>CM033469.1:172657805-173110032 GCA_019447015.1 Hymenochirus boettgeri | reverse complement strand
GCAGGACAGAGAAAAAAGGAAAGGGGGAGGAGTATGTGTTTATGTTAAAAAAGAATTGAAGCCAAATTTAAAAGAAGAGATAACTGGTGATATGGATGATAAAGTGGAGGCAATATGGGTGGAATTAGGCAACAGGAAAGGGGGTAATGTCATTGTTGGTGTCTGCTATAAGCCGCCAAATGCTAGCAGAGAGGAGGTGAGTCAACTTCATATGCAGTTGGCAAGGGCTGCAAGTTTGGGGAGACTTTGGGGGACTTCAATTACCCTGACATTGATTGGTGTGGTGGAACTGCCATCACAGAAAAAGGCGATGAGTTCCTGAATTTGCTGCAGGATAATTTTCTCTCACAGGTGGTTGAGGTTCCTACTAGAAAAGGAGCTCTGTTGGATCTGGTAATATCTAACATTGTGGAGCGCATTATAGATATAAAGGTAACTGGAGGCTTAGGGAAAGTGAACAGAAATAGTGGCATTTGGACTTTGTTATCGAAAGGAAAAGTGCGCTGGGTTAACAAAGACATTTAATTTCAGGAAAGCAAATTTTCCCAGGTTAAAAGCAGCTCTTCAGAATGTCAACTGGGATAATGTATTATCAGGTAAAGGTACTGAACAGAAGTGGACTGTGTTCAAGGGGATTTTAAGCCAGTTCACATCTAAATTTATACCCCTGGGAAATAAATGTAAAAAAAATAAATCCGCGCCATGTGGCTGAATTCTGATGTAAAGAAGCAAATGGTAAGGAAGAAAAAGGCATTTAAAAACTTTAAGGCCGAGGGAACGGAAAGGGCCTTTAGGGATTTAAAAACTGTAACAAGGAGTGTAAGAAAGCAATCAAACTAGCTAAAATGAATAATGAAGTTAGAATAGCTGAAGAAAGCAACACTAAGCCTAAGCATTTTTTTAAGTATATTAATAGTAAGAAGATGAGGACTGAGAAGTGGCACCATTAGTTAATGGGGATAAGTTAGTTACGGAGGATGGCGATAAAGCAAATGTCTTGAATAATATTTTTTCCTCTGTATACACTATAGAAGATCAAGTACAGATATCATAGAGTTAGTAGCAATAAAGGTATACAAGATTCAAGTTCACTTTGGTAACCGAGGATATGGTACAGAAGAACTAAATAAGGTTAATATTAATAAAATCTCCTGGACCGGATAAAATACATCCTCGGGTACTTAAGGAGCTAAGTTCAGTTTTACTAGCCATTGTTTCTTATTTTTGCTGTTCCCTCATGTCCGGTGGTGTGCTCTGGATTGGAAAAAGGCTGATGTTATTCCAATATTCAAAAAGGGTAGTGTTCACAGCCGGGTAATTACAGGCCTGTAAGTTTAACTTCAGATCCTGGAAAGTTTAATAAGGAACATGTTCTAGAGTATGTTTCAAGGACTGACATTATAAGTGGTAACCAGCTGGATTTAGGAGGAATAGATCTTGTCAAACTAACTTGCTTGGCTTTTATGAGGAAGTAAGTAGAAATTTAGACTCTGGTATAGCAGTAGATGTAGTTACTTGGATTTTGCAAAGGCTTTTGATACAGTCCCCCATAGGCGACTAATGATAAGCTAAGGTCTGTTGGTCTGGGAGTCACATTTGTACATGGATAGAAAATGGTTAATGAATAGGATGCAGAGAGTAGTTGTTAATGGGGCTTCATCATTATGGACTAAAGTGCTAAGGGAGGCCACAGGGTTCTGTGGTGGGGCCTCTTCTATTTAATCTATTTATTATGATTTGGAAGTGGGTATTGTCAGCAAGGTTTCTGTGTTTGCTGACGACACAAAACTTTGTCGACCATTAAAAACTTCAGGGATGTGCAATCGTTGCAAGGGGATCTAGATAGATTATCACATTGGGCTGCTAAGTGACAGATGAAATTCCATGTTGATAAATGTAAGGTGATGCATTTTGGACTTAAAAATACTTGTGCTACTTACCGTATACTATAAATGGCTCTGTGTTAAGTGAATCCCTGTTGGAAAGGGATCTTGGAGTTTTGGTGGATAACAAACTTACAGGTAGCAAGCAGTGCCAGGCGGCAACAGCCAGAGCCAGCATGGTATTGTCTTGTATAAAGAGAGGTATGGATTCAAGGGAGAAAATGTAATTCTCCCTCTTTACAAAGCATTGGTAAGGCCTCATTTGGAATATGCAGTGCAATTTTGGAACCTGTGTACAAAAGACATCTTTGAAATGGAAAGGGTTCAGAGAAGGGCAACTAAATTAATAAGGGGATTGGGGGAGCTTGAATATGAAGAGAGACTGGAAGTTACAATTATGTACGCGGGAGAAAAGGCGCTTGCATGGGGATATGATTAACGGGCCATACAATAAATATCTGGGGCATTGTTCACCATAGAAAATGTCAAAGGACACGAGGACATCCCTTAAGACTTGAAGAAAAAAGGTTTAGGTTCAAGCTCGGAAAGGGTTTTTCACTGTGAGAACGGTAAAGCTATGGAACTGTCTCCCAGTGGACGTTGTAATGGCAGGTTATTGGTCAGTTTTAAAAAAAAGCTGGATGAGTTCTGCCAAACAAGAAATGTTGAAGTTACTGGTATTGATACATAAAGTAGAGTTGACCAGGGAAATTTCCGATTGCCACTTGGAGTAGGAAGGAATTTTTTCCCCCTTCATAAATTTGTTGTTTTTTTTTTGCTTTCTTCTGGATCAACAAGTTAGGCGAGAAATGAGGATATTGCCAAATGGGTTGGACTGGATGGAGTAGTCTTTATTCAACCTCAAATACTATACTACTATACTACTCACATGGGACCTTTACTGTCTATTCTCACCCTATGGAACCTTTACTGTCTGTTCTCACCGTATGGGACTTACTGTCTGTTCCACTTTATGGGACCTTTACTGTCTGTTTTACTGTTTGGCACCTTTATGTCTGTTCTCCATGTATGGGACTTTTAATGTCTGTTCTCACTGTATGGGACCTTTGCTGTCTGTTCTCACTATATGGGACTTTTACTGTCTGTTCTCACTGTATGGAACCTTTACTGTCTGTTCTCACTGTATGGGACCATTACTGTCTTTTCTCACAGTTTGAGACCTTTACTGTCGGTTCTCACTGTATAGTACCTTAACTGTATGGAACCTTTATTGTTTGTTTTCCCTGTATGGGACTTTTACTGTCTGTTCTTACTGTATGGGACCTTTACTGTCTGCTCTAACTGATTTGTAAACATTTATTGTTTGTTTTCCATGTATGGGACTTTTACTGTCTGTTTTCACCATATGGGACCTTTACTGTCTGTTCTCATTGTATGGGACATTTACTGCCTCTTATCAATGTATGGTACTTTTACTGTGTGTTCTCACTGTATGGCACCTTTATTGTTTGTTCTCACTGTATGGGACCTTTAATGTCTGTTCTCACTGTATAGGACCTTTAATGTCTGTTCTTACTGTTTGAGACCTTTACTGTCTGTTCTTACTGTATGGGACCTTTACAGTCTGTTCTCACTGTATGGCACCTTTATTGTTTGTTCTCCTTGTACGGGACTTTAACTGTCTGTTCTCACTGTATGGGACCTTTACTGTCTGTTCTCAATGTATGGAACCTTTACTGTATGTTATCACTGTATGGGACATTAACTGTCTATTCTCACTGTGTGGGTCTTTTACTGTCTCTTATCACATCATGGAACCTTTACTGTCTGTTCTCACTGTATGGGGCTTTTACTGTATGTTATCACTGTATGGGACATTAACAGGACATTAACTGTCTATTCTCACTGTATGGGTCTTTTACTGTCCGTTCTCACTGTATGAGTCCTTTAATGTCTGTTCTCACTGTATGGGACCTTTACTGTTGGTTCTCCCTGTTCGTGACTTTTACTGTGTGTTCTCACTGTTTGGGACCTTTACTGTCTGTTCTCTCAGTATTCAGTAAGGTACGTAAGTAAACTTAGCCAGATAGTTACTTTTTTACCATTCCCTTTGTAGGGTTCAGGAAGAAGAAGATCATGCACACCTTTAACAGGTAACGAGCAAACAACTGTTATTATTGTTATAATCTAGGCAATAATTTAGCTAAGTTAAGTTAATGTTATATTCCCGCAACCCTGTTGCGGCAAGTTAGTTAAGTAAATAATAAAATAATAACTGTAGAGTCAGAGATGTGGACCATAAAGATCCTTAAGACTCAGACAATGTACTGAATATTTAATGTTAATTATATATATAATCTATCAACCGAATACAATTTGGGAGCATACAATGATATAACCAATGCAGGAATGCTTCAGTGCTGTTTTATTTCCTTCCTTTTTTTTTCCTTCTTACAAACTCATTTATACAAATGTATGACCCAATTCTACCTCTTTTTATATTCTGTAAACCCCCATCTCTACTCACAATAAAAATATTTTTGAAAAAAAACAGGTAATGAGCACAAAAAATCAGTGTTACTTTTCCAAAGTTGCTGGGTGCCTCCAGAGCAGTTGCCAAATGCAGGTAAGTAGATAATGGGAAAAATATTTTAAAAAAATGTAGTCTGAGGAAGGCATAGGACGTGTGCCGAAACGTCATGAATAAACACACTGTTATGATGTAAGACTGGTGTGCCCAGCTTCTTTATCCTATTATCTATTCCATTTGTAGGGGGAATAATGTTATCATTGTTTGTTTGGTGGTGATTTCTATTGCAATTCTCTTCTTCTTTACAGTCCCTATTATCTACCAGTTTCTCTTTCTCAGTTATCACCGGTCCCTTTATCTGTTGCACCAGTATCCCTTTAACTGTTATCAACTAGAGTCTCTTTGACTGTTATCCCCTAGTTTCCCTTTAACTGTTATCCACCAGTGTCCCTTTAACTGTTATCAACCAGTGTCTCTTTGACTGGTATCCATCAGTTACTGTCTGTTCTCACTGTATGGGTCTTTTACAGTCTGTTCCCACTGTATGGGACTTTTATTGTCTGTTCTTATATTGTAAGACTTTTACTGTCTGCTCTCATTGTTTGGGACCTTTGCTGTCTGTTCTCACTGTGTAGGACCTTTGTTTGGCTCAGATGGCAAAAACCCTAGAGATACCCCTGATGATGGACTCTCAGCATTCAGTGAGGTAAGTAAGTAAACTTAGCTTAACTGTTTTCCACCAGCGACCCTTTAACTGTTATCCCCCAGCGTCCCTTTAACTGTTATCCACCAGCTACCCTTTGACTGTTATCCACCAACTATCCTTTGACTGTTATCCACCAGTGTCTCTTTAACTGTTATCAACCAGTGTTTCTTTCTCAGTTACTGTCTGTTCTCACTGTATTGGTCTTTTACTGTCTGTTCCCAATGTATGGGACTTTTATTGTGGGACCTTTGATTGGCTCAGGTGGCAAAAACCCTAGAGACATCCCTGACGATGCACTCTCAGTATTCAGTGAGGTAAGTAAGTAAACTTAGGGGCATATTTATAAAAGAGCGAAAAGTAGCGAAATGTTTTCGCATTCGCTTTTCGCATGGGTTTTCGCCAAAAAGACAGTTAACGCTATTTATAAAGGTAGCGTTAACGAATGGCGAAACTGTTTCTGCGAGCTATCGCTAAACCCTTTTCGCCTTACTTCGCAATGGTAATTTTAGCGAAAAAGGAGCAAAAAGGCATAACGCTATTTATAAAAGAGCGAAAGGTTTTTTTTGCGTTAAAAAGAGCGAAAGATTAGCGCGACCCTGAAGGTGGTGAAAAGTCATTGTTTGAGCGAAAACATTCTATGGGTAATATGCCTTGAAAAAGCGAACGCGCATTAGAAGGGCGATCGTGCATTAGAGTGTAATATGCCTTGGAAAAGCGACATTAGAAAGGCGATCGCGCATTAGAATGTAATATGCCTTGGAAAAGCGACATTAGAAAAGCGATCGCGCATTAGAATGTAATATGCCTTGGAAACGAACGCGATTAGAAAGGCGAACGCGCATTAGAAAGACGAACGCACATTAGAAAGCAACGCACATTAGAAGGCGAACGCACATTATAATGGAATATGCCTTGGAAAAGCGAACGCGCATAGAAAGGCGAACGCACATTAAAGGCAAAAGCCATTAGAAAGGCGAACGCACATTATATGGAATATGCCTTGAGGAAGTAAGTAGAATTTAGACTCTGGTATAGCAGTAGATGTAGTTTACTTGGATTTTGCAAAGGCTTTTGATACAGTCCCCCATAGGGACTAATGAATAAGCTAAGGTTGTTGGTCTGGGGAGTCACATTTGTACATGGATGAAAATTGGTTAATGAATAGGATGCAGAGAGTAGTGTTAATGGGGCTTCATCATTATGGACTAAAGTGCTAAGTGGAGTGCCACAGGGTTCTGTGTTGGGGCCTCTTCTATTAATCTATTTATTAATGATTTGGAAGTGGGTAGTCAGCAAGGTTTCTGTGTGTTGCTGACGACAAAACTTTGTCGACCATTAAAAACTTCAGAGGAGTGCAATCTTGCAAGGGGATCTAGATAGATTCACATTGGGCTGCTAAGTGACAGATGAAATTCCAGTTGATAAATGTAAGGTGATGCATTTTGGACTTAAAATACTTGTGCTACTTACCGTTATACTATAAATGGTCTGTGTTAAGTGAATCCCTGTTGGAAAGGGATCTTGGAGTTTTGGTGGATAACAAACTTACAGGTAGCAAGCAGTGCCAGGCGGCAACAGCCAGAGCCAGCATGGTATTGTTGTATAAGAGAGGTATGGATTCAAGGGAGGAAAAAAAGTAATTCTCCCTCTTTACAAAGCATTGGTAAGGCCTCATTTGGAATATGCAGTGCAATTTTGGAATCCTGTGTCAAAAAGGACATCTTTGAAATGGAAAGGGTTCAGAGAAGGGCAACTAAATTAATAAGGGGATTGGGGAGCTTGAATATGAAGAGAGACTGGAAAGTTACAATTATGTACGCTGGAGAAAAGGCGCTTGCATGGGGATATGATTAACGGGCCATACAAAAATATCTGGGGCATTGTTCACACATAGAAACATGTCAAAGGACACGAGGACATCCCTTAAGACTTGAAGAAAAAAGGTTTAGGCTTCAAGCTCGGAAAGTGTTTTCACTGTGAGAACGGTAAAGCTATGGAACTGTCTCCAGTGGACGTTGTAATGGCAGGTTCATTGGTAGTTTAAAAAAAAAGCTGGATGAGTTTCTGCAAACAAGAATGTTGCAAGTTACTGGTATTGATACATAAAGTAGAGTTGATCCAGGGAAATTCCGATTGCCACTTGGAGTCAGGAAGGAATTTTTTCCCCCTTCATAAATTGTTGGTTTTTTTTTTGCTTTCTTCTGGACAACAGTTAGGCAGGAAATGAGGATATTGCCAAATGGGTTGGACTGGATGGACGTATGTCTTTATTCAACCTCAAATACTATACTACTATACTACTCAATGGGACCTTTACTGTCTATTCTCACCCTATGGAACCTTTACTGTCTGTTCTCACCGTATGGGACCTTTACTGTCTGTTCTCACTTTATGGGACCTTTACTGTCTGTTTTACTGTATGGCACCTTTAATGTCGTTCTCCATGTATGGGACTTTTAAGTCTGTTCTCACTGTTGGGACCTTTGCTGTCTGTTCTCACTATATGGGACTTTTACTGTCTGTTCTCACTGTATGGAACCTTTACTGTCTGTTCTCACTGTATGGGACCATTACTGTCTTTTCTCCACGTTTGAGACCTTATGTCGGTTCTCACTGTATAGTACCTTAACTGTATGGAACCTTTTATGTTTTTGTTTTCCCTGTATGGGACTTTTACTGTCTGTTCTTACTGTATGGGACCTTTACTGTCTGCTCTAACTGTATGTAACCTTTATTGTTTGTTTTCCATGTATGGGACTTTTACTGTCTGTTTTCACCATATGGGACCTTTACTGTCTGTTCTCATTGTATGGGACATTTACTGCCTCTTATCAATGTATGGTACTTTTACTGTGTGTTCTCACTGTATGGCACCTTTATTGTTTGTTCTCACTGTATGGGACCTTTAATGTCTGTTCTACAGTATAGGACCTTTAATGTCTGTCTTACTGTTTGAGACCTTTACTGTCTGTTCTTACTGTATGGGACCTTACAGTCTGTTCTCACTGTATGGCACCTTTATTGTTTGTTCTCCTTGTACGGGACTTAACTGTCTGTTCTCACTGTATGGGACCTTTACTGTTGTTCTCACTGTATGGAACCTACTGTATGGTATCATGTATGGGACATTAACTGTCTATCTCACTGTGTGGGTCTTTTACTGTCTCTTATCACATCATGGAACCTTTACTGTCTGTTCTCACTGTATGGGGCTTTTACTGTATGTTTCACTGTATGGGACATTAACAGGACATAACTGTCTATTCTCACTGTATGGGTCTTTTACTGTCCGTTCTCACTGTATGAGTCCTTTAATGTGTTCTCACTGTATGGGACCTTTACTGTTGGTTCTCGTTCTGACTTTTAACTGTGTGTTCTTCACTGTTTGGGACCTTTACTGTCTGTTCTCTCAGTATTCAGTAAGGTACGTAAGTAAACTTAGCCAGATAGTTACTTTTTTACCATTCCCTTTGTAGGGTTCAGGAAGAAGAAGATCATGCACACCAAATAAGGTAACGAGCAAACAACTGTTATTATTGTTATAATCTAGGCAATAATTAGCTAAGTTAAGTAATGTTATATTCCCGCAAAACCTGTTGCGGCAAGTTAGTTAAGTAAATAATAAAATAATAACTGTAGAGTCAGAGATGTGGACCATAAAGATCCTTAAGACTCAGACAATGTACTGAATATTTAATGTTAATTATATATATAATCTTATAACCGAATACAATTTGGGAGCATACAATGATATAACAATGCAGGAATGCTTCAGTGCTGTTTTATTTCCTTCCTTTTTTTTTCCTTCTTACAAACTCATTTATCAAAGTATGACCCAATTCTACCTCTTTTTATATTCTGTAAACCCCCATCTCTATCACAAAAAAATATTTTTGAAAAAAACAGGTAATGAGCACAAAAATCAGTGTTACTTTTCCAAAGTTGCTGGTGCCTCCAGAGCAGTTGCCAAATGCAGGTAAGTAGATAATGGGAAAATATTTTAAAAAATGTAGTCTGAGGAAGGCATAGGACGTGTGCCGAAACGTCATGAATAAACACACTGTTATGATGTAAGACTGGTGTGCCCAGCTTCTTATCCTATTATCTATTCCATTTGTAGGGGGAATATGTTATCATTGTTTGTTTGGTGGTGATTTCTATTGCAATTCTCTTCTTCTTTACAGTCCCTATTATCTACCAGTTTCTCTTTCTCAGTTATCACCGGTCCCTTTATCTGTTGCACCAGTATCCCTTAACTGTTATCAACTAGAGTCTTTGACTGTTATCCCCTAGTTTCCCTTAAACTGTTATCCACCAGTGTCCCTTTAACTGTTATCAACCAGGTGTCTCTTTGACTGGTATCCATCAGTTACTGTCTGTTCTCACTGTTGGGTCTTTACAGTCTGTTCCCACTGTATGGGACTTTTATTGTCTGTTCTTAATTGTAAGACTTTTACTGTCTGCTCTCATTGTTTGGGACCTTTGCTGTCTGTTCTCACTGTGTAGGACCTTTGTTTGGCTCAGATGGCAAAAACCCTAGAGATACCCCTGAGATGGACTCTCAGCATTCAGTGAGGTAGTAGTAAGTAAACTTAGCTAACTGTTTTCCACCAGCGACCCTTTAACTGTTATCCCCAGCGTCCCTTTAACTGTTATCCACCAGCTACCCTTTGACTGTATCCACCAACTATCCTTTGACTGTTATCCACCAGTGTCTCTTTAACTGTTATCAACCAGTGTTTCTTTCAGTTACTGTTGTTCTCACTGTATTGGTCTTTTAACTGTCTGTTCCCATGTATGGGACTTTTATTGTGGGACCTTTGATTGGCTCAGGTGGCAAAACCCTAGAGACATCCCTGACGATGCACTCTCAGTATTCAGTGAGGTAAGTAAGTAAACTTAGGGGCAATTTATAAAAGAGCGAAAAGTAGCGAAATGTTTTCGCATTCGCTTTCGATGGGTTTTCGCCAAAAAGACAGTTAACGCTATTTAAAAGGTAGCGTTAACGAATGGCGAAACTGTTTCTGCGAGCTATCGCTAAACCTTTTCGCCTTACTTCGCAATGGTAATTTTAGCGAAAAAGGGCAAAAAGGCATAACGCTATTATAAAAGAGCGAAAGGTTTTTTTTTGCGTTAAAAAGAGCGAAAGATTAGCGCGACCCTGAAGGTGGTGAAAAGTCATTGTTTGTGACGAAAAGGCATTCTAATGGGTAATATGCCTTGAAAAAGCGAACGCGCATTAGAAGGGCGATCGTGCATTAGAGTGTAATATGCCTGGAAAAGCGACATTAGAAAGGGATCGCGCATTAGAATGTAATATGCCTTGAAAAGCGACATTAGAAAAGCGATGCGCGATTAGAATGTAATATGCCTGGAAAAGCGAACGCGCATTAGAAAGGCGAACGCGCATTAGAAAGACGAACGCACATTAGAAGGCGAAAGCACATTAGAAAGGCGAACGCACATTATAATGGAATATGCCTTGGAAAAGCGAACGGCATAAGAAAGGCAACGCACATTAGAAAGGCAAAAGCACATTAGAAAGGCGAACGCACATTATAATGGAATATGCCTTGGAAAAGCGAACGCGCATTAGAAAGGCGAACGCACATTAGAAAGGCGAACGCATTGAAAGGCGAACGCACATTATAATGGAATTGCCTTGGAAAAGCGAACGCGCATTAGAAAGGCGAATGTGCAGTGCAAAAGAAATTGTATCCAATTGAGAAATCTAAGAAGATTGACTAAATAAGACATGGCTGACTTCTTGGTAATGTGAGGTGGCCATTTTGAACTTGACATCATTTTCTAGTGGGCTTTTCTGGTTTCGAATGGTTTTCACAATGCAGTCATCTTAGATACGTTAGTTTTCGCTGCGTACTTTTCAACTCTTTATCGCGTCCGTTCGCCTTTTTCAGCCACGAGGTGTGTTTTTTTCGCTAATGGTGCTATTCGCTGCGATGTGCTGCGCTAATTATTTGTCGAAAAAGACAATCCTTTATAAATATGCCCCTAAGTCAGATAGTTACTTAGCCAGATAGTTACTTTTACCATTCTTTTTGTAGGGGGAATAATGTTTATATTCCTGTTTGGGGGGCGATTTCTATTACAGTTTCTCTTTTTACTGTCCCTATTATCCACCTGTGTCTCTTTCTCAGTTATCACCCTGTCCTTTAACTGTTATCTACCAGCATCCATTAACTGTTATCCATCAGAGTCTCTTTGACTGTTATTTACCAGTGTCCTTTTAACTGTTATTCACCAGTGTCTTTTTGACTGTTGTCCATCATCACTTTCCAAGTAATCAACCTGTCCCTTTCAAGTAATCAATCTGTCCCCACCATTGTCCTTTAACTGTTTTCCAACCAGCGACCCTTTGACTGTTAACTACCAGTGTCCTTTAAATGTCATCCCCAGTGTCTCTTTGACTGTTATCCACCACTGTCTCTTTAAATTTTATCCACCACTGTCTCTTAAACTTTTACCCACCAGTGTCTGTTATCCACCAGCATCACTTTCCAAGTTATCATGTCCCTTTGACTGTTATCCACCAGCATCCCTTTAAATGTTATCCACCAGCATCCCTTTAACTGTTATCCACCAATGAGCCTTTGACTGTTACCTACCAGTGTCCCTTTAACTGTTATCCACCAGCGAACCTTTGACTTGTTATCCACCAGTGTCCCTTTAAATGCTACCCACCAGAGTCTCTTTGACTGTTATCCACCAGTGTCTCTTTCCTGATTATCACCTGTCCCTTTGGACTGCATCCAAAAGCATCACTTTTCCAGTTATTCACCTGTCTCTTTGACTGTTATCCACCAGCATCCCTTTAACTGTTAACCACCATTGTCCCTTTGACTGTTATCCAAAAGCATCACTTTTCCAGTTATTCACCTGTCTCTTTGACTGTTATCCACCAGTGTCTCTTTAACGGTTATCCACTAGTGTTTCTTTGACTTTTATACCACCTGTGTCTCTTTTGACTGTTATGCACCAGTGTCTCTTTAAACTGTTTTCCACCAGTTCTCTTTGACAGTTATCCACCAGTGTCCCTTTGAATTTTATCCACCAGTGTCACTTTCCAGTTATCTACCTGTCCCTTTGACGGTTATCCACCAACGCCACTTTCCAAGTAATCCACCTATCCTGGACAGTTATAGACCAGTGTCTCTTTGACTGTTATCCACCAGCATGCATAAACAATTTTTTTTTCTCCATTAGCACGATCAGTACTTAGGTGATCGGACTGATCACTTAGTATTGATCTGTGCCAATGAGAGGATCATATGATACCGCAATATCATACGATCTTTGATCCATTCACAAATACTATAGTAAGCTGCACATACATGGCAGCTTACTATAGCAGGTACTGAACTGCGATCTCCAGTCAGATCGCAGTTCAGTACCTGCTAAAGAAGTTGTATCACAGTAACGTTCACGGACCACCAGGGTAGAAATCCCTGTGTTTATGAATGAACACTTTGATTACATTTAAAACTCTATAGTACACCGTGTTCAGTTCAACAATAGCTTACTGATCCCAAATTTTACTTTCACCACTTTTTTTTTAGGGGCAGATTTTTTTTTTTTTTAGTTTCCCCACCTCCTTTCCATTTCCCCCAGTTATGGGAGGAAAGCTTTCACTTTGGGTTTTTAAATATACATAAGTTTATTTTTATCTTTAAACAAAGCTGTGTTTAAAATGTTTTAGCACACTCCATGCAGTACAGTTTTTATCAGTATAACGTCAGTGTAGTTGTTATCAGTAAAGCCTAAGGTAAATTGTATATGACAAAAACAAACAAACCTGTATTCAACCTGCAGCATAGTGAGGATTACTGCAACCTTCATAACTAAGGACTTGTTCTTAGAAATATTGCTCTAATGATTTGTCCTTTGAGAGGCAGTTCCAAAACCTATTTGTCATATTGTAGGGCTTCCTCCCCCAGCCCCAACCCCATTTTAGAGTGGGTGGTTGATTATTCTAGCTAGGCTGCTGCAGGAACGAAGGTCTGTAAGTACATGCGCACTGCAGCCCCCCTCCCTCTCCCACCCGTTTATAATTAATACTAAATTATTAATTATTATTAAATTATTATTAAATTATGATATATATATATATATAGATAGATAGATAGATAGATTGATAGATAGATATTCTGAGTGTTATTGAAAAAATGGTAAATAATAATTGCAATATAATTTAGAATAGTGATGTAAAATATTTATACCGGTACTTACCCAAAAAACTAGATTTTTTTCGATTTTTGAAAATAAAGGTGAACATATAGTCGAATTTCTTAATCCTGAGATTCTTCAATAATATGATCTCTAATAAAATTGTCTGATTACTTAGATGCATTGCTGTAGGAAAATAGAGAACAATTAGATTAGATTAGATTGCATATGTAGCACTTTAGTTACAGTTAAGTACCAGGATGGGTTATATAACTCTCGGTATGCCAGGCTAGTCTACAGCATGGGCTACACCTAGGACTCACACTCAGGGCAGGGCCCTCTATTTCATGTGAGAGGATCACATAGAATGTATAAATGGTGCTGTATAAGAGAATAATAAATGGGCGCCAGGAATTCTTTAGATGGGATATTTATTTATGACAGAGCAGAAATATAGCAAGACTAATATATTGTTATAATATCAGTGTCACCAAACAAAGTGAAACATGAATTATTTGCAGTATTATAAACGTCTAACAAAATAAATATAGATCTCACCAACCAAATGGGCTGCTGAATACATCAGTGGAATTGGGGATTCCTCTCTGAAAGAAACAAACCCTTCTTAGCTCTCAGAGCCCTGTGCTTGGCTGCCAGGCATCTAACTGGGTACAACCAGGGTACTAACCCACTGACCTCCTGTTTGAGCTTTGGGTGCTCACCCACCCCTATAACACAGGCTAAGCTACACTGGCTGGACACTATGAGAGGATTCCCCCAGGGTCTTACCCCTCCTAGAAGTCTCAGGTTCCTCTTTGTAGCTCTCCTTCCCTCTCCAGAGACAGGAAATACACTTTTTTTCTCACACATGACGTTGGAATGCACTATCCTACTAGAAAACTGGGGGTGCCAGAAGTTTTTATTTTTTTTCTAGATAGGGGGAATTTATAAATATCCATTAAAGAAACAGTGACACCTACTGGTAAGATGACAGAATAGCTGACAAATTACATTTTGGCAGCTAGAGCATAACCAAAAGGGTTACACATATATAATTAATATAAATGGGTATTACATTACAAAAACAGCATGGCCCCACAAATATAAGCTTAATCAGTTCGGATGTTCCATGCTAAAAAGAGGGACGAAGGCCTTACAAATTAAAATTTTTAGGGTAATGGAGATTTTGAAATGTATTATTTTTTTGCACTAATATATATGCATGAAATAAGAACTATATATTTCTATTTTTTCTATAATATGTACGATCCAGAAACGGTAGTGATCTAATAGACACATGCACTATGAAAAATTATAAATGGTTGGAATGGGAAGTGCAGTACCACAACTTGTATAGTATATTTTTGTATTAATATATAATATATTATATATAATTTATTATATAATCATAATATATATATATATATATATATATCTATATATAATATATAGTATCATACTGGACTACTGGAAGTCGGTAGCACACATGGGATTTTGAAACTCAATAGAATTTTAATTAGCTCGTGGCAGTAACACTATCAACTGACAGCTTTTCTTCCACTTGTGGGCGGCCGTCCTCAGGGTTTCAGAGTCACCCGGAGGTAAGCATACATACAATAACAACACAAACCATGTTGTATGTGTGGGGTTGTATTATTTACAAGTGCATTTTCCATTTAACTGTTTTCCACTGCAAAGGTCCATTGGTTCTTGAACCATAGTCTCCGTCATATCCTCTCGTCACAAATCTGTCTATTCATCTCTAACATTGGCGTGCAAGGCGTTGTGGCAGTGGTGTTGTTTTTATCACACCCTCAAGCATCTGTGAGGAAATATTGCCTTTCTTCTGGGATAAAGGAAAGAACTGGAGGCAATGCACACTGTATTCCTGTCCGGTCGGTTTTTTATAAAGGGTAGTGTGGGAGACCCCCTTTATCTGTATAGATTCTCTAAAGTCAGACTTCAATCGACTCGTGCTTGTTGGGAAAGTTAAGTTTCACCGGATTATGCCAAAGCTTTCAAGTACTCCACGTATTCCACGCATGTCTTTTTCAGTTCCCTCCGTGTTCTGTTAAGAAATCTCTCTATACTTTAGATCAAAATTTTTAGTAGCGCGACAATGGTACTAACTTTCTTTTCAGATGATGCATGAAATAAATTAGCAAAAAGATGTCCTGCATTGAGCACCCAGTGTGCGGTGTCCAATGGTGGAGTCACTGAGGCTGAATCAAAGCTTGCATCGATGCTCATTGAATCTCTTTGTTCAAAATTAGTTCTCTTTTGTGTCAAAAACTTACTTTCTTGAATCTCTTATAAATTCACCCCAGTACTTACTAAAAATGTAAAAATCATCGTTATTAACAAAAAACATTGATTTTCACAAAGATAAAAAATACCAAAAAGTTTTGGTGATCATAACTTTTTAAATATTAATTCTAAATAAACTTGTCTATTCCATTTCGTTAATTATAACAAAAATATAAACATAGAGACTATCACTCCTTTTAACTGCTTGGACTAGACTCATTATATAATTTTTTTTTCTTAATAACCACATCGCTCCAAAAATTTTCAAATAAAATTTAAGAGAAAAATTTTTTGTTTCTAATTTTCATCATCATTGAACAAATTATCGGATATTGTCTGAGAGGTAGACGACAAAGGAAAGGTTAGTCAACTTATGTCCAGATCCAACTTGAGTATTTTCATCAGAATGAATTGACTCAAAGATTGCCACGTTTGAAGATTGTGATACTGGTAGTTATGGAATTTGGTCTTGACTGCAACTGAAAATCTTTTTGGCTGGTTTCCTCCTCCTTCAGAAATTCAGTTTGTGTTGACTATGTCGTTTGATGCATTGGTATAGGATTCTGCATTGCTGTTGATGGGTGCCATTTGTGTGAGTATGCAAGATTTTGTGGGTAGGATTGGAAGTGGTGTAGTTTTGGTTTATATGTAGAACCTATTACTTGGAGTTTGCCATAGGCGAGACCCAGAATGGAAAAACATTGGTTTCCCTTGTGGTTGATTTGACTGTTTATCTTTGGTTGAGTACGTATAAGAATTGTTACTTGAATTGTTGCATTGTTTAATTTTGTGAAATGCTGGTAAAGTCCTTGCTTGATTTGTGTTTTTGCATTTGTAATAGTTGTGGTTATTATTTTTTTAAAATTCGAAAAAGGAGTACCCTGCAGGGAAGCATTTTCTGATCCAGAGTGAATCGTTGACCTTAAAAAAGTCATTTATTGACATATTATGGACACCTATCTTTTACTTTGGTAACAACATTTTCAAACTCATTGGAACTAAACTCATAGCACAATGCTATGTGGAGTTAAGAATGCTGATCGATCTGTTGTTGCTGCTGTCGTGTTTTCTTCAGACATTACCTTCGTCAAGGAAGTCAATTAAACAGAGGAGCTTCGATCTATGTGTTTTTTTTTAAGCTTTGATAGGTTTGTGTTTTATCTTTATCAGAGTTTTTTAAATTTTGTTCTGAACACAAGGAGGTAGAGGGTGCAGTATAAATTATTTGGTTTGTTCTTCCAACACTTTCCTGCTCGTCTAGTAGTTTCTGATGTTTGCACCATTGCTTGAAGAGAATTCTTCAATATTGTTCCTCAGTCCAAAAAAGAAGTACGATTTGTTTGAATATTATAAATCAATTAGCCTCAAACCTTATCATTAAAATGTAGCACAATATTTATACCTCATTCATACAATGCACCATAACCAATTTATATAGAATAACGATCAAGCCTCCCGCACACCACACCTAATTGAACAGCTAAATGGTGCTGAGTGCTGAGTGTTATGCAATCACAGCCCGTGAGTTGGAATTTTCCAAAATATATATTTATGTAGCTCGCCTTATCTGATGGTCTGATGAAGGTGTCATGTGACCTCGAAACGTGACACTGTTGTGAATAAACACACTGATTTTTGCACCATTAAAAATGGTAAGTTTAATCCTTACCTCACATCCCAGCTCCCAATAAGGTTCTCCTGTAGTTATCCCCCCCCCAAATTCCCAAAAACTGCCCACCAGGAAGGATAGCAGAGTCCACTTATAGGACTCTGCCTCATACCTGGCCTCCGGGAGAAGTTTGGCATGGCGTACTGCGCCCTTCTCCCACCTCCCTCCCCTCCCCCCTCTCCTCCCGATTAAGATCCTTCCCCCTAGCGTAAAACCCTTTTGCATCACAAAGATTCCCCTGTCCCCCCAGCCCCAAACCAGCTATGTTAGTATTATTTAAAATGCCCGAAAACATTACTTCCTTCCCTCTTGCCATCCGCCGCACTAACTCCCGGATCCGCGTCCTGTGTTGGCTTCCGCTCTCAGCCCAATCACAGACACGACTGCCGTGTCCCCGCCCCTCTGCTTGCATTTACTCGCAAGCAGAGGGTGCCTGGCACGCGGCGGAGGCTCATGAGAAGTAAGTAAATTTTGTAGCATTTTCTATAAGTACTAATCCTCAGCGTTGGGGATGGGGGTATCATGGGGAATCATATAGATGTAGATCAATTGATGATCTACCCACATTGGTGTCTGTTGTTATGAATGGGTTAATTTATTTATGGTTAATACTGTTAATTTACTCATATGTGTTTCAATTTCAACTTTAATACCTATTGATTGTTGTGGGTAGTACAACCCTCTTATAAAGTGACGTATTGAGGTCGTGGCCCATTTCTTCTTGTAGTTGTTTATATTTGCGGATCTTCTCCAGACTGTTCCATGGCAACTCTCACATATTAACTACTCGGTAAAGGTATCCTAGGTAAATATACACACTTGACTTCTTATTTGATTGCTTTATAACACTTCCTTGTTACAGTGTTTATAATCCCTAAAGGCCTGTTCCATTCGCTCTGACTTTTTTAAATCTTCCGTTCCATTTTGCCTCTTTACTTCAGATTCACACATGGGCGCGGATTTATTTTTTTACAGTTATTTCTCCATGGTATAATTTAGTTTGTGATAATGGCTTAAAATCCCCTTAAACAATGTCCACTTCTGTTAAGTCACCTTTAATCTTTACCTTATAACTCATACCTTATCCCAGTTGACAATTCTTAGGAGCTACTTTATAACCTGGAAATTTTGCTTTCCCAAATTAATACAGTTTTTGTAAGGCCAGGCACACTTTTTCCTTTCATTATCATAATCCAAAGGACACTATTTCATGGTCAAGTTACCTTTACTCTATAATAACGCTCCGACAATATTAGATATTACCAAGCCACAGGCTCCTTTTCTAGACAGGAACTCAAGCCATCTGCGTGAGATAAAATTATCTGCAGCAACCTTCACTCATCACCCTTTTCTGTCATTGGAGTTCCACTCCACCAATCAATGTCTGGGTATTAAAAAAACCACCATATGAGTACCCTCCTCCCCAACCTTGGCACACCCTTGCCAACTGCATATGAAGCTTGACTCACTTCCTCCTGCTAGGTTTGGCGGCTTATAGCAAGCCTACCCCCACAATGATATTCCCCTTTCCTGTTGTCTAATTCCACCCTTATTGCTCTCCTCGCTTAAAAAACATCCTACATCCGCCAGTTAATCTCCTCTTTTAATTTGTCGGCCTTCATTTTTTTTTTCAACATAAACCACCTAACTCCTCCCCCTTTCCTTTTTTCCTCTGTCCTGCCTAACCAAGGCTATCCTTCTAATTTACAGCCCAATATAAATGTTCAACCATTGTTTCTGTTGATACCTATTATTCAATACATTTGCATTCAAACGCCATTATCTCCAATTCCCCCATTTTTTGTCAGCCAGGCTTCTCGCATTTGCAAACATAGAATATGATCCTGTAATTTATTCATACACTTTCATACAACATACCTCCGATCCCCTATTCTAGTCCCAACACCCTTTCCCACCACCCACCACTGGCCTATCTACAACCTGCTTTGTCCTGGTCTCTCTATCCTATTGAGATTGGCCTGATTGCCCTCCTCCTCTGCCCTCCCCCCAACCTAGTTTAAAATCTTCCTCCAACCCTCCGCCATCTTCTCTCCCTAAAAAAGCTGCAACCACCATCAGTGAGTGCAAACCCGATCCCTATTAAAGAGCCTGTAGCCGACAGCAAAGTCTTCCCATTTCTCTATAAACCCAAACCCTTCTTCCTTACACCACCCTCTTAGCCATGCCCTTAATTCTCCTAAGCTCCTGGTCTCCCTAGCATGCACACTGGCTGCAGTATTTTTCTGAAAACCCTATCCGGGGAGGTCCTTGCTTTTAACTTGGGCCCTAGCTCTCCTCGCTCTCGGATCAAATGTTTAATGACCTCTCCTTCCGCCTCTCACTTTGTCATTGCACCAATGGAACCAAGACAGGCCGGGGTCACACCCGCCCCACCAACTTATTCTGTCTACGACTTTCCACCACATTCCAATCCTACCACCATGCAGACAACAAACGTTAGGCAGTAGAGGTCTGGCAGCAGATTACCCTATCTACCTATACTTTATACTATAACCCTAACCTGCCTAGCAATTTCCGTTATCCTAATTTCAACACACAACTTCAAAACAAAAACAAACGACACCACCAGTACCCCACGACACACACCAAACAAACAAACGCAAACACCAACAACCAACAAACACATTCAACAAACACACAAGACAAACAAACATAACACAACAAAAACAATCCAAACCAAAAAACAAAACAAACCACACACTACAACACAAAACAACAACAACAAACACACAAACAAAATAACAAACAAGAACAACAAACACACCCCACACATAAAACCTAAACACCACACACCCACCAAAAACACATAACACACACGATCACACCATACACAAACAAAACATCGCAACAAACACTCCAACATCAACAACAACACCACGCAACCGCCGCTTCTCCAATGTAAACAGCCCTAACTTGTCTCCTGCCTGCATATTCAAGCCCCTCCATTCCCCTTATTAATTTAGTTGCCCTTCTCTGAACTGCCTCAATTTCCAAGATGTCCCTTTTTGTATATGGGATTCAAAACTGCACCGCATATTCCAAATGTGGCCTTACCAGTGCCTTGTAAAGAGGGAGAATAATATTTTTCTCTCTGTGATTCCATTCCCCTCTTATACAGACAATATCTTGCTAGCTCTAGCGTTTGCTACCTGGCATTGTTTGCTACAGCTAAGTCTGTTATCTACCAAACCCCCAAATCTTTTTCCATTTCAGATGCACAAAACACAGAGTTTTTTATGGTGTAGTGGCACAGGGATTATTAAATCCCAATGCATCACCTTACATTTATCTACATTGAATCTCTGCTGCCCATTTTGATAATCTATCTAGGTCTGCTTGCAGCACTTGCACATCATTGGAAGTTTCCAAAGCTCTGCATAATTTAGTGTCATCAAGCAAACACAGAGACCTTGCTCTCAATGCCCCCTTCTAAGTCATTTATAAACAGATTAAACAGAAGCGGCCCCAGTACAGAACCCTGAGGAACTCCGCTTAAACTTTAGCCCACATAGAGTAGCTCCATTACACACCACTCTCTGTTTGCGGTCCACCATTCTCTATCCATGAACAAATGTTTTCTTCAAGGCAAACATCCTCAGTTTATACATTAGTAGCCTATGTGGCACAGTTCAAAGGCTTTTGCAAAATCCAAATATACCACATCCACAGCTGTGCCTGAATCAACTTCTTACTCCTTCTTCACTTTCATAAAAACCAATTAAATTTGTCTGGCTGATCTATTTCTCATAAATCCATGCTGACTACTACTAATAAGATGATCTCTGGAACAAAGTCAAGGATATGACCCTTAACAAAGTTTCCATCACCTTCCCTACCACTGATGTTAGGCTTACAGTTCTATAGTTACCAGCTGTGAACGACTACCTTTTTTGAATATTGGTATTACATTGGCTTTTTTCCAATCCAGCGCACATCCCCAGACAAAACGAATCTGAAATATGAGACCAGTGGTCTTGCTAGAACTGAACTAAGCTCTTTTAAAATCCTAGGATGCAATCCATCTGGTCCTGGGCTTTATTGATATTAACTTTGTCTAATTTGATTCCGTACCATATCCTCTGTTCCAATGTGAAAACTCTTCATTTCCTCCCTGCACATTGTTACAATCCCTACTGTAAGGATTCTCAACAGTAAAAACCGATGTAAAAAAACGGTTTAGCAGATTAGCCTTTTCGGCATCCTCTACAACCACCTCAGCTCCATTATTAATGGTCCCACATTCTCATGTCCTCATTTTTTTACCATTTATATACTTAAAAAACATCTTGGGTTGGACTTGCTTTGTTCGGCAATCCGTATTTCATTTTCTATTTTAGCTAGTTTAATTGCTTTCTTGCACTCTTTATTACAACTTTTGAAGTCCCTGTAAGCCTGTTCTGTGCCTTCTGCTTTCAAAATTTTAAAAGCCCTTTTTTTTTTTTCCATTTCCCTTTTTACCTGAGCATTAAGCCATGCAGGAGTGGACCTAATTTTTTTACACTTGTTTCCTAAAGGTACCGATTTGGACATGTTATAGTTTAATATCCCTTTAAAAGTGCTCCACATCTGCTCAGTATCTTTACCTAGAAACAGTTCCCCCCAGTCTATGAGCAGGAGCGATTCCTTTAAAAGCATAAAATTAGCTTTCCTAAAGTTAAAAGTTTTTGTTAAGCCAGGCACTTTAGTTTTCTGCAACCTATATTAAATGACACTATTCATGGTCACTATTCCCTAAGCTTCCCATTCCCTTCATCTCCAAAATGAGCTCTGGGTTATTAGATATCACCAGATCCAACAACGCATTCTTTCTAGTAGGAACTTCTACCATCTGTGAAGAAAATGCTCAATAGGAAATTTAAGAACTTTATACCTTTTGAGTGCTGGCGTTCCATTACTCCAATCTATTTCAGGGTAGTTAAAATCCCCCATAACCAAAAACATGCCCCATACCAGCAGCCTTCGCCAACTGCATAAGGAGATCATTCCCACCTCTTCCCCGGCATTTGGCGGCTTATAACCACTCCCGGAAAAATCTTGTTTTAAACGCTTTAGTTTTTTAACGCTGTCAATTCTCTTAAAAACAGAATTCTCTTAAATTTATATAATTTTAAAAAAAAAAAAAATATATATATATATATAATTTTTTTTTTTTTTACTATATAAAAATCCAGAGAAATATATTGTTCAATTTTCTAATCTATAATAACACAAAAATTCCATTGACAATTTGAACTGCAATAAAAACTTTTATTTTTAACAATATATTTGTTTTTTTATTTGTCCAAAAATATATATTATTGTTATAGAAACCCTATGGCCCCAAAAAAATCACAATAATATATATATTCTGTAAAAAATGCTTTAAGTATTTTTTTACATTGAATATTTTTTATAGAATTACAAAATTTGAACATTGCTTACTTAACATGTATAGAAGATTATCATTCCTGAAGTTATATGGCAAAATTCTTAGAATTTTGTTGAATAGTCCTTTGCTAAAGAAAACTTTTTTTAAGAATATGACATCTTCCATTTAAAACGAAGGATCTAAAAAAAGATTAAAAGATAAGTTAATACTTATTTTTATCTAAGTACTTTATTAAAAAATACAATGATCTTTGATCTTCCAAAACATTTTAATTAATTTTCAAAAGGTTTTTAAAAAATGTATTAATATTCTTTATTTATTAAAACTTACCAGTAAGTCCACTGGACTGTGGGGGAGCATCGTTTCGACGTGTGCCAGATGAGTTTACCTGCTCTCTTCCGATTACTTTCATTAAAAAATCCGGTCGCGCTGTAGTTGATCCGGCTTTGGATTGTTTTGACGAAAAAAATCAGAATAATTCGAAAATCCGCGATTGGTGACCCGTTAAACGGTATAAAATGAAAGTTCGGCAAAATCCGCTTACTTAAAATGGGCTGAAAATAGCTCTGGTTAATTGTACACGTAACCACTGCAGGGACACTGTGGTATGGCTTCTTAGAACGCAACGTTATCAAGCCAACAATACCAAAAAGTACAAGTCCCTTTTCAGCGTGACTTTAAAAATAATACTGGTATGTTTTCGAAAATACTATCGACCGGATTCCCTACAAATCCACGAAGATTTCCGTTAAAAAACGAGTTTCGTAACCTATCGTCTAGATGCCATGCTAATTGGATCATGTGGCTTGCTCCGTCTTGAAAATTTACACGAATTACTCGTTTTTACGAGTATTCTCGTAATTACGAGAATACTCGTAATTACGTGAATCCTCGTAATTACGAGGATCCTCGTAATTACGAGGATCCTCGTAATTACGAGGATCTTCGGTTTACGGAGATACTCGTATTTTCGAAAATTTTCGTAAAAAAAAAATCCGCAGTTCGGAAGTTCGGAATAATCCGCCGTTCGCGGACGGGAGAAATCCGCGGCGGATCCGGGTTCGCGAACCGGCCATCTCTAGTGTGCAGATGTTTGGAAACTACAACTTTTAGCATGCTAGCCATTGCAGTTCCCAAACATCTGGAATGGCTTTAGTCTTTTAAATGGACTGCAGAATTCCTATACTGTATTCCTTTTCAGAAAAATAACTTAAACTAAATACTTGATTTGGCTATTACTATATGTGATTACTGAATAGGAATTCTGCTGTCCATTTGAAAGGCAACTAATGCCTCAAAACAATACAGAATCAGGAGGATGGTATCCATTGTTAAAAAAGTTGACTTCTGATTATGCACACAGAATGTATAAATGGTGCTGTATAAGAGAATAATAAATGGGCGCCAGGAATTCTTTAGATGGGATATTTATTTCCTGCAGTATCTTAGGATGAGCTGTGTAAAGAAACATAATGGTCAGGGCCACCACTGTGTGCATACTGGAACACTGGAAATAAGACACAAACCTCATGTTAGGAAGGGAGTTTATATTCTCAACAACCATATTACAATGGGAAAAAAGATGGTTGAGACCCTCTTGATGCCCTGTTGTGATTACGGGATCAAGGAGATTGCCTTTCTAATTTCCATAATGTTTTTGTTTTTATGAGGCTTTGTTTTAGTTGTCCTTTTTTGTTTTTTTTTTTAATTTTTCCTGTTTTTTTAAGGTCCCTTTTGTTATGTGTTGTTGTGTAAAAGCAAGTATTTAATGGCGTGTTGACCTGTTGTCGTCTATGCGAAAGTACTAAGCGTCATTTTCAGTCCTTTCCAACCATAGTATAAAATTTACACGGGCATATATTATGTAAAATAAACGTGTAGCTTGACAAGCTTGCGTGTTTGATCTTCATTAGTGATGGCCCAGGTTCCCCAGTTCCAGTTTTTTTGCGGAGGATCTTGGAATCTGAACCTGAATCATTGAATCCACGGCGGATTATTCGGGCGGATTTGGCGGGGATTTTATTTTTGGGATGGTTGTTCTAGATTTCGGGGAATTTATTATATGGATTATTTAATTATGGACGGGGGGGATTATTGTTACCCGGATTTTTACCTACTCGGATGGGGATTTCGTGATGACCTCGTTCTTTGTGTGGTTGAACGTCGGATTTATCGCGGAGGATTTATTTTTTCCGGTTTTTTTCACCCTTCCGAAAACTTTTTTCGGGAGAAAAATAAAATTTCCGAAATTACGAGGGATTGATATGGGGGATTTCAAGTATTTCGCGGATTTTTTTTTTCATTTTAATGGGTTTAATGGTCCGATCCGCGGATTTTAGAATTTTTCGAGCGGACCGATAGCGAAGTTCGGAGTCTCTACTCTTCATCTAGATATCATCGATGTGACGAGTTAACATTTGTGACAACTGAAACAAACCATTTTGCTTATTGTTAACCATTGATTTTTTATATTTGTTCATAAGAGATCCGGGTAACCAGTATGTCTTATAAGTTTCTTCCTCTCTAAGCAATGGGAGACCTGTCAGGGGAAGTTCGCTCCTTTCATTTTTCATCTGATGAGAATATCCAGTTAGGATGTAAATGTGTTTTATATCCTCTCCAGCTGTGAATATGGTTGGTGCATCAAACAATCTTCCTTAGGGTACTATGATATTGTAGCTTTTCACTTTGCCTTTGTTTAGTGCGTCATTAGTATATTCCTAGGGTAACCTCTTTCTAAAATCTACTCTCAGGTGCTTCTGCCTCATATTAGAGGGAAGGGGGGCGACAAGCCGACAAAAGGGGGAGAGGAGGGAAGGCGGCGGGAAGGGAGGAGGATGGGGCGGGGAAAAGGGAGGAGCGAAGGGGAGAGCGGAGCGGGGCGAAAGAGGCGGAAGGCAGGGGGAGGCCGGGGAGGAGACAGGGAGGGCAAGAAAAGGTAGGGGGGGGGAGGGGAAACCGGGAAGGGGAAGGTGGGAGGGGGGGAGCAAGGGGCGAGCAGCACCAGCAGGAAGGGGGGGGGGGGAAAGTGGGCCGCAGAACCATAATAAGCGCAGCAGCGAGAAAAGCTGCAAGAGAAGGGAAGAGGGGGGGGGAAAAGGGGAGAAAGAGGGGGACAGAACGAGGGAGAAGCGAGAGCGAGCGAGCGAGGCGAGCAGTCGACAGCGAGCGATGAAGCGAGCGAGCGAGGAGCGAGCAGCGAGGCGAGCGAGCGGGGGGGGAGGGGAGGGAGCGGAGCGAGCGAGCGAGCCGAGCCGAGCGAGCAGCGAGTGCAGCGAGCATCGAGCGAGCGAGCTAGCGAGCAGGCGAGCGAGCGAGCGAGCGATCGAGCTAGGAGCAGCGGAGGCGAGCTAGGAGCGAGCGAGCGAGCGAAGAGAGTAATGCGAGCGACTGAGCGGCGAGTAGCGATCGAGCGAGAGAGCGAGCGAGCGAGGAGGAGCGAGCGGCGAGCGAGTCTCGGGTGAGAGGAGCGATCGAGAGCGAGCGATATCTAGCGATTCGAGAGCGAGGAGCGAGTGCGGTGCTAGCGAGCGAGCGTGCAGCTAGCATAGCGAGCGGCTAGCGAGAGCGTAGCGATCTAGAGGCTATCGAGTATGGAGCGAGCGGAGCTAGCTAGCTAGATAAGATCGCTCTATCTGTCTAGCAGTCTATCGGTCTGAGAGAGCTCTGAGCTAGGACGATCTAGATCTAGGCCTATCTATAGATCGATCGAGAATATATCGATGCTATTATAATGATCTATCGAGCGAGCTAGCGAGCGGCGAGCGAAGGAGCGAGATCGAGGAGCGATCGAAGAGCACTAGCAGCGAGGCGAGTCGAGCGATGGGCGAGCGGCGAGAGCTAGCTAGCGATGAGAGAGAGAGCGGGCGAGGCGAGCGAGAGCGAGCGAGGAGCATGAGCGAGAGCGAGCGGAGCGGGCGTAGCTAGGGGCGAGCGAGAGCGATGAGCGGAGCGAGAGCAGGAGCGAGCGAGGAGCGAGCGAGTGCAGCGAGCGAGCGAGCGAGGCGAGGAGCGAGAGATCGAGCGATCGAGCGAGCGAGCGAGCCAGCTGGGAGAGAGCGAGCGAGCGATCGAGTAGCGAGCGAGCGACGAGCAGGCGAGCATCTAGCGCGAGCGAGCGAGCGAGGATGTCGAGCTAGCGAGCGAGCGAGGCGAGTCAGCGATCGAGCAGCTATCAACGATCTATCAGCTGATCGAGTCGATCGAGTCGAGCGAGCTAGAGTCTATCTAGCTATCGATCTGGAGTAGCTATCGAGAGAGCGATATCGATAGTATCGATCATATATCTATTATCATCTATCATCTATCTATCTATCTATCTATATCTATCTATCTATATCTTTCCATCTATCATCTATCTATCTATCTATTACATCTATCTATCTATCTATCATCTATCTAAAATATCTATTATCTACATCTATCTAGCTATCTATCATCTATCTATTATCTATCTATCATCTGATCTATCTATCTATAATCATCGATCTATCTATCTATTCTATTTATCATCTCTATCTATATGTGAACCCACTGTTGCAGAATATACTACTGATCTATCTATCACTATTATCTATCTATTCTATCTATCTTCTATCAATCTATAATCTATATAACTTATATCTATCTATATTATCATTCTATCTATTCTATCTATCTGTGAACACTGTGCAGAATATATCTATCTATCTATCTATATCTATCTATCTGTGAAACACTGTGCAGAAATATCTATCTATCTATCATCTATATCTATCTATCTGTGAACACTGTGCAGAATATATCTATCTATCTATATCTATCATCTGTGAACAATGTGGCAGAATATATCTATCTAGCTATCGAATCTATCTATCTGTGAACACTGTGCAGAATATATCTATCTATCTATCTATCTATCTATCTATCTATCTATATCTATCTGTAAACACTGTGCAGAATATATCTATCGATCTATCTATCTATCTATCTCTATCTATCTATCATCTATTACATAATCTATCTATATAATCATATCTAGCTATCGTGAACCACTGTGCAGAATATAAATCTATATATATATCTATCGATATCTATCTATCTGTGACACTGTGCAGAATATATCTAGCATCGTCTATATCTATCTATCTATCTATATCTATCTATCTGTGAACACTGTGCAGAATATATCTTCTATTATCTAATTCTATATCTATTATCTGTAAACACTATGCAGAATATATCTATCTATTATCTATATCTATCTATCTATCTGTGAACACTGTGTGCATAATCTATCTATCTATCTATATATATCTATCTGTGAACCTGTGCAGAATATATCTATCTATCTATCTGATCATATTCTATCTATCATCTATCGTATATCGATCTATCTGTGAACCCTGTGGCAGAAATTCTATCTATCTATCTATCTATCTAAAATCTATCTATCTGGTGAACAATGTGCAGAAATCATCGATCGATCTATTCTATAATCTGTCATCGGTGAACACTGTGCAGAATATATCTATCTATCTATCTATATCTATCTATCTATCTTTAGCTAGAAGCTATCTATCTATCTATCTGTGAACAAGTGCAGAATATATTCTATAATATCTATATTGTCTATTTTTTGTTTTTTTTTTTTTTAATTTCTTTTTCTGTGAAACACTGTGCAGAAGATCTTCTATCTATATCTATATATATATTATTACTATCTCTATCTATCTATCATCTATCTGTCTGTCTGTCTGTCTGTCTGTCGGTCTTGTCTATCTATCTAATCTATCTATCTATCTTTATCTATCTTATCTATCGTATATCTATCTATATATCTATCTATATCTATATCTATCTATCTATCTATTATCTATAGATCGATCTTATCTGTATCTATCTATGATATCTATCAGTAATCCTATATCTATCTATCTATCTATCTATCTATCTATCTATCTATATCTCATCTTGTGCACTGTGTGCACACTTATTGATAAATTATATATATATATTATATATATATATCTCCCTATATAAAGTATATAGATCTCCCTCATCTAAAGGATATATATATATATCCCCTATATAAAGTATATAGATATCACTTATATAAAGTCATATATACTCCTATATAAAGTATAAGTATATCTCCTATATAAAGTATATATATATATAGATCTCCCTATATAAAGTATATAATATATATGTCCCTATATAAAGTATAATATCTCCCTATATAAAGTATATAATCTCCTATAAAAGGATATATATATAGATTTATATATATCTCCCTATATAAAGTCTATATATCTCCCGATATAAAGTATAATATATCTCCCTATATAAAGTAGATTATAATATAGATTCTCCCTAATAAAGTATATATATCTCTATATAAAGTATATATATATATCTCCTATAAAAAGTAGATATGAGCTGCCCGAGATAAAGTATATCATCTCCGTATATAAAGTATATATATAGCAGATAGATATATCTCCCTTATTAAAGCTATATATTCTCCCTATATAAAGTATATATATATCTCCCATATAAAGTATATATATCTCCCTAGATAACGTATATATATATATATATCTCCCTGATAAAGTATATATATCTACCTATATAAAGTATATATATAATCTCCCTATATAAAGTATGATATATCTCCCTATAAAGTATAGATATATCTCCTATATAAAGTATATATATATCTCCCTATATAAAGTATATATATATGCTCCCTATATAAAGTATATATATAATCTCCCCTATATAAAGTATTATATAATTCTCCTATATAAAGTATTATATATATCCCATAATAAAGTAATATTATATATATATTATGATATATATAATCCCCCATATAAAATTATATATATCTCCCTAATTAAAGTTATATCTATCCCCTATATTAAAGTATATATTATATATTGCCATATATAAAGATATATATATCTCCCTATATAAAGTATATATATATATCTCCCTATATAAAGTAACTTATCTATATATTCCCATATAAGCGATATATAATCTCCTATATAAAGTATAATATATATCTCCTATATAAAGTATATAGATCTCCCTGATATAAAGTATATATATATATCTCCCTATATAAAGTAATATATACTCCCTATATAAAGTAATATATATATCTCCCTATATAAGGATATGTATATATCTCCTATCTAAAGTTATTCTAGATATCTCCCTATATAAAGTATATATATATAGATATATAGCTCCCTATGATAAAAGTAATATAGCTCCTATATGAAAGTTAAAGCTCCCTATATTTAAGAGTATAGAGTATTATTAGAGAATAATTTATTATAGATAGATATTATCTCCCTATATAAAAGTATAGATAAGTCTCCCTCCCGAGATATATATACTATACTTTTATATAGAAGATATCTTATATACTTGTATATCGGGAGGAGTAGAATATACTTTATTATAGGGACGATATATTATACTTTATATGGGAAGATATAATATTTTATTACCCTATATAGAGGAGTATGATGATGATAGATACTTTATAGCGATATATATATATTTATATAGGGAGGACTTATATATACTTTATTAGGGAGATGATATCGTTAATTATATTTATATAGGGAGATATTATATATGTACTTTAGATAGGGAGATATATATATATATACTGTTATATAGGAGAAGATATATACTTTATATCAGTATTATATTTATAGGGAGATTAATACTTTATATAGGATCTTAGTATATTATATATAGTATATATAGGAACTTGTATAGGGTATATATATCCTTTAATATAGGGAGATTACTAATATACTTTATATAGTGAGAGATATATTATTATATATATTATTATAAATATATTATCTATTGGAGGAGTTAGATATATATATACTTATATAGGGAGATATATATATATATCTTTATATAGGGAGACTAATATATACTTTTATAGTCAGGAGATATATATATACTTTATATAGGGAGATATATATGAATTATATTTATTATATGATAGGGAAGTATATATATTATTATATAGGATATGATATAATACTACTTTAATAGGGAGACTATATATATATATTTTATATAGGGAGATATAATTTATATAACTTTGTGATATAGGGAGATATATATGATACTTTATATAGGGAGTAGTTTTATTAGGGAGTATAGATATGGGATATATTATACTTTATATAGGGAGTATTACTTATAGTATATTATATATATATATACTGTCTAACTTTATAGGGAGTAATAACATATGGTAGAGGTATGACTTTATATTAGGAGAGGAGTAGATTTATATGGAATATAATAGCGAAGGAGAGATTATATTCTGAAGGGGAGATATAACTGAAAGGGGATGAGGATATATAAGATGTAAGATATATATAAGGGAAATGAACTGATATAGGGAGGATATAATACTTATATAGGGAGATAGTATATATATATATTATTCGACAGGCGATTTTTGACGGGAGCTGGAGGGGAGGCCAGAGCTCGAAGACCTGACTATGCGACGGTGAGATGATATTTTATATAGGGAGATATTTTATATATACTTTATATGGGAGATATATATTACTTTATATAGGTGAGATTATTTATATATCTATATCTGATAACTGATATTTAATTTTATATAGGGAGATATATATACTTTATAGGGAGATTATATGATTAATTTTATAGGGAGATAATTAATATACTTGATATAGGGAATTAATAGATATTATTGAGATTATAATACTGTTATATAGAGAGGATATATATATATTATATGGGTATATCTTTATATAGGGAGATTATATATACTTTAATTTACTTATAAGGGAGATATATATAATTTATAGGAAATTCTATTATAGTGAGTAAATTAGACTTATGGGAGTATATATACTTTTATATGGCAGGGAGATATAATTAATATCTGATATACTTTAATAGGGAGATATTTATATATACTTTAATATAGGGAGATATATATATATACTTTATATCGGAGGGAATATGGGGGATGATATATTATACTTTATTTATGGGAGATATATATACTTATGGGGTTTTTATATTTATATTCGGGAGTATCTTATACTTATATAGGGAGTTTTTTATATATTTAAATTACAATATGTCAAATACAAGTAAGTTTGGCTCATTTAAAGTAGATAGTGGGTAGAGGAGTTTTTATTATATATTTATATTACCGACTAGATGATGGATAAGATAGAGATTGATATAATATATAATAATTATAGATATTAGACGAATTATAGCTAATATAATAGTAGAAGAAAGTATTAAGTAATATTATGATTGTAGGATCACGCGAATGTCCCCCCCCCCCATGACAGACGACACGATAAATGGATGAAGGTTGATTTCTGTAGATAGGGTGATTGAGTAATAATAGAAGAAGTAGATAGAGTATAGATAGATAGATTATAGAGTAGATAGATAGATAGAAGCTAGATAGATAGATAGAATGATATAGATAGATATAGATAGATAGATATAGATAGATAGATATAGATAAGATAGATGATAGATTAAAGACAGAAGAGGGAGAAGTATAGATATAGATAAGATTAGATAGATGATTATGTATAGATAGATAGGATCGATATAAGATAGATAGTTAGATAGATAGAAGAAGAGATGAGACAACACAGAATGAGAGATATTAGATAGATAGTAGATAGATAGATAGATGAATAGTAGATAGAATAGTAGATAAGATATATTCTGCACAGTGTTCAAACGGGTGGGGGTTCTTTGGGGTTGGATCACGAAGCCAGATAATAGATAGATAGATCTATTTGCCACAGTGTTCAAAGATAGATAGATAGATAGACTAGATATAGTATAGATAATGATAGACGTAGATAGATGAGATTAGAGTAGATATATTCTGCCAGGTTCAAGAAATAGACAGACTATAGATTAGATAGATAGATAATTCTAGCACAGTGTTCACAGATAGTAGAATAGATAGATAGATAGATTAGTAGATTCTGCACACACAAGTGTCAGATCGAAATACAGATGAAGAGATAGACTAGCTTTACATAGATAGCTTGACATGTCGACAGATTGATATAGATAGAATAATAAGTTGCACACGTTTCACAGATAGATAATGATAGATATAGATAGATATGCATACAGTGATTCAATGATGGTATAGCATAGTGTAATTACTAGATAGTAGGTTTACAGATAGAGAGTATAGATAGATAGATGATATTCTGCACAGTGTTCACAGTAGATAGATATAGATAGATTAGTAGTAGATAGATAGATAGCTATTAGAGTAAAAATATTCTGCACAGTTCGTGTTCACAGAAAGATAGTATAGATAGATAGATAGATAGATATAGTCTGTTCAGCACAAGTTTCACACATAGATAGATTAGTATAAGATTAGATAGATAGACGATTAGATAGATAGATAGATAGATAGATAGAGATAGATAGATAGAGAGATATGATGATATTCTGCACAGTGTTTCAAAGATGATATAGAATGATAGATTAGATTAGATAGATAGATAGAATAGATATATTTGCACAGTGTTACAGATAGGATAGAAGATATGCAGGTTCCAGTAGATAGTATAGATAGAATTATATTCTGCACGGGTTCAAGATGATCGATATAGATAGATAGATAGATAGATATATTCTGCACAGCTGTTCACAGATAGACAAATATAGATAGATAGTTATAGATATATTCTGCACAGTGTTCACAGATAGATAGATAATAGATAGATAGATAGATAGATCTGCATTTAGATAGATAGTATAGATAGATATATTAGATGATAGATAGATAGATAGATATAGATAGAAGATAGATAGATTAGATTAGATAGATAGATATAGATATAGATAGAGCTAGATGATATTGCTGGACACAGTGTGTTCACGATAGATAGAATAGAGATAGATAGGATAGATAGATAGATTTAGGATAGATAATAGATAGATAGCTAGAAGATGATTAGATAGATGGAGATAGATAGATAGATGATTAGTAGTAGATAGATGATTAGATAATAGATAGTTAGATAGATGATAGATAGATAGATAGATAGATGATTAGTAGATAGAGATAGCTAGATGATAGATTAGATGATAGAATAGATAGTAATGATGATAGATAGAGTGATGGTGATAGAGAGATAGAAGATAGATTAGATTTAGATAGATAGATAGATGAAGATTAGATATAGATAGATTAGATGATAGATAGATAGAATAGAAGATAGATAAGATAGATAGATAGATAGATAGATAGATGATAGATGTAGAGATAGATGATAGATGAGCATGATAATAGATAGATAGATAGATTAGATGTAGATAGATAGATAGATAGAAGATTAGAGATGATAGAGAAGATGATAGATTAGATAGATATAGATAGATAGATAGAATGATAAAGATAGTAGATGAATAGTGGATAGATAGTAGATAGATCTAAGATGATAGATAGAATAGATTAGATATAGATAGATAGATGATAGATAGATAGATAGATAGATAGATAGATTAGCGATATAGATAGATGATAGATGGAATAGTATATAGATAGATAGATAGACAGATTAGAATAGATAGATAGATAGATAGTAGATATAGATAGATAGACGATCGATATAGATAGAGAGCAGATAGATATAGAACGATAGAGATATAGATAGATAGATAGATTAGATAGATATAGATAGTAGATAGATAAGATAGATAGATAGATAGATAGATAGATAGATAGATAGATAGATAGATAGATAGATAGCATAGATAGATAGATAGATATTAGATAGATAGTAGATATAGATAGCAGGATAGATAGAAGAGATATAGATAGATAGATCAGATGAGATAGATAGAGATAGATGATAGATAGTAGATAGTAGATAGCTGTTATGTAGATATAGATGTAGAGATATAGATATAGGAAAGATAGTAAGATAGATAGATAGATTAGATAGTAGATATAAGATAGATAGATAGATAGATAGATATAGATAGATCAGATGGGATAGTGATTAGATCAGATATAGATAGATGATAGATCGATAGATAGATAGTATAGATAGTAGATAGAATATGAGATAGATATAGATAGATATAGAATAGATAGATGATAGATAGATAGAGAGATAGATGAAGATAGATGTAGATAGTAGATATAGATAGATAGATAGAAGATAGATGAATAGATAGATAGAAGAATAGATAGATAATAGAGAATGCAGATAGATAGATAGATAGATAGATAGATTAGTAGATAATAGATAGATAGATAGATAGATAGATAGATAGATATAGATAGATAGATAGATAGATAGATAGATAGATAGATAGATAGATAGATATATAGATAGATAGATTCCTAGGGTAACCTCTTTCTAAATATCAAAAAACATCTTACATTCTATTGCAGATTTATAGATGATGCTGATTATTTGTGTTCTGAGGAACAATTTACTAGGATGGTTGATGATCTGAACAGTTTGGATACAACCATCAAATTCACCTGCAAGGTTAATAAAACCAAAATACATTTTCTGGACCTAAATGTAATACTCACAGGCCAAAAACTGGAATTCAGCCTCTTTCGAAAAGCTACAGATAGAAATTCGCTCCTCCATTTTAAAAGCCAACATCCTTCATCACTTACAGAAGCCTTACCTATCTCCCAATTTTGTAGGCTTGTAAGAAACAATTCCAATCTAGATATGAGGCAGAAGCAACTGAGAGATAGATATTTAGAAAGAGGTTACCCTAGGAATATACTAATGACGCACTAAACAAAGCAGAATTGAAAGCTAACAATATCATAGTACACACTAAGGAAGATTGTTTGTGCAACAACATATTCTACAGCGGGAGAGGATATAAAACACATTTTACATCCTAACTGGCATATTCTCAAGTCAGATGAAAAATTAAAGGAGCGACTACCTGACAGGTCTCCCATTGCCTTTAAGAGAGGAAGAAACTTAATAGACATACTGGTTACACGGATCTTATGAACAAATATAAAAAAATCAATTGGTTAACAAATAAGCAAAATGGTTGTTTCAGTTGTCACAAATGTAAATCGTGCACATCGATGATATCTAGATGAAGAGTAGAGACGTCCGAACTTCGCTAAATCCGGTCCGCTCGAAAATTCGAAAATCCGCGAGCGGACCCATTAAAACCCATTAAAATGAAAAAAATCCTCGAAAATACGTGAAATCCTCGTAATTTCGGAAATTTTCAGAAAAGTTCGGAAGGTGGAAAACCGGAAAATCCGCGATATCCGACGTTCACGAACGAGGTAAATCCGCCGTGGATTCAGGTTCAGATCCGCAAACTGGGCCATCACTAATGAAGATCAAACACCAACTTGTCAAGCTACACGTTATTTACATAATAATATGCCCGTGTAATTTATACTATGTTGGAAAGACTGAAATGACGCTTAGACTTCGCATAGACGGACACAGGTCAGCCATTAATACTGCTTACAGGAACCTTAAAGGACAACTAAAGCCTCAGAAAAACATTGAATTAGAAGGCAGATCTCCTTGATCAGTAATCAGGGTCTCACCTCTCATTTTAATATGGTTGTTGAGAAATATAACTTCCTAACATGAGGTTTGTGTCTTATTTCCCAGTGTTCCAGTATCACACAGTGTGGTCACTGACCATTATGTTCTTTACACATGCTCAGTCCTAAGATACTGCAGGAACTTGTTACAGTTGGTAACACCCACTATTAGCCTCTAGCCAATCCTTTTACAGGACAGAATAGGTAAGGGAGCATGTGACTGAGTTTAGGGGTGTGGCCAGTCGCTGTACATACACACAGTTATTTCATCCAGGTCTTCAATTGGTAACATTTACGTTAATGCTATTTGCTGTATTTCTATGTTACAGCTTATTGGTGTTTTTAGAGGAGAAATGTTCAGATTCTGGAGTGTTAAAATTTGGGTTTAGTTCTCCTTTAGGACCAGTAAACCTGTAGCCAACCATTACTGGAGATGGTCCAACTATTGAAAGTTCGGTCCGTTTTCGAACTTTCGAACTATTGGGAAAGTTCGAATGTTCGAAAATGGACCCATTAAAGTCAATGGGAGTCAAATAGTTTGAAAAGTTCTAATGAAATACAATTAAAATATCAATGGTAACTTAATGTAAATGGCTGTGGGACCTGGGAATTGGTCTGGGGAACACGTTCCAATATACAGGACATTCCTAAAATCGATTTTACTCTCACGCTCGCTACTTTTGCGCTCTCATGTTCGAACGTTCGAGGTAACATGGACATTTTACTCGCGGATTCGATGCTCGCGTATAGGCTTTAATGGAACTTTACTCGCGGATTCACGTTCGCGCCTAGATACCATGGACATTTTACTCGCGGATTCGATGCTCGCGTATAGGCTTTAATGGAACTTTACTCGCGGATTCACATTCGCGCCTAGATACCATGGACATTTTACTCGTAGATTCGATGTTCGCGCCTAGATACCATGGACATTTTACTCACGGATTCGATGCTCGCGTATAGGCTTTAATGGATCCTTTACTCACAGATTCGATACTCGCCTATAGGTTTTAATGGACACTTTACTCACGGATTCGCGTTCGCGCCTAGATACCATGTACATTTTACTCGCGGATTCGATGCTCGCGTATAGGCTTTAATGGACACTTTACTCGTAGATTCGATGTTCGCGCATAGATACCATGTACATTTTACTTGCGGATTCGATGTTCGCGTATAGGCTTTAATGGACACTTTACTCGTAGTTTCGATGTTCGTCCTAGATACCATGGACATTTTACTCGCAGATTCGATGCTCGCGTATAGGTTTTAATGGACACTTTACTCGTAGATTCGATGTTCGCGCCTAGATATCATGGACATTTTACTTGCGGATTCGATGCTCGCGTATAGGCTGTAATGGAGACTTTACTCGCGGATTCGCGTTCGCGCATAGATACCATGTACATTTTACTCGCGGATTCGATGCTCGCGTATAGGCTGTAATGGACACTTTACTCGCAGATTCGCGTTCGCGCCTAGATACCATGGACATTTTACTCGCGGATTCGATGCTCGCGTATAGGTTTCAATGGACCCTTTAATCACGGCTTCGATATTCGAATAGTCGAACATTCGATATTTAGAGAAAGTCCGAAAATATCGAAAATCCGCGTCCGGGATAGTTTGAGAAGTCCGAATTCGTTAGAATTCGAATAGTTCGGTTTGAACTCAGGTTCGGGTTCGAGTTCTAGTCCATCTCTAACCATTACCTGGAAAAGGGACACAAAATAATGGACATAAATTCTTGGGCATTGATCATATTCCGCCCCGGAGTAGAGGTGGAAACAGGACAAATCTGTTATTAAGGAAAGAAACTTTCTGGAACAAAACTTTCAACACCTTGACACCTTATGGATTAAATGAATTTTGTTCTTTCAAATACTTTATAGATGAACGACGACAATACAATTTTCTTATTTTACTTACCAATATGTATCCTCTAATACTTCCTTGGTATTAATGTGGATTGGAGCCATATGGTTTTGGAACGAATCTGTTAGTTATTCTAATTAATAATGTATTTAATAGATCCCTAAATTAAACATAGTTTAGATCTTATCGCAATTAACTTTAATAACTTTAGAACCTTCTTAGCACTTTTCTTAGCACTGATTTTAAAGTTTTAATTATTATAATAGAAAATATTAATACAAAAACATGTTTTTCTACTAGTCACTGGTATTATTATGCACTGTCACTTTAAATTGAGTTTGAGATTATTGATGTCATAGGGGTGTGGTTTACACTCCTCCACTAATTACCCGATGGGTATTTAAACCCTCACAGTTGCACGAGACTGTAAGCTTGGTAAAGGCCATTAAACCAAGGCCGGAACGATGCTGATTTTTTGCACTTTTGTTGAATTTAATAAACTTGTGAATAAGACCTGTGGAGCGTTGGTTACTACTCATTTCTTATTTTATATATATATATAAATCATACTGGAAGGTCGGAGCACACGTGGGATTTTTGAAAAACTCAATAGAATTTATTAGCTCGTGGCAAACACTATCAACGCATTTCGGCCATCTTGTGGGCGGCCGTCATCAGGATTGAAAAAGAAAAAATCCCACGTGTGCTCCGACCTTCCAGTATGATTTGTATCCCCTTTTGGATGCAACGGGGTGATTGAACATTGTTTGTGTGCAGAGGATCCACTTCGTGCATATATATATATATATATATATATATAGAGAGAGAGAGAGAGAGGCAAACACTATCAACGCGTTTCGGCCATCTTGTGGGCGGCCGTCATCAGGGTTACAGAGTCACACGTGAGGTAAGCATAAATACATAACAAACACAAACCATGTTTGTTATTATTTCACAAGTGCTTTCACATTTAACTGTTTCCAATGCAAAGTCCATTTGTTCTTGAACCATAGTCTCGTCATATCCTCTCGTCACAAATCTGTCTTTCATCTCTAACAATTGGGTGCAAGCGTTAGTGGCATTGGTGTTGTTTTTAATCACCCTCAGCATCTGTGAGTAAATGATGCCTTTCTTCTGGGATAAAGGAAAGAAACTGGAGGCATGCATCAATGTATTCCTGTCGGTCGGTTTTTTATAAAGGGTAGTGTGGAGACCCCCTTTATCTTTATAGATTCTCAAGTCCAGAAATTCAATAGACTCTAGGCTGGTGAGGAAAGTAAGTTTCACAGGATTATCCAAAGCGTTCAAGTACTCAACGAATTCCACGCATTCTTTTTCAGTTCCCTTCCAAAGAAAGAATAAATCGTCTATATACCTTTTGTAGATCAAAATTTTAGTAGCGCACAATGGTACTATATTCTTCATATTGATGCATGAATAAATTAGCAAAAGATGGTCCTGCATTAGCACCCAGTGTGCGGTGTCCAATGGGTGGATCACTGAGGCTGAATTCAAAGCTTGCATCGATGACAATGAATTCTCTTTGTTCAAAATGAGTTCTCTTTGTTCAAAATTAACTTTCTTGAAATCTCTTATAAATTCACCGTTACTAAAAATCGTAAAAATCATACATTATAGTATGACAAAAAAACATTGATTTTCAAAGATAAAATATACCAAAAATTTGGATCATAACTTTTTAAATATTAATATAGACATAACTTGTCTATTCCATTTGTTAATTATAACAAAAATATAAACATAGAGCTATCACTCCTTTAACTGCTTGATAGACTATTTATATATATTTTTTTTATAACAAACATCGCTCAAAAATTTTAAAATAAAATTTAAGAGAAAAAATTTTTTTTGTTCTAATTTTCATCATCATTGAACAAATTATCGGATATTGTCTGAGAGGTAGACGACAAAGGAAAGGTTTGATCACTTCCATATCCAACTTGAGTATTTTCATCAGATGATTGACTCAAAGATTGCCACGTTTGAAGTTGTGATACTGGTAGTTATGGAATTAATGGTCTTGACTGCAACTGAAAATATTGTGGCTGGTTTCCTTGGAAATTGGTTTGTTGACTATGCGTTTGATGCATTTGTATAGGATTCTGCATTGCTGTTGATGGTGCCATTTGTGGTGAGTATGAAAGATTCTGTGGGGTAGGATTGGAATGGTGTGTTGGTTGATATGAGAAACTATTACTTGGAGTTTGCATAGGCGAAGAAACAGAATGGAAAAACATTGGTTGCCCTTGTGGTTGATTTGACTGTTATCTTGGTTGATAGCTTAGAGAATTACTTGATTGTTGCATTGGTGAATTTGTATGCTGGTAAAGTCTTGCTTGATTTGTTTTTTGCATTTGTGGTGGTTGAATATTTTTTGAAAATTTAAGAAAATGAGTACCTGCAGGTGAAGCATTTTCTGATCCAGAATGAATATTTGACCTTAAAAAATCATTTATTGACATAGTTATGGACACCTATTTTTCTTTTGGTAACAATTTTAACATTGGAACTAAACTCATAGCACAATGCTATGCTGGAGTTAAGATAGCTGGATCGATCTGTTGTTGCTGTCGTGTTTCTAGTACATTAACCTTAGTCAAGGAAGTCATTAAAACAGATGACGCTTCATCTATTTGTTTTTTTTTAAGCTTTGAAGTTTGTGTTTTATCTTTATCAGATTTTTTTAAATTTTGGTTGGAAAACAAGGATGTAGATGGTGCAGATAAATTATTTGTTTGTTCTTCAACACTTTCTGCTGTAGTAGTAGTTTCTGATGTTTGAACCATTGCTGAAGAGACTTCTTCAATATTGTCCTCAGTCCTAAAAAAGAAGTACGATTTGTTATGAATATTATATAATCAATTAGCCTGAAAAAACATTATCATTAAAATTTATGCACAATATTTATACCTATAATACAAATACCATAACCAATTAATATAGATAACGATAAGCCTCCCGCACCACGTAATTTAACAGCTAAATGGTGCTGAGTGCTGAGTGTTACTGCCAAATCACAGCCAGTGATGTTGAATCCAAAATAAATATTTAAAGCAGCGCACTTTATCTGATGTCTGATGAAGGTGTCATGTGACATCGAAACGTTACATGTTTGAATAAACACTACTGATTTTTTCACCATTAAATGGTAAGTTTAATCCTTACCTCACATCCCAGCTCCATAAGGTTCTCCTGTAGTCCCCCCCCCAAAGTCCCAAAAACTGCCCACCAGGAGGATAGCAGAGTCCATATAGGACTCTGCCTCCTACCTGGCCTCCGGGAGAAGTTTGGCATGCGTACTGCAGCCCTTCTCCCCCTCCCTCCCCCTCCCTCTCCCTCCCGATTAAGATTCCTTCCCCCTAGCGTAAAACCCTTTTCACCAAAGATTCCCCCTGTCCCCCCAGCCCCAACCGCTATGTTAGTATTATTAGAAAATGCCCGAAACATTACTTACCTTCCCTCTTGCCTCCGCCGCACTGAACTCCCGGCAGCCGCGTCTGTGATTGGCTGCCGCTCAGCCAATCACAGACACGACTGCCGGTCCCGCCCCTCTGCTTGCATTTACTCGCAAGCAGAGGGCCTGGCAGCGCGGCGGAGGCATGAGGGAAGGTAAGTAAAGTTTGGGGCATTTTCTAATAATACTAACATAGCAGTTGGGGCTGGGGGTACAGGGGGAATCATAATAGATGTAGATTGATTGATCTACCCCACATTGGTGTCTGTTGGTGATTGAATGGGTTAATTATTTATGGTTAATTACCTGTTAATTGACTCATATGTGTTCAACTTTAAATACCTATTTTGATTGTTAGTGGGTAGTACAACCCCTCTGATAAAGTGACGTATTGAGTCGTGGCCCATTTCTTCTTTGTATGGTGTTTTATATTTGCGGATCGCTCCAGACTTTCCAGGGCAGACTCTCACATATTACTACTCGGTAGAAGGTATCTAGGTAATATACACACTTTGACTTCTTATTTGATTGCTTTATAACACTCCTTGTTACAGTTTTTATAATCCCTAAAGGCCTGTTCCATTCGCTCTGACTTTTTTAAAATCTTCCTTTCCATTTGCCTCTTTACTTCAGAATTCAGCCACATGGGCGCGGATTTATTTTTTTTACATTTATTTCCCAAGGGTATAAATTTAGTTGTGAAATGGCTTAAAATCCCCTTAAACAAGGTCCACTTCTGTTAAGTACCTTTATCTTTACCTGATAATACCTTATCCCAGTTGACATTCTGAGGAGCTACTTTTAACCTGGGAAATTTTGCTTTCCCAAAATTAAAAGTTTTTGTTAAGCCAGCACACTTTTCCTTTCATTATCATAATCCAAAGGACACTATTTCATGGTCAAGTTACCTTTACATCTATAATACGCTCCACAATATTAGATATTACCAGATCCAACAGAGCTCCTTTTCTAGAAGGAACTTCAACCATCTGTGAGAGAAAATTATCCTGCAGCACATTCACTCATCACCCTTTTCTGTATTGGCAGTTCCACTCCACCAATCAATGTCTGGGTAATTAAAAACCCCCATAATGAGTACACTCCCCAAACTTGCAACCCTTGCCAACTGCATATGAAGCTGACTCACTTCCTCCCTGCTAGGTGTTGGCGGCTTATAGCATACACCAACAATGATATTACCCCTTTTCCTGTTGTCTAATTCCACCCATATTGCTTCCGCTTTAACATCCATATCGCCAGTTATCTCCTCTTTTAAATTTGGCTTCAATTTTTTTTCAACATAAACACATACTCCTCCCCCTTTCCTTTTTTCTCTGTCCTGCCTAAACAAGGCGTATCCTTCTAAATTTACAGCCCAATAAAATGTTCAACCATGTTTCTGTTATACCTATTATATCATACATTTCATTCAACGCCATTATCTCCAATTCCCCCATTTTGTCAGCCAGGCTTCTCGCATTTGCAAACATTAGATTATGATCCTGTAATTTATTCATACACTTTAATACACATACCTCCCTATCCCCTATGCTAGTCCCAACACCCTTTCCACCCACCACTGGCCTATCTACACCCTGCTTTGCTCCTGGTCTATCTATCCTAGTGAGATTGCTAGTGCCCTCCCCCCCAACCTAGTTTAAAATCTCCTCCAACCCTCTAGCCATCTTCTCCCCTAAAAAAGCTGCACCACCATCAGTGAGGTGCAACCCATCCCTATTAAAGAGCCTGTAGCCGACAGCAAAGTCTTCCCAGTTCTCTATAAACCCAAACCCTTCTTCCTTACACCACCCTCTTAGCCATGCATTAATTCTCCTAAGCTCCTGCTGTCTCCCTAGCATAGCACGTGGCTGCAGTATTATTTCTGAAAACACTATCCTGGAGGTCCTTGCTTTTAACTTGGCCCTTAGCTCTCGGAAATCATGTTTAAGGACCTCTCCTCCTCCTCTCACTTTGTCATTGGCACCAATGTGAACCAAGACTGCCGGGTCACACCCAGCCCCACCCAATATTCTGTCTACACTATCCACCACATGCCGAATCCTACCACCAGGCAGACAACACACAGTTAGGCATGTAGGGTCTTGGCAGCAGATTACCCTATCTACCTTACTTATAACTACCACCTGCCTAGCATTCCTGATCCTAAGTTCATCATCCCTAGTATTAGAGATGGCCATCCCCTGGGTTGCGCCTCATTCTTTTTACATGAGAACCGATCTTTGCTGTCAAAATTCCAATTCACATCCATATTTCCCCAAGCACTGCAAGGTTTGGGGTTGGTAGCAAAAGACTATGGTACCCATTCATTCCACATTGGAGCGGCAACAGAGGCAGCCCAGTGGGGACTGAAGATACCATAAAATCAATAGGTAGGTAAGAATCTCAGGGACACAGGGAGAAAGTTGCAAATTCCAAGACTTTCCTTTATTTCTTTTATGGGCCGCTACACACTCAATTTGGCTCAGGGGCCATTCGTTCGTGTATTGGGCGGAGAAGAATGCGGTGGATAGACACAACAGATAACAACTACTCTTACCACCAGAGCAGGCAACCATTTACTGGATGGGGCATAGAGGAATGATATGGTACAAACTTGTCCCTGCAGCCATTAAACAGGCCACAAAAGTAGGCCCTATTGATGCACCTGTGGGGAAATGATCTAGGTAATATACCTTTGAGACACCTCATAAAAAACATTAACTTGCGCCTGTGTTCTCCTGATTTGGTCAGAAATTATTCCTCGCCAAAACTTGAGAGGTTCAAGGCTATTGAGAGGGTAAGGGTAAAAGTAAATAAACCTGTTGTGCAATTTCTGAAACCCAATGGGGGAATGGTACTTTATCACCCAGACATATGTCATGACCACTCTCTTCTCCACACAGACGGGGTGCATCTGTCAGAGGTGGGTTTGGATCTTTTTGATTTAGCACTACTAAACATTCTGGAGGAGGCGTTAGCTGTGTTAGACAATTCACAGGGTTGAAGGAGTCCAACCCCGTAAATGATAGTGGTTTCCTGTCAGATGGAAAACTAAGGAAAAATGGATGCAAGTTTAAGGTGCAGGCTTAGTGGTATTCAGTCCAGGTCTAACCCCAAGGTGGGTAGTCTGATGGTGATGGCTCGGAGGCTGGAATTTAGACGTATAGCCCGCCGCCGATCCAGGTATAAGCGGTTCGGCAGGGTTTGCAGGATGTTAAAAAGCCGCCTGACAGGGACCCACTTTTGTTATACTAACAAGTTAAAGAATATTCATTGATGTGGTTTGAAGTATGCGTAATTATATAGTTGGATTGGCATACTATTGGTAAAATTTTGTTAAGAAAAATGTTGTTATGTAAGTCAATACAAGCTGTGGCCAGTAAAAAAAATTCCAACTAAAAGTAAGTTGTCTGGTCTCTTTATTTATTGGTTAGTTAAAAGAGGGAGACGTAAGCATGTTTTACGGTGCCTGGTTGAGAAGGAACGTGGAAAACAGACAACTGACAGGTACACATGTAAATAAAAACTTGCTTTCAGTAGCCACTTTTCCTAGATACAAGCAAGTGGAAGCACTCCAATTAGGCTAATTTACAACTAAATTTAACGGAAGTGCTACTGATCTGGTCAAACATTTATACAAACATAGAAAAGATAATCAATGCACATTCCTAGTTCTTCCACAATCCTTGTATTGTATGTATTTATTGGGAGGCTTGGTCAAGCCTCCATGTGGTAATAGCACCCCCAACAAGCCCCTTTTATGGGGGGTCCTATGCCTTTAATATAAAGCACTGGATGGCCTCTTCCCTTATTTTAAAAAGCCAAAGGGCTGGGGGGGGGGGGGAGTGAAAGAGCCTGTTATATGGATCCAGTGTGTTAGAATGAGAAATGCAAAGTTTGCTAATCGTAATTGAAGTAAAAGAAATGTAAAAAGGTTAGAAGTTAGGACCCTCCAGACTGGAGTTACCTTGACGTGATTTGAAGGCTTTTCATTCATGTGATCACAGTAATGTATACTAAAACCCCTTTGTTTATAAAGTATGCCAGTGTCCAGATAATATGATATTGTATGGGGCCTAGGAATGTGCATTGATTATCTTTTCTATGTTTGTATAAATGTTTGACCAGATCAGTAGCACTCCCGTTAAATGTAGTTGTAAATTAGCCTAATTGGAGTGCTTCCACAATGTAAATTGTATGTATTTACATAGTATTACTTATTTCTGCTATCATGTATCGACATTTTATGAGCTATTTACTACTTTGTCTTGCCAATAGGTTTAAATGTGTTCCTGAGGTGGTTAAATACATGTATTTGCTTTGAACTGTACACAGAGCTAAAGTTGAAATCAAATTATAATTTATGCAAATGCAGCTCTCTGACACTGAGCACTATCTGTAACTAATGATGGCCAAACACTACCACATAACGTTCCCACAATGTTTCCCCACATTCACATCATGACCACCTGTGCCAATCTTTTTTGCAATTGACTTCTAACCAGGCTCCTGAACATTGAATAAACCCAGTCCCCATCACCTGCCCATGTCACGCCTCCCAGTCTGGTATATTTTTAGCCTAGGAAGTGGCAATCTTAAGCAAATAGGGTATTTTCTCTCACAGGTGGTTGAGGTTCCTACTAGAAAAGGAGCTCTGTTGGATCTAACATCGTGGAGCACATTATAGATATAAAGGTAACTGGAGGCTTAGGGAATAGTGACCATGAAATAGTGGCGTTTGGACTTTGTTATCGAAAGGAAAAGTGCGCTGGGTTAACAAAGACTTTTAATTTCGGCAAGGCAAATTTTCCCAGGTTAAAAGCAGCTCTTCAGAATGTCAACTGGGATAATGTATTATCAGGTAAATGTACTGAACAGAAGGGGACTGTGTTCAAGGGACCAGTTCACATCTAAATTTATACCCTTGGGAAATAAATGAAAAAAAAAATAAATCTGCACCCATATGGCTGAATTCTGATGTAAAGAGGCAAATGGAAAGGAAGAAAAGGCATTTAAAACCTTTAAGGCAGAGGGAACGGAAATGGCCTTTAGGGATTATAAAAACTGTAACAAGGTGTGTAAGAAAGCAATCAAACTAGCTAAAATTAATAATGAAGTTAGGATAGCTGAACAAAGCATCACTAAGCCTAAACTTTTTTTTAAGTATATTAATAGTAAGAAGATGAGGACTGAGACTGTGGCACCATTAATTAATGGGGATAAGTTAGTTACAGATGATGGCGATAAAGCAAATGCCTTGAATATTTTTTTCCCTCTGTATACAATATAGAAGATCCAAGTACAGATATCATAGATTATAGTAGCAATAATGGTATAAAAGATTCAAGTGCACTTTGGTTAACCGATGATATGGTACATAAAGAACTAAATAAGGTTAATATTAATAAATCTCCTGGACCGGATAAAATACATCCTCGGGTACTTAGGGAGCTAAATTCAGTTTTATCTAGGCCATTGTTTCTTATTTTTGCAGATTCCCTCATGTCCGGTGGTGTGCCTCTGGATTGGAAAAGGGCTGATATTATTCCAATATTCAAAAAGAGTAGTCGTTCACAGCCGGGTAAGTACAGGCCTGTAAGTTTAACTTCAGTGGTGAGGAAGATCCTGGAAAGTTTAATAAGGGAACATGTTCTAGAGTATGTTTCAAGGACTGACATTATAAGTAGTAACCAGCATGGATTTAGGAGGAATAGATCTTGTCAAACTAACAATGAATTGGGATTTTCCAGGGTACATAATTGCCACCGATTCTTGTACAAGTCATTCTGAATTGAGAAAGCCAGTCGGATGACTAGCAAAATGTCTTCAAGAACTAAACTTCAAGTCCAGTTGATCTAATTGAATACAACAGATATAGAGACTGGAAAAGTTACAATTATGTACGCTGGAGAAAAGGCGCTTGCGTGGGGATATGATTACTGTGTAGTATAAATACATTAACGGGCCATACAATAAACTATCTGGGGCATTGTTCACCAATAGAACATGTCAGAGGACACAAGGACATCCCTTAAGACTTGAAGAAAAAAGGTTTAGGCTTCAAGTTCGGAAAGGGTTTTTCGCTGTGAGGACGGTAAAGCTATGGAACTGTCTTCCAGTGGACGTTGTTATAGCAGGTTCATTGGTCAGTTTAAAAAAAAAGCTTTCTGCAAACAAGGAATGTTGCAAGTTACTAGTATTGATACATAAAGTAGAGTTGATCCAGGGAAATTTCCAATTGCCACTTGGAGTCAGGAAGGATTTTTTTCCCCCTTCATAAATTTGGTGGGGTTTTTTTTTGCCTTCCTCTGGATCAACAGTTAGGCAGGAAATGAGGATATTGCTAGATGGGTTGGACTAGATGGACATATGTCTCAAATACTATACTATACCATATATTTAGTGGTATGGTAGGTTTGTTTCTATTAACATTTTTGGTAATGAATAAAACATTTATTTTAACTTCCCTTTACAAATTTTAGGAAGAAGGACTAAAAGGGGGTCGGGTTGGTTTCGGGTCCGAAAGCTTGAGGGTCGGGTATGAAGTGAGTAGAAAAGCAGGTTGCGGGTCGGGTACGGGTTTTTCGGGTCAGGTTGGGTGCGGGACTGCGCAGGACTCTAATGTAAACATCAACATCCCCCTATAAACGAAACAATGTGATTTGCAAGGCCTGCTTAAAATCTTAACTAATATATTTAAAGAGAGTGGTGAAAGTGGCAACACTTTTCTGAGCCATGGCATGCAGATAGTGGTGACAGATGTCCCAGGACTCAGTAGAGTAGCAGTAGAGGAAGGTATAGGGAGTTTCAGGTCAGCATGAATGCGCAAATGTGCGCACTGAGCGTGACATTACTATCTGCGCCATGCTCGCCTGGCTGTCTCCTATTGGAGCCTCAGACAGGGTACCTGGAGGTCCCTCCTGCACATACAAAACAAGTGCCTCAGACCTTAAATTTTCCCAGAAAAGAGTTGTTTTGTTTCACTTACCTAATAGAAAAACAAGCAACCATAACTATATTTGAAAATGATCCAGTTTAGGCTGACGCCACACTACAACGCACGGGAAAGTGTTATGGTGGTTATGTTCCGCTTGACAATTGGCCAACATTAGCGTGTGCTTTTTAACTTGCGATATGATTGCCTATTGAAGTGTGGTAGCATTGCCTAGCCCTCAAAAAAGATTTAGTAAGCTTGTTATTTTAAAATCCAGGTTTAAAGGGCATGTCCACCCCCAAAACTATAATTAAACCCACTACTGGCCCCACTGTGTAGTGTATAAAAATCCTTACCTTACATCCCTGCTCCAAATGGTTCTCCTGTAATGTCCCTGTAATGTCCCTAAGTCCAAAAAAAACTGACCTTCAGGAGCCTGGCAGAGTCCATATAGGATTCTGCCTCCTGTCTCTCCACCGGGAGAATTTGCACATGCTCAGTGCAGCCCTCCCCCCTCCCATCCTCTCCTTCCTGTTTCTCTCTCCCTCCCCCTAGTATAAATCCCCTTTTCTGTAGTGTAGGTCTCCCTCCCTCAACCCCAACCGATATAATTATATCCAGCAAAACTCTCCCGATCTGTACTTACTTTGCCTGTCTCCCTCGACGATCTGTACAGTCGGAAGCAGGGCCGCCATTGGCTGCCTCTCAGCCAAACACAGACACGGCTGCCGGTCTGGCCCCCTGCATGCAGTTTCATGCAAGCAGAGGGCTGGTACTGAATGTCGGAGGAGAGAGGCAATGTAAGTAATGATTGGGGGATTTTTGTGACAAATTACTATAGTGGTTGGGGTTGGGGAGGGAGCCCTACACTACAGAAAAAGTTCAAAAATGGGGTGAACATGCACTTTATTGCATATAAAAAGTGCATTACTATTTCTAATTTAAATTAGGTGGAGTATTAAGTAGTATTAAGTAGTACTTTCCTCTGCATACACTATAGAAGATCGAGGTACAGATATCATAGAGTATGAGTGAACATATTATAGAGAATGTTTCAAGGACTGACCTTATGAGTAGTAACCAGCATGAATTTAGGAGGAATAGATCCTGTCAAACTAATTTGCTTGGCTTTTATGAGAAAGTGAGTAGAAATGTAGACTCTGGCATAGCAGTAGATGTAGTATACTTGGATTTTGCAAAGGCTTTTGATACAGTCCCCCATAGGCGACTAATGTATAAGTTAAGGTGTGTTGGTCTAGGGTGGCAAATTTATACATGGATAGAAAATTGGTTGATGAATAGGATACAGGGAGTCAGGGGCTTAGGGATCACCATAGAAGTTGCTATGGGACCCGGAGCCAAATAGGGCCCTACCAGGTCCCTCCTAAGAAAAAATTTACCTCACGTAGTTCAGTCCCACAAACCCCCTTTTTGTTTTACTCCCAGGCTCAGTTATTCTACTTACAAAACCGCAACTCCTCTCTTCATCCTTTATAGTGACATTACGGCCAATGGCTAACGCCCAATACAGAACGAGATTCTGCTACTGTGCATGCTCATAACCAACCAGCTTACAACAGCATCAGAGGAGGGGTGTCCATGCCAGCGAGGGATCAGGGGGTTTATAAATAGAATATCTGAACCTGGGAGCATCTTTAAAAGGTAAACGTAAAACAAAAATGGGTTTGTGGGGCATATGTGACATAAAAATTTTCTTAGGAGGGTGGACATGTCCTTTAAAAAAATGGCCCAGGTTGGGTTGAACTGCACCAAACTGTTTTTTGTGGGTTGAGGGGCCCCATCTAAACTCTTGCTATGGGGCCCTGCGATTTCTAGCAACGCCACTAGTTGTTAATGTGGTGTGCTACAGGGTTCTGTCTTGGGGCCTCTTCTATTTAATCTGTTTATTAATGATTTTTAAGTGGGTATTGTCAGCAAGGTTTCTGTGTTTGTATAGTATAGTATAGTATAGTATAGTATTTGAGGTTGAATAAAGACATACGTCCATCCAGTCCAACCCACCAACCCATCTAGCAATATCCTCATTTCCTGCCTAACTGTTGATCCAAAGGAAGGCAAAAAAAACCCACCAAATTTATGAAGGGGGAAAAAATTCCTTCCTGACTCCAAGTTGTCCGCGAAAACGGCCGCGAAAAGTTAACGAACCTTTATAAATATGCCCCTAGGTCTCCGCACACCACTTTAACAAAAACTTAATGGTGCTGGGTGCTACTATAGGGCCATAGCCACTGGCCACTCAATCCTATAGCAAGTCACAATTCCTCAAAGTTCATCGTATATGTAATGACCCGGAGGTAAGTTGTATTTTTCTATCCTCCGGGTCATTACATATACGATGAACTCTGAGGAATTGTGACTTGGGTAAACCTGTAAATACATGAGTTGCGAAACTATAAAAGGAACAAGTACCGGAGAGTTTGCCAGGACTATGTGGATGGGGTTGTATATCCATGGACCATAGGCGGCATACGAGGACGCCGGAATCGGAATCCATGGCAACCACGTGGGACACGCCCCACAGCGTATAAGAGTCGCGGACAAGTGAGATCAGCAGTGGGGGACACCGACGCCTGCACGGAGGATTCTGCAGGTTCGGATATGGATACGAGCAAGCCGCATGGCAAAGATGGCGGTGAAACAGCTCCGTACGAAACACGCTCCTGGAGGAAAAAGAAGGTATCTTTTTTAGGGGCTGGAGACGGACACGAAGAGGAGGAAGGAAACATAAACATAAATACAAAAAGGCGAGCGAGGAACAGACAGTAATTAACATTTCGAAGCACATCTTAACGGTGAGTTAATCCTCATTGTTGTCCAAAGCGTTAAATTTTCAACCAGTTAATGAATTTAATGCTTGGGATTTTGAAAGGGAAACCTTTATGTTTGATCGCTCACTGAAACTGAAGGAGATGTTTAAGAATAGAGTTGAATCTACTACTATATATCCTTTCAGACCTAAAAGTTCCTTCATACCAACTGGCACATTTAATAGTATTGATCTGTTCATTAAACACTCAAAATCAGAGGTAACATCAACTAAGAAAAAGAAATATAAATCGAATTTGACTAAGATGGAGTGGAATGCTTTAAGAAGCTTATGCAATAATAATAACATTATATTGAAACCGGCAGATAAAGGGGGCGCTATTGTCTTGATGGATTACACATTTTACAAGGACAGCATGCAACTACACCTGGAATGTGGAGCATATGTGAAACTACAAAAAGATCCAACTGTGAGTATTTACACTAAAATAAAAAGTTTGTGTGATATTGCTCTAACAAATGGTTGGATTGATGAAAAACTGTTTAACTTTTTACTAGACGACAGCCCTAGGAGACCAGTGATTTACGGACTACCTAAAATCCACAAAAACATTGAGACACCCCCCTTTAGGCCTATCGTGTCAGCAGTAGGATCCATCTTACAACCAATGTCACAACTTATAGACTTTGTTCTTAAGCTCTGGTGAAAACATTACCAGCTTATATCAAGGACACACAAGATTTTCTGGATCAATTAAACTCGATAGAGACTTGGGACCCTAACTGGACATTACTGACCATGGACATTACATCACTATATACCAACATACAGAATGATAAGGGTATGGAAGCTGCACGACAGTTTTTGGGACAAAACTACAATGGATTGTTACCTACTGAATTTGTCATGGAATGGTTATCCATAATACTACACAACAATTACTTCAGGTTTGAGAACCAGTACTTTATGCAACAGGTTGGAACTGCCATGGGCAGTCCGACAGCGCCTTCTTATGCCAACCTGTATGTGGGATATTTGGAAAATGAATTTATTTATAACAGTGATTTATACAAAAAGTGTTGTGTCAAGTACATGCGTTTCATAGATGACTTATTTGTGGTATGGAAAGGTACGGAGCAGGAAGCCATATTGTTCGGTGATTTACTGAATAGTATGGACATAAATTTAAAATTTGAGATGACAATGTCGAAGGTGGAGATTAATTATCTTGATGTACATGTTGTTGTGAAGGGAGATAAATTGCAGACTACACTGTATAATAAACCTACTGACCGGAATACAATATTGAGGGCAGATAGCTTTCACCCAAAACATGTATTTACAGGTTTACCCAAGTCACAATTCCTCAAAGTTCATCGTATATGTAATGACCCGGAGGATAGAAAAATACAACTTAATAAAATGGAGAAGAAATTTTTGGAAAGGGGTTACAACCGTAGTGAAATTAAACAAGCAAAGATACAAGCAGCCACACATACCGATACAACAAAGGTACATGACAAAGGAACACCAATGATACAAAAATATTCCACAGCCTCTCATGTTATTAATCAAGCAGTAAGGAAATACTGGCCAATTATTCAGGGAGATACAGAGTTGTGTGAAGAAGTCAGGAAAAGACCTATTCCCACATATGGAAAGGGAAGGTCCCTTTATTCATATTTGATACAGGCAGATCCAACACAGAAATATTTAACACCAACACCAAAACTATCTAACAAGAGGGGATGTTATCGTTGTCATAATTGCAACGTTTGCAACTCATTAATTACAGGTGAACAATTTCAACATCCATATAGTGGTAAAACATACTCCATTAAAGGCTACTATACATGTAACACTGATTATTGCGTTTATTTACTCAAATGTCCTTGCTCTAAAATTTACATAGGGAAGACCATTGGACCTTTTAAAAAAAGATTTCGAAAACACAAAAGTGATATTAAGTTGGCATGGGAACGTAGAGATAAGGAGGTTCAGAACAAAAGGGATATACCACCAGTGGCGGCACATTTTCTGGAATACAAACATCAAATACACGAACTAAAGGGCATGGTAATTGATCAGGTTCTTCAGCAGAAAAGAGGCGGCAATAGAAATAACAGGCTTTTGAGAAAGGAATCTTATTGGATATTTACATTAGGGGCATTACAGCCACGGGGGTTGAATGTGAATTTAGGACTAAAATGTTTTCTGAATGACCGATGAGCTTATTACTATTACTACTTATCTTTTTTAATTGTTATTATGAGTATAGTACCAAGAAGTTATATTTATCGTATATCCTATGTATCCTTAAGCAGAATGTTTTTTATTAACTGTTTTTTATTAACTGTATTTTCTACGATTACTTTTTATCACATTTTTAGCACAACTAATCACTTATGTATTCAATTATAATGATGGCACCAGCAATTTTATAGATTTTATACATGTTTTATTCTGGTTATATTTATATATGAAAATGAAACCCATCTTTTTAATTTATTGGGTTAAAGGAAATGTTTGATGAGATCACTAGAGGTCACTGTTACTTCCTGTAGACATATGTTATTTAAATGCACTGAGCACTTTGTTATTATCACGTTATCTGAGGAAGGTACCACACTGGTACCGAAACGTTATATGTGTGAATAAATACACTGAACACTGTTGAAGACTGGAGTGCGCTATATGTTTCTTCTTTCTATCCTTTAAAAGTGGTCCACATCTGCTCAGTTTCTTTACCTAGAAACAGTTCCCCCCAGTCTATGAGCAGGAGCGATTCCTTTAAAAGCATAAAATTAGCTTTCCTAAAGTTAAAAGTTTTTGTTAAGCCAGTGCACTTTAGTTTTTTGCAACCTATACTAAATGACACTATATCATGGTCACTATTCCCTAAGCTTCCCATTACCTTCATCTCCATAATGAGCTCAGGGTTATTAGATATCACCAGATCCAACAACGCATTCTGTCTAGTAGGAACAGATGCATCTTAAGGATAAAGGACATACCTTTGAAGATTGTAATGTTAACATATTGGCAAAGGAACGTGACTGGTTCAACAGAGGTGTTAAGGAGGCCATTTATGTGAAAATAAAGAAACCAAGCTTAAATAGAGGTGGGGGGGGTTCAACACCATCTGTCTGCCATGTACAATGCTGTTTTGACACCTTACTCTGGGCGTTCCTATAACACCTCTTAGCCACTATCTAATCACGCCCTTAACACCTGGCTGTGATATGCTAATTGGGATTTTCCAGGGTACATAAGTGCCACAGATTCTTGTACAAGTCATTCTGAATTGAGAAAGCCAGTCGGATGACTAGCGAAACGTCTTCAAGAACTAAATTTCAAGTCCGGTTGATCTAATTGAATACAACAGATATCATCGCCTTTTTCTGTGATGGCAGTTCCACTACACCAATCAATGTCAGGGTAATTGAAGTCCCCCATAATGAACACACTCCCCAAACTTGCAGCCCTTGCCAACTGCATATGAAGTTGACTCACCTCCTCTCTGCTAGCATTTGGCAGCTTATAGCAGACACCAACAATGACATTACCTCCTTTCCTGTTGCCTAATTCCACCCATATTGCCTCCACTTTATCATCCATATCACCAGTTATCTCTTCTTTTAAATTTGGCTTCAATTCTTTTTAAACATAAACACATACTCCTCCCCCTTTCCTTTTTTTTCTGTCCTGCCTAAACAAGGCATATCCTTCTATATTTACAGCCCAGTCGTGAGAACTGTTCAACCACGTTTCTGCTATACCTATTACATCATACTTTTCATTCAATGCCATCATTTCCAATTCACCCATTTTGTCAGCCAGGCTTCTCGCATTTGCAAACATACATTTTAGATTATGATCCTGTAATTTATTCGTACACTTTAATACACATGCCTCCCTATCCCCTATGCTAGCCCCATCCCCCTTTCCACCCACCACTGGCCTATCTACACCCTGCTTTCCTCCTGGACTATCTATCCCAGTGAGACTGCTAATACCCTCCCCCCCCAAACCTAGTTTAAAATCTCCTCCAACCCTCTAGCCAGCTTCTCCCCTAAACTGACAACACAAAACATTGTTGACCATTTAAAGCTTCAGAAGATGTGTAAACTTTGCAGGGGGATCTAAATAGATTGTCACATTGGGCTGCTAAGTGGCAGATGAGATTCAATGTTGAGAAATGTAAGGTGATGCATTTTGGACTTCTTTGTGCTGCTCATACAATAAATGGCTCTGTGTAAAGTGAATACCTGTTGGAAAAGGATCTTGGAGTCAGGGCCGGCCTCAGGATAAATAGCACCCCATTCAAGATTTGTCATCTACCTATGATTAAGTGTCTCGCATGACACAAAACACGTCAGGTGACGTGTTATGGAGGACTGAATCACATCAGTGTGCACGCTCCTTTTACTCTTCTTTTTGTATATCTATTGAACCTTTGCGATGGGCTTGGGGCTTGTTGTACCTGGGCCAGATGAAACGAGCAGTGAGTACTGAGTAGTAAAACATAATTTCTTATGGCTTGCAGCAAGTGATTTTACTGAGAAGATATGGGAAGTTTTCTCCTGTGAAGGGTTCTGGGCATGGGCACCCGGACCTGTTTGCAAGTGTGAGTCTTGTTGTAACTTTTATTTAACAAGTTGCAGTTAGAGGTGCCACCTCTAATCCTAATCATCAATCTAATCTTAAAATCCTGTGTACAAAAAGGACATCTTTGAAATTTAAAGGGTTCAGAGAAGGGCAACTAAATTTATAAGGGGGTTGAGCTTGAATATGAAGAGAGACTGGATAAAGTACAATTATGTATGCTGGAGAAAAGGTACTTGCGTACGGATATGATTACTGTGTGTAAATACATTAAAGGGCCATACAATAAACTATCTGGGGCATTGTTCACCAATAGAACATGTGAGATGACACACGGACATCCCTTAAGACTTGAAGAAACTAAGTTAAGGCTTCAAGTTCGGAAAGGGTTTTTCACAGTGAGAATGGTAAACTATGGAACTTCCATTGGATGTTGTTATGACAGGTTCATTGGACAGTTTTACAAAAAAATGGCTGGGTGAGTTTCTGCAAACAAGAAATGTTGCAAGTTACTGGTATTGATACATAAAGTAGAGTTGATCCAGGGATATTTCCGATTGCCACTTGGAGGCAGGAAGAATTTTTTTGTGGTGATATCGCGGGAGACCCCACCAATTCGCAGGAGAATCTCGGAGGATCCAGGAGGGGTGGGATACCTGTCTGCATAGGTGCATTATGTATAGTGTTTGTAGCCCAAGTTGTTTTTTCACATTAGTTGCCTTTTAAAGGACAACAATACCCCAAAAAACATCTCCCCCATTACATGTCCACACTTCCAGCAGCTGAAATCACTTACATTCATTTACAATCGTGCTGCACTCCCTTAGGCTCGAAATCAGGGAAAAAAATGTATAGGGAGGGCTCTGGGGTGGCCCTACCATGAAGCAAGCTGAAACATTTGCTCAGGGCGCACCCCTGCAGAACACTTAAAAGGCGGCAGAAAAAAAAAAAACCTTCCTTCCTGCAATACCACATTTTAGCACCAATCCAGCAATCAGTGCTAAGACAACCCTTCAGTCTACCAATCAGTGTTAAGTCAGCCCTTCAGTCCACCAGCCAGTGTTAGTCAGCCCACCACACCCACAAGCCACGCCTATGTTCCCTGATGTAGCCATGCCCGCTTCACATGCTGCCAACAGTCAACCGATAGGCAGCATTTAAAAGTTGTTTCAGGTGTCGAAAACCCTAGGAACACCCCTGGGAGGGCTGCATACCTTTACTCTTTTTAAAGCAGTTTAAAAAAAAATGCATTGAGGCAATACAGTTATCCTTTAAGGTTGATTTTTAGGGAACAATATATATTGCATTCAAGAAACCAGCATTGTAATTTCTACTGATTGGCTGTTGGATGGGTTAACCATGCTCTGATCTCTACTGAGTAACTAAATCAACCAAATCAGAGATGGATTATGATCATATGGGGCCCTAGGCAGGGCCATCATCATTTAGGGCTAGGCCACACAAGCGCGTTTTTCTCGCGTTTGCGCCCGCGTTTCGCGCTCGCGTTTGCGCCCGCAATTTTCGCTAAAATGGAAATCGCGGGAACGCAAAAATTCCCGCGATTTCCGATGCGCATGCGATTGCGCGTCCGTTCGCGTTATGGTAACGCATGCGTTCACCATTTTTGGTGCGTTAACGCATGCGTTTCCATAACGTGAAAAGGCGAAAACGCATGCGCAAAACGCGAACGCGAAACGCGCAAGAATCGCGCAAGAATCGCGCACACAATCGCGTGCGATAACGCTCGCGATTTTGTGCGCGATTCCTGTGCGTTGCAGTGTGGCCTCACCCTTAGGGCCCCTTTTTTTGCTTCATATATTGTATAGACTATAATATTGTTACTGCTTCTGAAGCTGGGCCCCCAGAAGTTTCCTGGGCCCTAGGCAGGTGCCTAGGGTTGCCTTGTGGATGATCATGCACTGAACCAAATGAATGAAACCATAAGTCATTATTAGGCGTCCTGCAAACAATAAGTCAGTTTAAAAGCATTTATTTATGCACAGAGCTGGATGGGCAGATAATGTAATTGCAATGAAAAAAACAATCCCCATTTCATTGAAAGCACGAGGTATTTGTGCAGAACTTCCTCTTTAAAAACAAAGGTAACTAAACATTTGTTGGCATTCAGAAATGGCAATTCTTAAGTTATTTAGGTCTCTTTTATTAAGAGTAGAAATTATGCTAAAAATCGTTATCACATTTTGTTCTCATGTTATCTACGCAAATTGCAAAAAGTGTTTCGTAGTATAACGCACCGTCCTCAAATAATTGATTAAAAAAAGCCTCAAAAGACCCCCGCCCGTAACCAATGGGCGTACACTCATGGAAAAAATTACACATGCGCAGAGAGGACGAGGCCGAACTCGTAGACTATCAAATGGTGATTGGTCCACGAACGCGCGATCTAATCACGCGGGTCAGCGTCGGCCGGCGCGGGGGACGCTGGAGGCCAAGATGGCGGCTGAACTGGTGGAAGCGAAGGTGAGCTGGGAAAGGGAGGGATGATTTATTGAACTATTGTTTGATTTTTGTTATGTGTGTACAAACGATTCACTAACATTTTCACCCGCGCTTTGCTCATTTTATTATCCTGAGTATTGTCCTTCACCATTGTAATGTACCTCGCTTACACTGTGTGGCCCGAAGTGTACAGTTTATTGTGCAGAATTAGTTCTGTTGTCGCCACACATGGTTTATGTTAATATAATAATCTCATTTTCCAGTGGTTTCGTTTACCACTTTGTTTAAATTATACAATGGAACACGGAAAGCAACAAAGATTTATCTACCCTTGTAATTGCACATAATTTTTTCCATCTCCCTCTTACCTATCACATTGTTAATTTAGATCAACTGTAATTTATTCTATATTAAGATTTTATATAGTATTTACATTTTCATTCTGTTATAATTTATCCATCTTCTTTGTAACTGAGCTTTTCTTACTTTTAGTAGGGCTTTTGGTTTACAAGAATCTATGCTGAAGTGATGATTCTAAACAAATTAATTTGTAGTTTGTCACTATCTCTTGAGGAACCCACTAGCAAACTATTAGGAAACCCTAGTGCTCCCAGACCCCTGGTTAAAACACTGCTCAAACAGATTTGGGTGTATGTAGTGAGTTGGCATGAATTTACATCTAAAATTGCACTGGATTTTTAAATTTTACTTTTCAAGCATAGTGCCATATTGAAAGTGACGTTTTAGCTTGACCTTTTTAACACAGGCAAGAATTAGTATTAAAGGCAGGCAAAAGTTAAAGAACAAATCATAATATATAGGTCACAATAGAAGGAATATAGACTCTTGGTACATCACTCTCATATGGGCTCATTTATGTAAAGCAAACTCCATGCATAGTATAATGGTAATCAACCTAAAGTCACATCTAGCTTTTATCCCATAGGTTAAACCCCTTTACAGTCTTGCTCATGTTTTCCACTTAAGTCTAAATTAAATTTATTGGTTTGATCTGTCGGGGAGTAAAATTGCAGCTTATATTTGTGTATATTTAAGTATACAGTATGTAGAAAATAAGGCTCTATGTTCAGAAATATCTGTGGCAATATATACCGTATATACTCGAGTATAAACCGAGGTTTTCAGGCTTTAAAAAAGCCTGAAAATCTTACCTCTGTTTATACTCGAGTCAGCCTTTCTCCTAGTCCTTGCCGCGCGATCTGCATCCTCAGTGCGCATCCGGATGATGTCACTACCCGGCGTCTCTCACTTTGCGGCGCAGAGTAGTGACAATGTCATGCTCTTCCAGAGTTTTTTCTAAGATTGTTGGCCAGTTTTTCTGCCTACAAGATTTTTTAAAAGTTTTCAAAACTAAATTTGACTCTGCAGAGATCACATGCCCCTTCACTGCAAAAATGTTATAACATGAACAGAGTTGAGAAAAAGTACTTAATCCTATTGTTGTACAGTCTACAGGTTTGTACACACCTGCGATTTACTCCCGAGAGCAGAGCCCGACAAATGGCCGATTGTCGCGCGTGTGTATGTGCTCGGTCGGGGCCGTTCGGCGATTTGCCCGGCGACCCCAAAGCATGTTGGAAAAAACTTATGTATCTTCAAATTGGCTGAACTGAATTTAATGGGGGATGACCTTTTTTAATGCTAGAATCACGTCCAATAACATAAAATTATGATTTTGGGTAGTGGTTAAACTTACTTTCTAGGTGGCCTCACTGCCATGTTGGGGAGGTTATATCCGCTTAAGGGATGGGGAGGTTATAGCAGCTAAGAGATGAAAGCAACTCCTATTTAACACAACCAGTTTTGGTTATCACACAAGTGGCATTTTGCATTGCCAAACTTTTTTGAAACTCACACTTGATTGTTCAGCTATTGTATGCCATTTGAGTCCAGAATGATGTTAAGGTGGCCAGAGGGTATGTAGATGCTCCAATGATGGTTGTATTAGTAATTCTATAGTATAATTATCCACACTGAAGTTCTAAAAGGTGTAAAGTTACACCTCTCTATGCATTCACCCTATGTGCATGAAATAAACCACAAAACAATAGACGAGGGGGTAACAGACAGGCTTAGGCAGAATATCTGCCTGTTTTACATGCGGCTTCGACACGTGTTTCGAGTCACATGGACCCTTCTCAACTGTTTCTCAAGTCGCACTTGAGAAAGGGTTAGTATGACTCAAAACATGTAGTGTCGAAGCCGCATCTAATAAAATGCTGTTTCCAGTTATTCTGCCCTGTCTGTTACCCCCTCGTCTATTGTTTTGTGGAAGTTTGTATTAGGCTGAACAAATACTGCCTCCCTCCATTACATGCAAATGCTTAAATGATAATTAAACTCTCCACTCCCATGCTCATCTTCCTCCATGGCAGCATAGTACCCAGGGTAAGGACCTAAAATCGCTTACCGTATATACTCGAGTATAAGCCGACCCGAGTATAAGCCGAGGGGTTGAAATTATGGCCACTACTGCCTTTTAATACTGTATTTATTTGCCCTTTAAATGGATAGCTGTAGTCCCATACAGTAATAGCCAAATCCAGTATGTCTATTACTGTATGGGAACTCTGCGGTCCATAAAAAAGCCTCATTCCTTGGCACTCCTGATGTTTTGGAAACTACAACTCCCATCATGCTTTAGTAGCTGGGAGTTGTAGTTTCCAAACACTGCAATGCCAAGGAATGAGGCTTTTTTTATGGACAGCACCCCCCAGGAAAGGCCCCCAATTTCAGTGAGGTAAGTAAGAGTTAAGTACTCTCTCGTGTCACAGTAAATAATGAATTCTTTCCCCCCAATCTGGCTGCCAATCGCTATGTACAAGCTAACTTTAGAAGCAAATGTTCTGCCTGGCACTCCGCGCTGATCTGCAGGATGGTGTCCATACGCGACGCCTGTCTCACTTACTGCCTGGCGCCGAGTAGTGACATCACTGCTCAGCGCCGGGTAGTAAGTAAGACAGGCGCCGTGTATGGACGTCCTCCTGCAGATCAGCGAGGAGTGCCAGGCGGCACACTTGCTTCTAATGTAAGTTAGCTTGTACATAACGATCGGCAGCCGGAGATTTCACAATTATTTTCTTGACCCGAGTATAAGCCGAGGTCGGGATTTCAGGCTAATTTTAAAGACTGAAAACCTCTGCTTATACTCGAGTATATACTTGATAGTCCCCACCCATGGTTCTTTCCCAACTCCTGCACTACTTACTGAAAATCTTCTTCGGCGATCGCTCCATTCCTCCGCTCCACAGTCACGGACAGTGGAACAGAGGAGGAACCAAGCAGATCACCGATGCAGATTTTCAGTTAGTAGTGCAGGTGTTAGGGAAAGTACCCAGGGTGAGGATTTAGTGATTTTAGGTCCTCACCCTGGGTACTATGCGGCCATGTATCTGGGAAAAGGTAATAATTGTCCTTTTCCACATTCCTGCCTGTCTAAATGTAGATATTGTTTTTGTGCCATATGAATAATTACTGGTATTAATACATTTAGTTAATTGATTCAGTGATCTTTTTTTTTTTTTTTTTTTTCGATTGCCTTTTGGAGTCAGGAAGGAATGTTTTTATTTAACCTCCAATACTGTGTTGTCAGTAAGTGATGGCAACATGCTATTCCCTTTTTTCAAATTTTAAATTATCTAGAGCAGGGCTGGGAAAATCATCTAAATATTTAAGAGACAGCTCCAAAAAGTTAGAAGCCATAACTTCATTTCTCCCAATGTCTTATGATACAGTTGATCCACCCTAGTCCAGACCTCAAATAAACTCTTATATACAGGTAAATCAAACCCCCCCCCCACCCAAAAAAAAAACCTCTTTGAAATCTGAAACATATGTCTAACCTGACATCCTGCACCATGTCCTGTTGCCCCTGTTCCTGCTTCCTGGTTCTTTTAGTTAGCAACAGTCAGCTATGGATTTGACAATTGACTCATCACAGCCAATGTCTGAATGCTAATCCCCTAGCTGCCTCTCCTGAGCATGCTCAGGATACAGGTCACTAAGTTGCCCAGTTTCCTTGAGGCATCCAGAAGCATAGCAGGAGGCATACAGTAATGCACTGTTGCTCAACCCAGCCAACACTAGGGGCCACACTAGTGGTACGGTGAGCAGGCCGCGGGGAGTAGCTGCCCCAGCCCACCCGGTTACGCCTCTGGAATGCCCCCGTTACGGCCAAGTATATGTTAGTGTATGGATGATGGCCACGTGTACCTGACGTCATGACCCGACGTCATTGATGCCTGACACATCTATACACAATCCGCTTCTCGGCCATAACAAACGCTGGGCTTCATGGAGGAATCTTTGCATCTGTACTTAAGTTTAGTCAAAAGATGGGGGGGCATTAATGGATCTCATGGCCTTAGATAAGAGCAAATGTCATCTGTTCTTTTAAAGGATTTTTAATCCTTATTTCCTAGCAGTGCATGCTGTAGATTATTCTTGAAAAGGGAGCTTGAATGATTTCTGCCATTCTTTCTTTTATTGAGATTTCCTCCAGTATTTGTCCAGAAGAAGTTGAAGGTATGTTAGTCATTCCTGCTTGGCTAAGGAGATCCTGGTATCTTCTTAATGTCACGCTGCGTGGTAAGTGTGGAGCTTTGGGGCTTCATTTTTACCTTCTCATTTTGGAACTTATAGGTTTTCTTTTGCAGATAACCTGGGAGTTTGGAATTCTATTTATGCTGCCTGCATACTTTTTAGAGGACTTGTGTAAGTATGCTTTGTACCTTTTATGGCTTGTTGCTGTTCCTTTGCTGCCACCTTTTGATCATTTAGCATACATATTCGTTTGGTATATGTCTATTTAGTATAGATATTTGAAATTATGGAGCTTCAGTGAGCATTGAATTGGTCCACTAACCTGGAGAGTCCTCAAAAAGATACAAAGAGACAGAGCTTCAGTACTGGCCATAATTCCATTTTGGCTAAGGAGGCCATGGTTCCCGTTATTGAAGGCCTTGTCATAACACAACCCTGGAGAATACAAGTCATTTCTGGGGTGGCTGAGCCAGGGACCACTTTTACCAGGAGGAAAAAAATTTAAATTTGGTGGCCTGGAAATTGAGAGGAGGAGATTAGCTGCAGTAGGTCTACAACTACAGGAGATAGATCTGTTATTAAAGTCAAGAAAACTATCTACTTCAAAACCATACTACAGAGTGTGGGATCATTTTGTAAAATTTGCTAAAGTGTCTGGACAAGATCCTCTCAAAGCAAATGCGCCATTGATCGTAAAATTTCCCTTTGCAGGATATCCCATGGGTTTAAGCAACAGTACCCTAAAGGTCAAGTTTCGGCCCTGTCAGAACTTCTGACTCATACTTCATCAGCGGATCCATTCGTGGAAAGATTCTTTAATGCCCTTATAAGGGTAAGGCCTTTAAATTAAATCCGTCTGCCCAGATTGGAGCTTTCCTGTAGTATTACAAGCTATGACAGGGTCCACCTTTTGAAACAATGCAAGAGAGCTCACATTGGCTGTTGACTCTAAAGGTCTTGTTGCTAGTGGCAATCACATCTGCCTGCAGAGTTTTGGAACTGGCAGCATTGTCGTCAAATCAGCCAGACACCAGTCTTTCATGACAGAGTAAGACTAAAACCAGCATTTTGGTTTTTACCAAAAGTAGTCACACCGTTTCACCTGGATTTGGAAATAAATCTCCCAGTGTTTTGTCCAGAACCACACTCTGACAAAGAAAGGCAGATACATACTTAAGTTAAGGTTTAAATTGAGGTTAATGGCATATTACCTCAAGAGAACAAAAAAATGGAGAAAATCTGGCAGATTTTTTTATTCCTAGGGGCTTTCCCAAAGGGGGAAGCTCTGTCCAAAAAAAATATTGGCAAGCTGGTTAACTCTTGCCATCGCTAAAGCTTACCAGATCAGAGCCAAGGCTGTTCCTGCAGGTCTAAAAGCTCACTTGACTAAGGCTATAGCAACTTCATGGGCCTTAAAATCCAAGACATCCAAGGCAGCAAAACGGGCATCCTGGAAAACCTTTATAAAGCATTGTCGGTTGGATGTGACTTCAATGGATAAAACGAAATTCGGCCTAAGAGTGCTAGAAACTGGTTAATCAACAATAATATTTATAATAATAAATATTGTGTTTAAGCAATGTTTGGTGTTCCTACCTTCTGTTAGCTTTGATAAATCCCAGTCTGTTAAATGGCTGCCACCGGGGTGAGCGAAGAAAACAAGAAATTGTTCAAACATATTTCTCTTTCTTGTCACCTCCTATGGCAGTATTCACTAGGGATTTTCCCACCCTTCTCTGTTATGTTTATTTTTACAGCTTTAGAACAAAAGATGGGGAGGAGTCTGGGAGGGTTTTTTATATTGTGCGTTTCCTGATTGGCCCAGGGATATCCCACTCTGGTGGAAGGTGACAAACGGTAATTACGGTATGTAACAATTTCTTGTTTTTCCGAAACCCTCAGAGATGCAATTGTTGTATATGCTGGACATTGTAAGGCGTTTTATGATCAATGAAGAGTGTAGAGTTGGAGAAAGATTGATAGTTTTGTTTCCACAAGCTCTTAATATGCATCCCTAAATTTCTTCCTAAATTGTAACTTGAGTCTGCTCACAACCCATTCTACCAGTGCTCTAGCAGATTTTTCTTTGAAATAATCTAAGGCTAGATGGTTTCTGTCTTGAACTTTAGAAACATGGACATCCTCTCCTCCCAAGAGGCAAAATGCGTGAGGAAGGTCTATTGTGTACAAACTGTTAAAAACATTTTCTTTATTTACAAGTATATTTTTTCCCCCTCATTCAGGGTAACTATAGTGTGCATTAGTTACACTGAATGTAGAAGTGGTGGGGACTTGTCAGTGAAACTGGCGGTGGATTATGCATGAAGGAAAGTTTCCTTTCCTTCGTTCCTGGCAATATCTTAATTAATCGAAGTACGGGAGGTAAGTCGTAACTCCTTTACCCTCCATTCTTCAATTAGTTCAGTAAAGGAATAGTACACTTTCTGAGAGAACTATTTCTTTAAATGTCTGTGAAACCTCCAACAACGTCCATTTCATCTGACAATCTAACGAGTATAGGTAACCCAATGGCATTGTTTAATGCTTAAACCTTGACTGACATTTTTGCCTCGACCAGGCCCGAATGATCTTGCCTTTTGTACCTAGCCCTTAGTTCTAGGCCACACTTACGTGTTTGTGTTTACGCATGCGATTTTTAATATTATGGAAATCGTGGAAACGTAAAAGTTCCTGCGATTGCGCATCCGTTTCTGTTTTGGAAGCACAGGCGGTCGCTTATCAGGCACTAAATAGGTTTAGTAATATCTTAGTAATTTCCTCTCCATAGCAAGTGGGTGGAGCTACCCATGAGTGAATGATGCCATAAAGAGGGATTGGCAAACCTTAAAGGACCTGTAAACTCCAATATTTTTTAAAAATGACTAAGTGCCATTCGTTTCTATTATTCACAGGGAGGTGAGAACGCTTATTCTCAACCTCCTGTGAATAATAGGACAATCGGGACCAGGAACTTACCTTACCCGCCGCTCCACTCGCAGCCGCTCAGTCTCTGACAGCCGCTCTGTCCCGACCACGTGCCCTATCTTAGGCACATGCGTGCCAATTCAAAAGATAGGGCGTGCGATCAGGACAGAACAGCTGTTCAGAGACGGAGCGGCTGCGAGTGGAGCGGCGGGTAAGGTAAGTTCCTGGTCCCCCGATCGTCCTATTTCTTCACAGGGAGGTGAGACCGCTTATTCTCACCTCCCTGTGAATAATAGAAACGAATGGCACTTAGTCATTTTAATGTGTTTAGTGTTCCTTTAACCACAGTAAGTAATGCTAGATTTCATTTTGTTTATGTGATTTGGAATAATTTGTGTAATCCTTGGGGCTACAAAATAGAGAATCCAGTTTTTGCATGTGTGGCTAAAAAACATTTTTCTCTAAAAGTAAGTCTGTATTTTCCCTTTTAAAGGGCATGTCCACTCCCAAAATTAAAACCTCCCCCACTACTGGACCCACTGTGCAGTGTTTAAAGATCCTTAACTTCCTCTCTGCTCCAAATGGTTTTCTTGTAATGTCTGCCCAAAGTCCTAGATAGTGAAGACCAGGAGCCAGCTGAGAGGAAAACGTTTCCGCCTCTTAGCTGTCCTCTTAGAGGTTTCTGGCTTGCTCACTGCCATCATTCTTTTACAAGAGGTGGAGATATCGTTTAGATTTATAAATGTGTTAACTGAAGAGACATTACTGCCTGAAGAGGGTTTCTAAAGTAGCTGTTGATTTAAAAAAATAACTGATGCTTATCATATGTAGTGCCATAATCTTACAAAATCAACCCTTAGGCCGAGGTGTGCTGATATCCGCTTGCGATGCAATCCTTGTGATATTCAGATAATTGGGTCACAGTGCAGTGGGTACCAGCGCTCCTGGTATTGCCATACCAATTGGTCAACAATTACCGTTCCCTTTTTGACATGCAAATTTGCAAAATCAGATTGTGTGTTAAAACGCAGCAGTGTGAACTAGCCCTAAACAACCAGCAAACGGAAAGTCAATGTGGTTCGTTACAAAGAACATGTTATATAAATTAGTGTTGCCGTTTATCCTATAAAGTAAAACCTTAAAGGAACACTAAACTCAAAAAAAACATGTATTTGGCATCCGTTTCTATTCACAGGGAGGTGAGAATGCTTATTCCCACCTCCCTATGAATAATAGTTTGCTCAGGGGACCTGGAACTTACCTTACCGCGTTCCTCTCGCAAGCCGCTCCTGCACAGAACAGCTGTTCTGTCCCAATCACGTGCCCTATCTTTTGTATTGGCGCCTAAGAGTGCGCACGGTCAGGACAGAGCGGCTGTCGGTGAAGGAGCGGCTTGAGAGAGGAGCGTGGTAAGGTAAGTCCCCCGAGCGTACTATTATTCACGGAGGTGGGAGTTCTCACCTCCCTGTGAATAATAGAAACGGATGCCAAATGTGTTTTTTTTTTTAAGTTTAGTGTTCCTTTAATCTGCATCGGTGTGCATCTGCAATGTTGCATTTTGGCCACCAGGTAATGCACAACGCAAGTTTATTTTCTAAAAGGCATCTGTTGCATGCAATACTGCATTTCAGCCACCAGATGGAAGGTCCTCACTGCTGCTGCTCAGCCTCATATACAGTCAATCCAGACTTAATAATTGGCTTTACTGTCAATGGGCGTATCTTATATTTACAGGTCACCGGCTGCTGTGCTGGACATGGTTGCAGGTCACCGGCTGCTGTGCTGGACATGGTTGCAGGTCACCGGCTGCTGTGCTGGACATGGTTGCAGGTCACCGGCTGCTGTGCTGGACATGGTTGCAGGTCACCGGCTGCTGTGCTGGACATGGTTGCAGGTCACCGGCTGCTGTGCTGGACATGGTTGCAATTTATATTTACAGGTCAGTGTGGGGAGCATATCTAGCACCTGTTAATGTAACAGGCATAAAGGACAATTATACTCACCTTTTCCCCGATCCACTGCAGCATAGTACCCAGGGTGAGGACCTAAAATCGCAAATCCTGGATTCTTTCTCTAACTCCTGCACTACTTACCGCAAATCTGCTTCGGCGATCCAGACTGTTCCACCTCTCTCCTACTGTCAGTGACAGTCGCGAGGCAGCCAATTGGAAGACACGCCTCCTTGCAGAGCGTATCTTCCTATTGGCTGCCTCGCGATCTGTCATTGAAGCAGGAAGAGCGGAGGAACGGAACGATCGGCGAAGCAGATTTGGGGTAAGTAGTGCAGGAGTTAGAGAAAGAACCCAGGGTGAGGACTTAGCGATTTTAGGTCCTCACCCTGGGTACTATGCAGCTATGGAGGAAGAGGAGCGAGGGTGAGGTGAGTATACTTGTCCTTTAAAGTCTAGTGTAGTTAATAAATTGGAATTGTATAGTATGAGGTTGAATAAAAACATATGTCCATCCAGTTCAACCTACTCGGCAATGCCCACATTTCCTGCCCAGCTGTTGATCCAGAGGAAGTCAAAATAGCCTTCCTCTGGATCAACCAGAAGGGCAGGAACCAACCAGAAGGGTATAAAATAGATTGGAAACCCTTAAGGTGCCCATAAATTAGAACTGCCGACTTCCCGCGACATTCAATCAGTTCTTCAGGTTTCCGGTTCTTTGTGACCAACATATTGCCGCGAGATCCCACCTATCCCATTCATTTTGCAATCGTATATCTATCACAAAGAAGACCCAGAAAGGCGGTTCCTGATGAATTGATTGAGTGTCTTGATATCGTCCAGGAGGTGGTATTATTATTTAGGATTTATATAATGCCTACATCTTCCGTAGCGCTTAGGTGTATACATTTACATCAAACTCTTTCCTTAAAAAATTGCAATCTAAGCACATTTATTCGACACATACAATCTATCAGTATGTCTTTGATTGTTGGGGAAATCAGAGTACCCGGAGGAAACCCATGTAAGCACGGAGAACATACAAACTTTTTGCAGATGTGTCCAAGGGATTTGAACTCCGGATTTCAGTGCTGCATGGCATCAGTGCCACAGTGCTGCCCATGGTAAGTTCTTTTGTATGAACACTGTAAGAGTAAATGTACCCTGTAGTTTTTAATTGAAGAGAAATTAGCAAATTTTATTCCTTCCTCTTTATCCAAATCTTAGAAGGAAAGTCAAATTAAGAGGGCTAATGGATAACAAATCTTTTAAATATGCTTTCTGATGTATCTGTGGTACACTGTTGGATCAACTGGACTTGGTTTAGTTCTTGAAGATGTTTCGCTAGTCATCCGACTGGCTTTCTCAATTCAGAAAGACTTGTACAATCTGTAAGCAATAGCTACATTTTTTAAAGGGCATGTCTACCCCCAAAACTAAAATTTAACCCTATACTGGCCCCACCGTGTAGTGTTCAAAAATCCTTACCTTTCTCTTCTGCTCCAAAAGGTTCTCCTTCAGTGTCTAGTCAAAGTCCAGGATAGTGCCGAGTAGGAGCTTTCCTATGTGTAAAAGTTTTTTTATTCTATTCTTCTAATGCTCTGTGGAGCCGATTTCCCCCCTCACCACATGCACTATCCAGATCCATCGGCGGTGCACTTTTATTCTAACATGAAACCTGTAGTGTAGCTTCCTCCCCCTCCCAACCCTAACCGCATGGTTTGTTTGTAAAAAAAAAAAAAAAGTCTGCACAAACTTGCTTACCAGACCGGGATTCCTTGGCTAAATCAATAGCCGTCAGACGCGGCTGCTGGCCAAGCCCCTAATGCAACTCCTTTCCCAGACATCACTTTCCCCATTCTGTCTCCTGATTCTCAAACTTTTGTTCCTTTTATTGTTTGCACAGAAAGAAAAGAATCTGTAAAGAAATTTGCACACTAGCATGCCATACAAAGTAAGCAAGTCACCAGAAAAGATTGGTTTGTTAAGGTGAAATGCTTATAAAGGCTTGTACACACGTCTGATTTGTGCAGCGAGCAATGACCCCCTCGACGCCGATACATTCCTGCGCCAAACGGCCATTTCGGACGAGAATCGTGCATGTGTATTCGTTCGGCTGAACGAATACACACGCGATTCGCGGCCGTTCGGCGCACGTATGTATCGGTCGTGGCCTGCTGCCAAATTAGACGTGTGTACGTACCTTTAGGCTACTTTCAGGCGAACATCTTTTGCTTTTTACAGGCATTTTCCTGGAGTTTTAAAACGGATACTTTGACTTGATTAACACCAAATTACGATGATCAGGTCAAAATGTTGCTAGATTTTCTGCTGCAACCAGCATTTCTAGTTATACATTTTTAGTCTAGTAATTCTTTTCAAAACTAGGCAAAAATACAGCAGTACTGCTTTAATTTCTGTCCAGCATATCACCAGTCTGTAAATTTTAGTTTTAGCATATGTCCTTTTCTTATGTTAATCCATGACTTAAAAGAAAAAACATGCACAATTGAAAACTTGTTCCAATTGTTTTTCATCTTTAGAACATGGTGATGAGTTTCCGAGTATCAGATCTACAAATGCTCCTGGGATATGTTGGACGCAGTAAAAGTGGTTTGAAGCATGAACTGGTTACACGTGCTCTACAGCTGGTTCAATTTGACTGTAGCCCAGAAGTCTTTAAGAAAATAAAAGAGCTATATGAGACTCGTTATGCCAAGAAGGGCTCAGAAACCAACTCCCAAGCACCAAACCAACCTATTCCATCACACCGTGCGCCTGAATCTTTGGCAATCCACCCATCTTATGACCATGGTGTCACTGGACCCAGGACTTCTCTTTCTACTCCTAACATTGACTATCCCTCTCTTTATGGGAAAAATGTTAATGGCTTGTCAAGGCTGCCTCCAAAAGTTATTACTAAACCAGAAGTGCGACTCGTCAAGCTGCCTTTCTATGATGTTGTGGATGAACTTTTAAAGCCAACAGAATTGGGTGAGTGATATTGTTTGTACTTATTGGAACTTTGAAGGAAGTGTGAAATTTGTATATATACCATATAGAGTGTCAAGTTTACATACCCTAGCAGAATTGGATTTTTTAACCAAATGAAATCTTTTGTGGCAGTTGTGGACAAGGCGCTTTATCTTCTCAGATGAGAAAACTGCCCATTCTTCCTGGAAAAATGCATCCCATTCCTTTATTTTTGGGCTGTCATGCATGAGTTTGAGTTCTCTTCTCAGTGGTTCAATGATATTGAGGTCAGGAGACTGAGATGGCCACTCCAGAACCTTCACTTTATTTTGCTGTAGCCAATGACAGATCCACAATGTTTTTGGATCGTTGTCATGTTGGAGTATCCAAGTAGTCATTTACACATGGGTGACCATATTACATGTGCTGCAATCCATTTTATGAGTGCATTCGATAACTCACTAGACTATTTTCTAGACATAGTCTCATAGTGACATTATATCCATCGGAAGCTGTTTAAGTTAAACAGTTGTGGGCCTCCCATGGTGCTTAGTTACTTAGGGGCTGTGAAACATTTTTAATCCTTAACCTACAGTTGTTACTTTTCTAATGCAGACTACACTGGGTTTATTGTAAGTTTTCTGTTTTAAATGGTGTCTCCACTCGTATTTTCAAGATTTGGGAATCCAGTTCTATTGAAGAACGGGAGGTAAAGGAGCTGTGCCTTACCTTCCGTTCTTCAATAGAACAAACAGGAGCCAGGAGAGAAGGTAAGAAACTTACCCGCTCGCTCGCTCCCCCGGCGCTTAGTCTGACTGGTCCCGACGGACCTTGTCTTCTATGCGCATAGATCGCGCATGCGCGATCTATGCGCATAGAAGACAAGGTCCGTCGGGACCAGTCAGACTAAGCGCCGGGGGAGCGAGCGAGCGGGTAAGTTTCTTACCTTCTCTCCTGGCTCCTGTTTGTTCTATTGAAGAACGGAAGGTAAGGCACAGCTCCTTTACCTCCCGTTCTTAAATAGAACTGGATTCCCAAATCTTGAAAATACGAGTGGAGATACCCTTTAATTGACTATATACAGTGGTTTGCAAAAGTATTCGGCCCCCTTGAAGTTCTCCACGTTTTGTCACATTACTGCCGCAATCATGAATCAATTTGATTGGAATTCCACGTAAAAGACCAATACAAAGTGGTGTACACGTGAGAAGTGGAACGAAAATCATACATGATTCCAAACATTTTTAACAAATCAATAACTGCATAGTGGGGTGTGCGTAATTATTCAGTCCCCTTTTGGTCTGAGTGCAGTCAGTTGCCCATAGACATTGCCTGATGAGTGCTAATGACTAAATAGAGTGCACCTGTGTGTAATCTAATATCAGTAAAAATACAGCTGCTCTGTGACGGCCTCAGAGGTTGTCTAAGAGAATCTTGGGAGCAACAACACCATGAAGTCCAAAGAACACACCAGACAGGTCAGGGATAAAGTTATTGAGAAATTTAAAGCAAACTTAGGCTACAAAAAGATTTTCAAAGCCTTGAACATCCCACGGAGCACTGTTCAAGCGATCATTCAGAAATGGAAGGAGTATGGCACAACTGTAAACCTACCAAGACAAGGCCGTCCACCTAAACTCACAGGCCGAACAAGGAGAGCACTGATCAGAAATGCAGTCAAGAGGCCCATGGTGACTCTCTGGACGAGCTGCAGAGATCTACAGCTCAGGTGGGGAAATCTATCCATAGGACAACTATTAGTCGCGCACTGCACAAAGTTGCCCTTTGTGGAAGAGTGGCAAGAAGAAAGCCATTGTTAACAGAAAAGCATAAGAAGTCCCGTTTGCAGTTTGCCACAAGCCATGTGGGGACACTGCAAACGTGGAAGAAGGTGCTCAGGTCAGATGAGACCAAAATGGAACTTTTTTGGCCAAAATGCAAAACGCTATGTGTGGCGAAAAACTAACACTGCACATCACTCAGAACACACCATCACCACTGTCAAATATGGTGGTGGCAGCATCATGCTCTGGGGGTGCTTCTCTTCAGCAGGGACAGCGAAGCTGGTCAGAGTTGATTGTTTGATTGAAGATTGATGGAGCCAAATACAGGGCAATCTTGTAAGAAAACCTCTTGGAGTCAGCAAAAGACTTGAGACTGGGGCAGAGGTTCACCTTCCAGCAGGACAACGACCCTAAACATAAAGCCAGGGCAACAATGGAATGGTTTAAAACAAAACATATCCATGTGTTAGAATGGCCCAGTTAAAGTCCAGATCTAAATCCAATCGAGAATGTGGCAAGATCTAAAAACTGCTGTTCACAAACGCTGTCCATCTAATCTGACTGAGCTGGAGCTGTTTTGCAAAGAAGAATGGGCAAGGATTTCAGTCTCTAGATGTGCAAAGCTGTTAGAGACATACCCTAAAAGACTATCAGCTGTAATTGCAGCAAAAGGTGGTTCTACAAAGTATTGACTCGGGGCTGAATAATTACGCACACCCCACTTTGCAGTTATTGATTTTTAAAAATGTTTGGAATAATGTATGCTTTTTATTCCACTTCTCACGTGTACACCATTTTGTATTGGTCTTTTACGTGGAATTCCAATAAAATTGATGCATGTTTGTGGCAGTAATGTGACAAAATGTGGAAAACTTCAAGGGGGCCGAATACTTTTGCAAACCACTGTAAAATACACCTGAAAGGGAGCTGCACAGGCAGTTTCAAATAACTTTTAAATCTGAATATATGTATTGTAGAATGTTATTTCAACTAATGACTGGTATTGGTTCATTTGGTCAGTTTTAAGTGTCTAGCTTTTAATGTATAATGTGCAACCACCAACCAAGACAATTCAAAAAAGTTAGAGACATTCGGGTTCAGGAAAAGTGAACCGCGGGTTGGGTATAAGAATACCAGTCTTTAAAAAAAATGTAAAAAAAATTAATAATAATAAAAAAAAGAGGGATCTGTTTGTAATAACTGAAACTGACAATACATTGTTATCAATTCAAGACAATGTGCAGTGTATATAGCACCTTATACTAAATCACACTATGGCAGATAAAGGGCAAATATACCTAGCTGCTAAAGCTCCCAACCTCTTAGGGTTGGGTCCCACTATGCACTTTGCATTCTGTTTTCCGAATTGCAATGTAATTTAAAATATAATAGAAATCGCGAGAATCTGTTCCCACTGTATAATTTTCGTTCCAAATCTGTGTTCCATTTTTTTTTATCTGCATGCGTTCACGACTTTTGGTCCGTGTGTCCATTTTATCCAGTGTTTCCTGTTGATTTTCCAAAAACTGAACATGCATGCAAATGGACTGAAAATGCAGACACGCATAGAAAAACGCTTATCTGTTAACCTGTAAATGGACAGCAACGCTGACAAATGCATTGTTCTAAATGCACTCAAAACGGACAGCAAAACGCAACACACATAGTGGGACCTAGTCCTTATTTTGTTTTTGGCTGAGTAAATATTGAGTTAACAGCTCTAATGTGCATCCTTAAATAGCTAAGCTCCATGTGGTAATCCAATAGAGGGAAAGCGAGGGAGTGTAAAAAAGGTAAGTAGAATCAAACAGGTACAACAGTCTTTGTGTCCTTCTGTACAAAATATCAAACAAATAGCATCCAGCAATAGAATACTAAAAGAATAGAATGTACCATATACAGTCCCAGAGGATCCAAACCATGTATAATTTTGATACTATTATTATAAACCTCATACAATGGATATATAGAAAGTTACAAAATAGTAAATACAGAGAATGAGGTATTAAACTGAAATCAAATGGCCTATACAGACAAGGTTTGTAAAGTGCCAGGATGAGATATTACTTTCAATAAATTAGTGTAGAAATAATTAAAAAGCTACATATAAGCCTTTGAATAAATAGTCGATTCATATTTTAGATATAGACTAGCAAAAGTGTGCCTGTTGGGGCACGATGGAAATTGTGCGTATGTTTTGCTATGTGTGGATATAGAAACTTTAAACAGGTATATTTTAAACTGTTACTCAGTCACCAGTTTCCAGAGGAACCAAATAGGATAATCCTGCAGGTCTGAGAGTAGACCCAGGCAATCCTGCAACACTGTGTGGTTGAAACTAAACATGCTAGAATATCTGTTGTATTCAATTAGATCAACTGGACTTGAAATGTAGTTCTTGAAGACGTTTCGCTAGTCATCCGACTGGCTTTCTCAATTCAGAATGACTTGTACAAGAATCTGTGGCAATTATGTACCCTGGAAAATCCCAATTAGCATATCACAGCCAGGTGTTAAGGGTGTGATTGGATAGTGGCTAAGAGGTGTTATAGGAACGCCCAGAGTAAGGTGTTAAAACAGCATTGTACATGGCAGACAGTTGGTGTCGAACCCCCCCACCTCTATTTAGGCTTGGTTTCTTTATTTTCACATAAATGGCCTCCTTTGGGGCTGTTCTGGGATGACAGAATAGAGAACTTGTTCTGTTGCCTTTGTTTGCCCTTATAGTGCTGAGAAAGCTGTACTTGTTTGGTGAACTCCATCACTCTTTCTCAGATGGACACAGGTAGCTGTGAGGCCAGGTTCTGTTCTAGTTGACTAATGTTGTGCATTAAAGCATCGACTGTAAAATGTGTCTGTCATACCCGTTCACTTAGGAGCTGTGTTTGAGCCTTTTGCAGTATCTGTTTACTAAATGCGTCACTTTACATTATCAAATTAAATCTCATTCTGTCACTACAGGCTTAATGTTGATATTCAAGATCCACCTGCAACAATTTGCCATTATCTTGTTTTAGGCTGGGTCACAACCACCACAAGATTTCTGGTGGGGGGTGGGCGACATTGATTTGGACGGGACGGCATGTCATTCGGAGCTGACCGGCGGATCAGAGCAGCGATCTCGAACGACGAACGTTCGGCTGATAAAGTGCCCATGCATTGGCCAGATTGTCCGCCGAAATGGACCATTAATACGACATCGGGCATCATGGGTTGGCAAACGCACGGTGTACCGAACCTCAAACACAAAAACCCTGGGCATTACCATTAGTCTACATCCAAAGCACCATAAAAACTGCTACTCAATCATAAACAATTTTTATATCCATGTACCAAAAAGAGCCAAAATATGACCAAAAGGACGATCGCCTTATAATAAGTCACCTATTGGGATGTCTCATGCAGGGAGGTTGGTGGGGAGAAAAACAAGTGGAGTTCAACTTAGTCAGCAGGAGCTACTTTCAGGCTGGCAGTTGCGATTTACTTCAGTCTCTCATGACCAAAAATGCTGTAGAGGATGAGAGATGCCTATTGAATCTATATGCTTTACAACCAAAGAACTAATGTTTAACTTGGGACTTAACTTCCGTTTAATAGGTATAAGAATGTTTGGTGTTGTGTGATAAATTACTGCTATATAAATAAAATTCTCACTTAAACTTTTTAAACTCTTTCAATTAATTTAAGAACGGGTGGTAAAAGGAGCTAGGTCTTATCTCCCAGTATTCAATTAAACAATCAGGGAGAGAACATACCGGCACTGGCTTCGCACTGAAAGCTTTTGCACGGTCCCACAGTCCGTTGCATTGTGCGTGCATGAGTACACGTGCAAGGGAGCATGGATCAAGAGCAGGTAAGTTCCCCCCTGTTCTCATGATATTTACTTGAAGAAAGGGAGGTAAGACATTCAAAGACTGGGTGGGTTGGTTCAATTCTACTTTGGATTATTTGAAATCACTGCCGCGATTACAATGAGACGTACAGTTTCTAAAAGGATATGGGGCATGAAATGTCTTCTTTTAAAAGAGTTTGACAATGATATTGCCTGGGAGAAAAGAATAGGTGCTGATGGATATCCCAGTTTCAAAGGTGTTCAAAATGTTTAGGTTGATTACAATCTGCTACACTGAACAGAGCATGAATTTATCTTTATAAATAATCTGGCAGGGGGGTGCACTATAGTCAGGTTTAAGTTTCAGGCCTACTTTCATCCTCCCTTGTTTACCTAATGTTGAGAGGGTTCCAGGCCTTCAATATGGTCTGAAAATGGAAAGGCAAGAGAAAAGGACAATCTACAGGATGAAAACATGTTTTTCACTCAAAAAGGTCTTGTCATTTTCACCAAGCCAAACAGATCATGGTCATCATCTAAAAAAAAAAAAGTCAGTAAACTTAGGCCAGTACAAAATTTTGGCACTTTTCTATACCCAGAACTGCCAATGAGTTATTGATAGTGGTCAGACAACGGTTCCTAGGGGAAGACGACAAGGCAAATGTAATCACAATTGTTTTCTTCTGGTCAAGAGACCCTCGTTCCCTCTACTGCTGCCATTATTGGAGAGGGACATTTACATTGACCACCTCCTCAGGCCTACTGCCCCAAGGACCAGTGCATACATAAAATATTGTCTTCAAATAGAAAGGCAGATACAAAAGGACAATCCACAGGATAAAAAAAGTGCTTTTTTAAAAATAAAAAATAAAAAAAAGTCATTAGAGTAGAGAATTGTTACCGTGTTAAGCCATAGATGAAAGTGAAGACATCTTGGATATAAAGTAATACCTTTTATTGGTAACTAAAATGATTGAAATGCAAGCTTTCGAAGCACAGGCTTCTCCTACGGCAATGAGTACAATATGAATCTATAAAGCACTCTATTTTATACTACTAGAACAAAGACTTTGACTATTACATAGATGTTTATCTTTTGCACCCATGCCTGATTGGATGGCTGTGGTAAATAAAACAGTAATACACATTCAATGATCACAGGCAGTAATAAAAGAAAGCAGGGGTTAAATAAACAATTAGATACACTTCACCTCTAGTGTCCAGTGGAGGGTCTGGTATAAATGAGATATTTATGGGTTTGGGTAGTTTAGAGGAATTTAGTCTGATTAACTCTACATGACATTAAGATTAGAAAACTAGTGACACAAAGTTTAGATCTTTGTTGAGTCCAGGAGTCCCAAATTTTTGTATAAGTTAATTTCCATTATACCTTTCCTTTGGATCTAAAAATTTCACATAAGCCACGTGACTTTACGGTATTTCAGGCTGTGTACTTGCTGCGAGAAATGGGCACCCACAGGGACATTCTGTTTATTGTTATTAATTGTGAATCGATGAGAGTTCTCCATTGCCTCAGGGGTGTCAGTCTCTCCTAACATAAAGTCCTGAGGGGCACCTAGAACATCAAATCAAATATAATGTAGACCATGACACATCAGTCTTACAAAGCCCATGTATTTTATTGTGTCATACATGGGTACACAAGGTGTAACGTTTCGGTACGCTCTGGTACCTTCTTCAGACAAACATAAGATCAAAAAACAGTGAGGCCTTATACATACAGGAAGGAGCTCAGATAGCATCCCCTAGTGGAAAAAAGGGGGGGAGGAGAGAAAAGAAAGAGAACAACGAAACAAAAAATATACAAAACAGTCAGTGTGTATATACACAGTAAACAAAGTACCGAGAACTCATCTTTTGGGCAGGAAGCAAGGAAAGTCCCAAATTACACTGAGACCCTTGGGTGGAGTGCGTCAAGGGTAAAAATCCTAAAGGATTCCTGCGCAGAAGCAGATTGTGTTGTCACCCCCTCTAGGCAGGGGGTAGGGTGGAGAGCTTCATTTTGGCTTGTTGAACAAGGTCGTGGGGGAGAATTGCGTGTAACAAACTTGTTAGTTATCACTTCAAGGAAATGATTTTTCCCTGGGGTGTTGCAAACCGAGCAACCCGCATAAACTGGGATTTGGGTAGACCCAGTTTATGCGGTTGCTCGGAATTTGCAAAAAATCCGAGCAACCCTACCCCCAAAAGGGACAGCCTAGTGGGTATCCCATTCATACAAAACCTTTAACTAAGTCCCCAACCATCAAGAATAACCTGCAGAAATTTTGGCCTGTTATTCAAGGGGATCCCAATATGGGTCCCAACACTAAGGGTCATGCCACGATGTGTCTTACAAAAAAAAATAGGTCCTTTATTCCAACTGGTACAGGCAAGATCCTATCTCCAAATATAAAAAGGCGACTTTCTTTTTCCAATAAAAGGGATGTTTCCGGTGTTGCAACTGCAACATCTGCAAACTCAATGATGGTGGGTCCATCATTTCCACCACCCCTATACTGGCAAAGTCTTTAACCTTAAAGCTACTTTAGCTGTACCACTGACTTTACATCTAAATGTTGAAGTGTCCCTGTTCACTCATTTACATTGGCAAGACTATAGGCCCCTTTAAAAAACGCTTCAACGCCACAGGAGCGATTATCAAACTGCCCTACAGAGACCTCCTACTGTACCAACTACCAAATTTTAGAGACCCCTGTGGCATCCATTTCCTTAAATGTAGACACCTCATTTCCGACTCAAAGGGATGGTAATGACCACATCCCCCACTGCCTAGGGGAGGTGACAGACACAATCTGCTTCTGCGCAGGGAATCCTTTGGATTTTACCCTTGACGCAACTCCACCCCAAGGGTCTCAATTGTAATTTGGGACTTTCTTGCTTCCTGCCAAAAGATGAGTTCTCGGTACTTTGTTACTTGGTATACTACACACTGATGTTTGTTATTTTTGTTTCATTGTGTCCCTTCTTTTCTCTCCTCCCCCCTTTTTTTTCCACTAGGGGATGCATTGAGATCCTTCCTGTAGTTGTATAAGGCTCACCTGTTTTTTGATTCTTAGTTTGTTGAAGAAGGTACGCAGCGTACCGAAACGTTAACCTTTGTGTACCCCATGTATGACACAATAAAATACATGGCTTTGTAAGATGATGTGCATGGTCTACATATTATTTGCTATTATCTACACTTACCATGGTTTGCCTTTGCACTCAGCCAGTTCCTTTTATTACCTATTTCCACTAGGGTGTGCAGGATCACTCTTCGTTTGCTTAGAACATAACAACCAGGTATTACCACATTGGATGAATTTGCAGGAGAAGGTTCCCTTTATTTCAAAAACCTGTTGGGTTCCTGGTTGTGGTATCCTGGCTCCAGTGTGGATGTACTTGCAGGTTTCCACACTTTTTCTGCAAACAGGGAGAGGTTCCATTTTGTGTGGGGCCTGTTAGGGAACTTTTACAAGATTTGTTTTAAGTTGGGTGGTTGTCTGTAGCTAAGAGAGGGGGGTCTGGAAATATTTCTAGTAATCTGTTGTCCTTTGTAAAGATGGGTTGGAGTTTCTTGGCGATTTTTGTCTAGTATTTCATATTGTGGGTGGTATGTAACAACCGTGGGATACGTGTCCTCCTTTTGGATATGTTTGTATTGTAGCAGGTTGTTTCTGGGGGATGCTGGTTGCTTTCTTGATCGGTTGTTTCTGAATGGACTGACTTTTATCCTGTTTGGAAATCTTTTTGAGCTGTTCCAGGTGCAGACTTCTGTCTGTAGAATCAGAGCAAATCTGTTGTTCTTACTCTGGCTGTAGATAATGGAGTTCTTATGTGTTAGGGGAAAAACTGTCATTACTGAGGTATGTGGGGCGGTCTGTAGGTTTGCGAGTAGATGATGTTTGCTTATGGTTTCCATTAATCGTATTGGGGTGTCCAGAAAGCTATTTCGTAGGGTGAATAATTCATTTTGAGTTTATGGGGGGTGGAAATCATTGTATTTTGGTGATGGAAGTGCAGTAAGGTCATCTTTGTCTGCAGTCCAAATGATCAGAATGTCATCTATATAGCGGGAAGTAGGCCATGGGTCTGATGGGGCATGTTGAAAGAGTTTTCTTCTAAATTGCCATAAATAAATTTGCATAATTGTGGCGCAATCTTGTTCCTGCCAAAACCCATCTGTTGCAGGTATAAATCCTGCTTGAATGAGAAGTAATTGGTGGGTTAGTATAAACTCCCATTAATTGGCAATTGGTAGTTGAGGTATGTCCAGTTTTTAAGATATCTCAGACAAGCTGAAATACCATCATCATGGGAATGTTGGTATAGAGAGCCTCTACATCCAATGTGGCTAGCTAAAATGGTTCCATCAGGTATATGATCAATGGCTGCTAGTTTATTTAGGAGGTGTGTGTATCCTGAATAAAACTGGATGTATTTTTGTACCAGGGGTTCAAAAAAAGGTCATGTAATTTTCACACAATCAACAATCATGGTCATACTTTCATGGTCATCATCCAAATCAGACTAAAGTTAAAATTAGGCAATCACAATTGGTTAAATGGTCTGCACGATTAGTCACAACCAAATTTCGACACTTATCTTACAAACAGAATACAATGAGTTTATTGATTGGTATTCAGACGGTCTCAAAATAAAAAAAAGGGAAAAACATTGTATCATGTGTATCAGGCACAACTAGGTTTCCATTTGATCCAGTTTTCAGATTTTGATGGGTTCCTGACACTAAAGTATTATATTATTTGAAAAACATTAGCCCGCAAGTAGAGAGCTTAGAGACTATATGCTTTTGAGTTTATTTAATTCTGATAAAGTGGTACTCACCCCTTTAAATTTCCCAAAGTGTTGACCAAATTTCACATGGATGGAAGTTACATTGCCTTCTTTTTATAAAATCCAAGATCCAAGAATAGAGAAAATCAGAAAGACCGATTCAATTCAGGAGGGCAAAGAAAGAGGCAGTTTTTAACAAAGAACCATCCTGAGTCATTTCCTTTAGATCAAAAATCTATTCACTAGCTAGCAAAAGAGCGCTCTCAGTCTCCTGAGCACCTTCATTCAAAAGCTAAAATAGAAAGCTTTGCAGAGGCCATGAGATGCCCAACACAAGTTAAGAAGGTGGGAAAACCTACACACAAGCCCATGAGTATGGGAGCCAACATTTTGTATCCCACGACTCACATACCTTTGTATCAGCAAAGCAGCAGCTCTAAATCTGCTCATGCGTCTCCAAAGCCGAAAAGAAAGTAGGCCGAGACAGCAGAGGCCTGGCGAACCATTATCTGAGTGAGTCTGTACAGAAGGGGGGGATACTCAGTACTGGACTACAATGCTCCATAACTATAAAACGTTTAATGTTTTAGTTCTATTTAACAGCACAACAGTCGGGCAGATCTCGCGCCTTCTCTTGCGGGATTTGGAGGAGAGGAATGAGCAAGATCTTCTGACTGTTGAGCGGCACGCATGACTACGATAACCGGGTGCGCAAAAGTGAGATACTGAAGAGAACAATATTGTGAAGCAGAGTACAAGAATTTGCTTACTGAATCGCATGGGGGAGGGTCCTGCTACAGGAAGTTCACCACAGAGCCAAAAAAGACTGTTTAACACTGCGGGAGGGGGATTCCCCTAAGTACAGCTACCCACTAACAACAAGTTACAAATATGGTTGTACTTATCCTTTAACAAAAGAAAAGGCAAGGTACAGTCTACGGTGTAAATGTGATTTAAAAAAACCCAACTCCTATCTAACTGTTGTGAAACATACTTCATACAAGGAAACTCTCATACCCCCAAAAATCTGCCAACACTAGTTCACGCCTTCATCAAATCACAGCTGGACTACTGTAACGCAGGACTTCCCAAAAAAAGGACGTCATCTCCTACAGCTAGGTGCTCAGACATAAGAAAGAAAAAAATTTTACCCCATTTAAGTCTCTGTACTCTCTATCACCATATAAATATCCTATATTTAATGGGGGGGGGGGGGGCATAGTAGACCCACAAAAAAAGGTTAAAAAACATTTAAAATATATAAATTACACTCAGCCCTCAGTCACATTAATGGTAACAGATACATATATAAATAGCCTTCTACTTGGTCTATGTTTCAGTCAAGGACGGAAGGTGTGTAAAGGACCCATGGATTAGAGAGGATCGGTGCACCACTGGACAGTGTCAAGGTTTCCTGTTTCAAAATCGCCCTACTTGATATTAAAATTCTGCATAATTTAGGCCTTGATCACACGAGTTTGCAGTCCCATTCATCAAAGTTCCATTATGCATATGGTTTTAGGGTTATGACAAATGTGGTTAAAAAAATGGCAGGATATCCTAGACCATGTTAAAAGTTTGAATATCTCCCTCTAACAAATAAAGTACATATGGTGTCACTAAAACTTAGGTATGTGTAATCTTTATTTCAGATATTTCTTCAAAAAATTTGATCAGTTTCTTAGGCTGTGCCCAAAATAATTTTATTTGTTCAAAATTAAATCTTGTCTGCTCCAATAGTACAGCAAAAACCATTTTTGCTGGTAAGTAAGTAAAATAACATAGCGCAATTACCTCGAGTTCTTTATCAAGTCCACTTGCCTTGGGGAAAGGACAAACACAACATGGGCTATCTTGCAGCTTCTCACCTGTTCTGGGCAAACTGAATAGAATAATAAATATCAAACCGCTTAATACCTTTTACTACAACATTTGCACACAGTTAAAATCTACAAATCCTGTTAAAGACATTTAACTTGGCTGGTTCTCTGCAAGCCTATTCATTGAGTTGCAAGGAGTCTGCTACACAAATCTAATGCAAAAGCTAAAGAAATCGCTGTCCTAAGAAATAGAAAGAGGAAAAATGTTTGGATGTTACAGTGAAGACTTGTCATGGTTAGCAGGCTTTTCTTCTGATGATCATAAAAACCTTAGTTTGTTTATAAACCTGGCAAGTAAACCAGATGGAAGGGCCCTCTCATATTTTAGCAAGCAGGTAGTGAGCAAGAGTTTGGAAACAACAACTCCCAGCACTAAAGCAGCTGAGAATTGTAGTTTCGCAACATCTGGAGTGACAAGGAATTTGGGGATCTGTGTGGGATTTACTCTACATTTAAGAGAAACTAACTAAAAACAATACAGAATCAGGAGGATGGTATCTATTGTTAAAGATACCTTCTGATTCTGTATTGTTTGAGGCTTAAGTTGCCCTTTAAATTGACAGAAGAATTCCCATAACAGTAGTTCCATACAGTATAGCCATACTGGATTTGAGTATTCTGCTGTCCATTTAAAGCGCAACTAAAGCCTCAAAACAATACAGAATCAGGAGGCAGAGTAGGTCATAATTTCTACCCTCGAATTATTCGAGCCAATCATGTTTACTAATTTTCAGGTAAAAATAGGTACCTCAACTTTTACTCGGATTGACTTATATTCACAGTATATAGTCTTCAACCATCTGTCACAATGCCTACCTAGTTTTCAAAATGCCGGTGAGCAAGGAACAAAGATAGAAGAAATGTTACTTTTGTGCGATCCTCCGCTGTCATGCTGACAGGTGACTACGCTTTCTGGTTCTGATTAACTATAGGATGCGTGCACGATAACTCACGCTATGGCTTACGAAACAGGAAGAGGTCAGTAATTTCAGTGTGACAACTGAGAATCAGCGAAAGAGAAGTTTCTTCTATCTTTGTTCCTGCTCCACAAGGTATTGAGTGATGAATGGAATGTAAGGCATAGCTCCTTATCCTCCAGGTCTTCAATCAATGCATTAAAAGGTTTACATTTTTAATTATTTAATTTAATTCAGTTTGGCAGCTCCCACCGATCCAACTCACAGGGTATTTAAAAGGTATTAAAAACTCCAACTGTAGACTATTTATAGAATATAGTGGTCTCCACACTCCATTTTTTTTCCAGAGGTCTAACTGTAGCTTCATCCTCTGGAATTCCTATTCCCTCATCCTTGTCGAGAAACTCAATAGCAGTTTAAACCTACGTAATACTCGAGTATAAACCGAGTTTCAGGCTGAAAAATCAGCCTGAAAACTGGACTCGGTTATACTCGAGTCAGTAGCTTACCGAGCATTCGGCAGCCGGCACAATCTTTTGGTACATGGCGTGCCGGCTCTGACGTCACTTGCCAGGTGCCGGGCAGTGACGTCAAAGCCGGCGCGCAGTACTGGAATGAGCGCGCAAGCTGTCGGAAATTTGTCACGGATACAGCTAAGGATTACCGTACTGCCAGGAAGCCCTTGGATGGAGAGAGCCCAAGGTACAAAACTAATGGGTGGGAGGGTATGGGGGGCATTCAAGATGTTGGGAACTACAACTCCCTGCTGCTTTATAGCTGGGAGTTGTAGTTTCCAAACATCTTGAAGTCCAAGTGAGGGTGGCATTCACAGAAGTTTGAAAACTACAACTCCATGCTAATAAAGCATGCGTGGAGTTTAGTTCCAAACATCTTGAATCCACTCACTTGGAATTCCAAGATGTTTGAAACACAACTCCCGAGATGTCCAAACTTCGCAAAATCGGTCGCTCGAGGATCCGCAAATTTTCGGAAAAATTCGAAATCATAAAAATCTCATCAATCTAATATATCCGCTGAGCGGACCCATTAACATGGAAAATACCCCGAAATTATGGGATTTTTCGTATTTCAAAATTTAGAAATTAAGAGATCCTAGTAATTCAGAAATTTTCGAATGTATTTATGGAGAAATCCTTGTATTTTCAAAAATCTCGAAAATACGCGAAATCGTAATTTCGAAAATACTAAAAAACCGCGGAAATCCGGAAAAACTCTTGCCGTTCGAACGCGAATAATCCGCACGGATCCGAAACCCGGAACCAGCCATCCCTACTCCCAATTAGATTGTAAGCTCACAGCAGGTACAGCTTTCCTCTTGTGGCAAGGGCTTCTAGCACGTAAATATTTAAAAATTTATGCACTGGAACTATTTATGTATTTGTCCCCATTTGACCCTTCTGTACTTTGTATTGTACAGAGCTGCCGTCCCTAAGGGAGCTAATAAATAAACTAACAAGGTGTCAAAATGTACTGTAACATGGCATATAAGCCAACACTTACTAGCATGGTAGTGGCAGAGGGCCCCAGCTTAGGCAAGCTAAACAGATGTTCCAGTTTCCATACAATTCATAACGACCCCGATTTTGAATCCGTAGGCATGCAAGAATGCAGTCAGTGCATCACAACATGGGTGGCCAACTGTGTACTGCAATCCTTTTTGGAATGCATGTGATCAATACTTTTTGTAAATCAATGCTGTCCCAGATTAAAACATTACCTTTTAAATGTGGTTAATTGTAGCCCGAAATTAGGTTATTTCATACAGAGCAGAAGAGAACTTTAACATTGTGCATTTCAAAGGTACATTTATAAAGAAAACTGAAGCAGAGCCTTGCAGTGGGAGGGTAATGAAGTTGACCCGATGTTAGCACAGTATCGTGCAAGCATTCCTCAATAGTGTTAGGGTTGGGATACAAACACATTATTCTGGTAAGAATTTTTGTGACCGCAACATTTTACATTAACTGTTCAAAACTCAACACGCTTACCATAACGTTTTGCAGTCCGTTTGCATGTGAAAACCACAGTTCTGTCAATGTGGGTGGCCACATTAGAGTCTTGGGGTCTAATTTTCCAGACCGCACCCGCCCAAAAACCATACCCGCACCCCACTTTTTATCGTTTATAACCGCGGACCCAAAACCCAACCACACTTGGCTTTATTCCCTAAAATTTTACAGGGAAGTAAAAAAAAAAAAAGTCTAAAACGTAAAATATTTTATTCATAACCCAAAAATGTTATAGAAAACAAACTAACGTAAAACCTAATATATAGCAGGGGGGTCTCAACTTGACGGTATCCAAATGTCTGAAAACTACAACTCTCGGCATTCCCTGGATGCCTCCTGATATTGTAGCGTGCTGTAGGGAAGGGGGGAGTTATATTTTTATGAACAAATGTAGGCCACAGGTAGGAGATCCCGGTATAGAGTATAATGTTATGTCCCTACTACCTACCCATGGGCCTCTATTGTCCCAACTTCTACTACCCATGGACATCATCTATTGTAAATCTTATCTGCAATCTATTTTTTGTTGATCTGTGACGGGATTGGTACAGTAGTATCCGATGGTTTTAAAAACTAAAACTCCCAGCATTCACTCTATAGCCAAGGAATGCTGGGAGCAATAGTTTTCAAACATCTGGAGATCTATGGTTAAATACTATGATTTTATAACTATGTCCTGCAGCATATCATTTTATCTTCACCCATTGTGTAAACTTGCATTATGGGAGACCGTAAATAAAATGAGCAGGTAACATTACGAAGATTATGGGTGGGAGCAGGTGGCGCTGTGGTGAAAGATCTCTTAAAATGGGCGCAGAAATTCACGCTAGTTTTGAAAATTTTAACTCACAGCATTCCCTGTCAGCACTCTGCTGTTGTACAATGATTGGGAGTTTTAAATGCAATCTATGAAGGTCCACATACCTGTTGTAGTCTCTAGATTGTAGTTATCACTTAGAAATCCCCACATCCATAGATCATATGGCCAGAAGGGATTACAAAGACCAATAAATGACATGTCATCTGTTCCCAGCAGACACTTGTCTGGTCTCATGCATAGGTGCGATGAAGTTGTTACTTTGCTCTATGAGGATTGTTACTTTGCTGGCTCTGACCTCTGCTAGTAAACCAAGGTCCAAAGTTTTACCCTGCCTTTCCAGTCACTACAGCATTAACTGCGTTTTTTACCCAGGGATTTCTGCAAAACCTACCCAGGCACTACAAGAGGTAAAGTTTAACATAACTATTTTATCCACAATGGCATCCTGTATAATATTCTAGTACATTAGAGCAGTATCAAAGGGAATAGCAACAGCCGGGAGCGTAATCCCCTTACCCCACGCAGCTACAGCAGATGCTCAAACATCCAAATGGCCTTCAGCAGTGGCCGTACATGATCGTCAATCCTTCTTATGAACAAAATGGTGGGGACGGGCATCTCATAGCGTGATTAAAACTTAACTTTAATTTAGATTAGTATTTAAAAAAAATTTTTTACAATCACAAATCAATCTGATTCAAAGGAGAGGAGGGGAGGGAGGAAGAAGAGCCTGACGCATTTCATGACTGTGTACTTCCTTTAAAGGTTGTGGGCAGCTGTAAAGTGAATCTTCAATAGATAAGCTCCATGTTGTAATCCAATAGAGGGAAAGCAAGGGAGGGGGAAAAAAAAGGTAAATAAAAGGTACAACAATCTTTTGTGTCCTCCTGTACAATATATCAAACAAATAGTATCCAGCAATACAATACTAAAAATATAATGTAGCATATTACAGTCCCAGAGGAAACAATGAATACATTTGTTACCATTATTTTAACTCATACAATGTATATAGAAAGTTCCATATAGTAAATACAGAGAATGAGGTATTAAACTTAAACTAAACAGCTTATACAAGGTAGTAGATATAAAGGATGAGATATTACTTCCAACAAATTAGTGTAAAAATAATACGCTACATATAAGTCTTCTTTGAATAGTCTATCTTATATATATTTTAGAATATCCAGCGCATTTAAAAATCCAGTTAGAATAACACCTAACCTATAAATTATGTAGCCCCTAGTCATGTAAAATTTAACAAGACTTGGGCCCAACCTAGTACGTGTACCAGGAAGCTATAAGGTGGCCATAACAGATGTACTAGTACAAAATGGCTATCATTCCAAATAAAGTTTATGCTGACTAATACCACGTATGTAATTTACCTGGCGACCTGTGATGTGGCTACAATACGTGGCAAAACAGTCAGACAGGCTGCTCAGAGAGAAAAACCGAACAACTTACTTGGGGTCCCTAAGGTGAAACAAATCGGCTATAGCCAAGCATCTAAACATGGGATTTGGACTTGTATCTGCTTAAATTATTAGATCGAGTATATGTGGCCACAAAAAGGAAAGATGAAAAAGCCGCTCCTGAAAATGGAAGCTTTTTGGGTATGTAAACTTGGTACAATGCACCTGCAGGTTTAAACAGGGAGTTTGAACTCTCCTGTTTCTGAATGTATAGGTCATTTGGGTCCTCTATTGCTTATCTGGTTGCTATACTTATAGAGCTTGGGTGGTTTGTTTCAACTTCATTTCATAGGTTAGAAAACATCCTAACATTGGATTTTTAAAATGCGCTGGATTACATACATACATATTATACACATATACAGAGTCAGCGAAGGAGCACTCGTAGGACTTGCAAAAAAGTAAATTAAATGTTTTATATCGAACGACGAGTTGTAAAGCACATTTGTTTGTAAATGTGTATCTAGGACGGCTCACAAACACAGCCGAAACGGTCGATAAATAAAACAATTTAATTTACTGTTTGCAAGTCCTACGAGTGCTCCTCGCTGGAACTCTGTATATTACTATCAGGCAGCACCGAGGCATTGAAACAGATAAGCGGGGTGAGGGCGGCACAGAGGAGGTGATATACACATAACACATTGTATATATAATATTTTATATTAGATATATAGACTATATCTATATTATAAGATATATAATAGTATAGTATATAAATAGATAGTAGAGACACAACCGATATAGGAACACACACACACACACATAGATATGACACACACATATAATACACCACATACACAAGACACACACACACACACACACACACCACACACAATACACACACACACACAACACCACAATACACACACACACACATACACATACACACACAATATAACACCACACACACACACAATATACACATAAACCAAACACACACACACACATATATAATATATACAACATATATACACACACAATATATAAACACATCAGGATATATATAGCTATACACACATATAACACACACATAAATAACACACACATATAGATATATAACACACATATATATACACACACATATATACACACACACACACATAAATGCATATACACCACACACATATATAGATATATACACACACACATATATATATATACACACACACTATATATATAGAAAACACACACAAAATATAGACTACACACATATATATATACACACACATATATATATTATAATATACACACACAATTAACACCACACATATAATACACACACAATAATACACACATAATCACACACAAACAAAACACAACACACACAGAATCACACACACACACATATATACACACAATATATATAAATATATATAATATATATATAATAATAGATATATATACACATATACATATAAGACACACACCACATATATATCACACACACATATAACACACACACACATAATACAAACACATATATAGAAATATATACACACATATACATTATATACCCACACACCATATACCACACCCACACACAATAGATACACACCCACACATATAGATAAGATATATAAACACATATAATATATACACACACAAATTTATACACACACCACATATAATATAGTATATATCTAACACATATACATATAGATAGAGATAGAACACATATAAACTATATAGATATATAGATATACATATAAAAGAACACATATACATATATATATAGATATATATAATCTCCTTATCCATATATTATATATAAATTATATCTTCATAGGACATTGCATCGAGTTTTAAAGAGCTACCAATGTGGTGGGGGGGTATAGGATATTACATATAGGAAATGTGCATATGTATGTGTGCACTCTCACAATTACCATTTAAACAACCATCAGTAATGTATATAAAGAATAGCACTGACTTATATTAGGTACAACACAAATATATATAAAACATACTTACAGAGCGAAGATCCTATTTCAAAAGGAATGTTCTAATGGCAGCTACAGGGGAAGTTCAGTGCAAATACATGTACTTTTCAGGAAAAAAAAAAAAAAAAACGGAATTTTTTATCCTAATGACCTTATCTGACAATTCAGCATTTTGCCTGTGTTAAAAATGCTTCCAAAATACTGACTTCCTGTTTGCAGGACCCCTAGTAAAGACCACTATGGTCTTGCCCTTGACCCAGCACCTGGGTTGTTGATTCATTGCTCAGTAGAGATCGAGCATGTTTGACCCATCCAACAGCTAATCAGTAGTAATAACTTAGGAACATTCCCAGGCTGTAGTGCATCCTGGGAAGAAGAGGACAGTTAGAATATGAATGGCAGCTTACTAATGTGAACAGCAGGTAATAGCAAAGTGTATGAATCAACTGATTTTTCAAAATGGAAGAGAATATGTGAATAACTAAGTATTGCATTACACAAACTAACAATTTAACAAAATTGATAATTTCCACTAAACGTCCCTTTAAAACCACCCCTGTGCCTGCTCCATGTGAAAGGAAGTGTAATCCAGTAAAAGGTTGTTGCTACACAGGAGTGTGATGTGTATGGAATGGACATATACACCAAGGCTCCTTATATAACATCTCCAGCCTGCAGGTGGTGTCAGTGAGTAAAAGAGACAAGACCATCCCTGTCTCAATGGCTAGGAGGACAGAAAGTGAAATTTGTGGGTGTGCTTTGGAGAGATTGACTGCAACACAAGATCTGTGTATAAGATCCTGTTACCAACTGTTGGGAGGACAGATTATTGGACAGACAATTTACCTATTGGATACAAACTGAGGCAACAGATAAGTGTACAACCAACTTACAATGACACCAATATACAGGCCTGGTCAATATTTAAAGTGGTGCCAATAGACAGGGATTCCCCTGATTATGCATATGTTATGTGGGGAAACTGTTATGTGCACTGTTGCTTTGTGCCAGACCACCAGAGCCAGACCACTGTGTGCCAGCTACCGATATCATTCCATAAAAAGCAGTGATCTGGTATCTGGTGTTTAGCAGGGCTGGTAATACCATTTATTCTCCCTGTCTTCTTTGATATTTGTTCTCTGTATTAAGTATGGATGCTGCAACTGAAAGTAATGATTTAAATCCTCCTGCCCTGGTACCTGCAAATGAAATTCCCCAATTGAACTCAGTAGCTCTACTAGGCCCAATGCTAAACCTATTTTTAAAACCTGATCCATTTGATGGGGAAGGGCAGATTGGCTAGAACAATTGAATTGGCAGCCACTTTTAATGGTTGGGATGAAGGTGCTCGCTGGCAAGGCTCAGCCTTTTGCTTAGTGGTAAAGCCAGGCAGTATACTGAAATAAAAGCAGTTATCAGATTACTAAAAATTGCTCGAAGCAATTTTTTTCAATTAGATCTGTATAAAAAGGATATAATCCATTTCTTTAGGTAAACTGTGTGAATAAGAATGTTTTGTTATACGTAATTATTAGGCAATGCTTTTATAATATCATGCTGTGAGGTACCTTCTGTTATAATATATGGGGTAAATAAGTATTAATCTAGCATGTTTATGCTTGTGAAGGTTCTCATTCATCCAGGTCATGGTATATCTGTTGTATTCAATTAGATCAACTGGACTTGAAATGTAGTTCTTGAAGACGTTTCGCTAGTCATCCGACGGCTTTCTCAATTCAGAATGACTTGTACAAGAATCTGTGGCAATTATGTACCCTGGAAAATACCAATTAGCATATCACAGCCAGGTGTTAAGGGTGTGATTGGATAGTGGCTAGAGGTGTTTAGGAACGCCCCAGAGTAAGGTGTTAAAACAGCATGTACATGGCAGACAGTTGGTGTCGAACCCCCCACCTCTATTTAGGCTGGTTCTTTATTTTCACATAAATGGCCTCCTAGCGAAACGTCTTCAAAACTACATTTCAAGTCCAGTTGATCTAATTGATACAACAGATATACCATGACCTGGATGAATGAGAACCTTCACAAGCATATTCTCATCATTTGGGGAGAAAACCCTAAACTTGTACGGCATATATGAAAAGACAGCAGGAAGGAAATTGGAGACACAGACTACAGAAACCACCTGCGATTTAACCTCCGATGCAGACAACAAAGGGTAGTACCATGCAGTATACGTCTGGATTCCACGGTTTAAAGGATCAGAGCCAAACAGATACTGCAAAAAGGCTGAAACACAGCTCCTAAGTTGAACGGGATATGAATGGAGCAGACACATTTTACACGTCGAATGCTTTAATGCACAACATTAGTCACTAGACAGAACCTGGCCTCACAGCTACCTGTGTCCATCTGAGAAAAGTGATGGTTCACCAAACAGTACAGCTTTCTGCAGCACTATAAGGGCAAAACAAAGGCAACAGAACAAGTTTCTCTATTCGTCATCCCGAAACAGCCCCAAGGAGAACAACTACTTGGAATACAAAAGGAGGGAAGTGTGTCACTTCATCAAACAAGAGGAATGGGGTGAGAAACTTGTCTAACAGGACCCTGACCCAGCCAAAATGGAAGTCCTTGGTAAGGCCATCACCCCTAAAGCCATCCCTGTGGTGGATATTATAGCAGCCACAGAAGCCTCTATCCACAGTAATAAGGTATCACAGAGTGATGCAGAACAACTTCGCCTTAAAGGCCTGTAAACCCCCTTAAGCCCCCAAAATAACTATGTCCCTGTTCGTTTCTATTATTCACAGGAGCTGAGAACGCTTATTCTCTCACTCCTGTGATAATAGGACAATCGGGGGACCTGGAACTTACCTTACACGCCGCTCCACCTCGCAGCGCTCCTGCACGGAAAGCCGCTCTGTCCGCACCACGCGCCCTATCTTATGCGCATGCGCGCCAATTCAAAAGATGGGCGCGCGATCGGACAGAACAGTCTGTTTCTGTGCAGGAGCGGCTGCGAGTGAGCGGCAGGTAAGGTAAGTTCCAGGTCCCCCGATCGTCCTATTATTCACAGGGAGGTGAGAATAAGCGTTCTCACCTCCTCGTGAATAAGTAGAACGAATGGGACATAGTTAATTTTCGGGGTTTAGTGTTCCTTTAAGTATCTGCAGCCTTAGCAGTGCTAAAACTCCTTCATCTAACCTGACTACACAGGAAAAAGAGCCTTAACATCCCTCGAAAGATTCCAGTATCACATTCTACCGGCAGATAAGGAAGATGCACAGTGTACTCAACACCTCAGACTACCATGATAGGTGACCATGCTCCTGCGATAACCACATATGAGGCTTTACAAGGGATCCCACCAGCCGTTACAAGAAAGAGTCATAGACTTACACAACAGCTTCAAAAAGGATAAAGCCATTGGACCGGCAATGTATCATCGCCTCTACCCTGGTGAGGCACAATCCATGCATATATGGACTCCCAAAGATACATAGGAAGGGGCCCCCACTAAGACCTATAGTCAGCAGCATCAACTAACATACAAGTGGCAAAATATCTGGCTAAATCTTAGGACCTTTGGTGGAATTCAAAGCATCACATCACAGAACTCTCAGGATTTCACCAACAAGATTGAAGATATAGTACTCGGTGTAAAGAAACTATGGTGTCCTTGATTGACATCTCTCTTCACTTGTATACCCACCAAGGAGGCTGTTGTGACATGGTGAGAAAACGCTGGGCCAAGACAGCACTCTTACCAGCAGAACTGATCTCAACCCAGACAGGTTGTTCCTTGTTGGACTTGTCCTGAATACCACCTATTTCAAATACAGGGAAGTTCTATAAGCAAAAACCTGGATGAGCTATGGGATCTCCAGTTTCACCTATGTGGCACCTTTACAGGGAGGAGGGTAAAACACAGGCGCTTAATACCTTAGGGCATAGCACCCCGCCACTGGTTCATATAGTGGATGACACCTGGGTTAAATCCCCAGAAGGAATTAACAGCTTTCACAGAACACATTAATGCGGTAGACCAAAACATTAATTCACAGGGAAGGGTACAAAACAACAAACTGGCTTTCTTGGACTGCTTGGTAGAAGTTAAGGAAAATGGTAAACTGGAATTAGAGGTTTACAGAAAACCACACACACAGATCAGTATTTGATGTTTGACTCCCACCACCCTTTTAGATCACGCTGGGTGACTCAGAACCCTTGCACACAGAGCCGAACATCCCCACTAGCACAGAGGCGACGGCTAAAGAATGAAAACATCTAGAGGAGCCTTTAAACTTGTGGATATCCAGAACTGGGCCTTTGTCAAAGAATAGAAAGGAAGAAAAGAACACAAATACCAACAGTGATGGGAAAAGCAGAACAGGAGAGAACATGGTCATCCATATGTAGCAGGGTCTCCGAGAAATTAAGAAGAAATTTTCAAAAAAACATTGTTCCTTGTCTGCTTTAAACCGAACAACACACTGAGGCAGCATTGGTTACATCCAAAGACCCAATACCAAAACACAAGAAAAGCGACACTCATATATGCGTGCATGGCAGTGAAGAATGCTCTGATTTGTATGTGGGGAGACGCAAACAGCAACCTGCATCAACGTATTGCCCAGCACAGAAGAGCCCAATTCCTCGGGTCAGACTCAGCCGTGTATCTGCATCTTAAGCATAAAGGACAGACCTTTGAAGATTGTAAGTTAACATACTGGCGAAGGGATGTGGACTGGTTCAAGAGAGGTTCATTTTTTGAAAAAAAATAGAAAACAAGCCTAAATAGAGGTGGGGGGTTCACACCAACTGTCTGCCATGTACAATGCTGTTTTTTAACACCTTCTCTGGCGTTCCTATAACACCTCTTAGCCACTATCCAATCACACCCTTAACACCTGGCTGTGATATCTATTGGGATTTCCAAGGGTACATAATTGCCACAGATTCTTGTACAACGTCATTCTGAATTGAGAAGCCAGTCGGATGACTAGCGAAACGTCTTCAGAACTACATTTCAAGTCTACCCGTTCACTTAGGAGCTGTGTTTGAGCCTTTTGCAGTATCTGTTTGGCTCTGATGCCTTTAACCGTGGAATCCAGACGTATACTGCATGGTACTAGCCTTTGTTGTCTGCATCGGAGGTTAAATCGCAGGTGGTTTCTGTAGTCTGCCAATTTCCTTGCTGTCTTTTCATATTGCCGTACAAGTTTGAGGGTTTTCTCCCCAAAATGATTAGAAATATGCTTGTGAAGGTTCTCATTCATCCAGGTCATGGTATATCTGTTGTATTCAATTAGATCAACTGGACTTGAAATGTAGTTCTTGAAGACGTTTCGCTAGGAGGCCATTTATGTGAAAATAAAGAAACCAAGCCTAAATAGAGGTTTTTATACAGATCTAATTGAAAAAAAATTGCTTCAGAGCAATTTTTAGTAACTGATAACTGCTTTTTATTTCAGTATACCTGCCTGGCTTTACCACTAAGCAAAAGGCTGAGCCCTTGCCAGCGAGCACCTTCATCCCAACCATTAAAAGTGGCTGCCAATTCAAATTGTTCTAGCCAATCTGCCCATTCCCCATCAAATGGATCAGGTTTAAAAATAGGTTTAGCAATTGGGCCTAGTAGAGCTACTGAGTCTAATTGGGGAATTTCATTTGCAGGTACCAGGGCAGGAGGATTTAAATCATTACTTTCAGTTGCAGCATCCATAGCTTAATACAGAGAACAAATATACAAAGAAGACAGGGAGAATAAATGGTATTACCAGCCCTGCTGCAACACCAGATACCAGATCACTGCTTTTATGGAAGGATTATCGGTAGCATGGCACACAGTGGTCTGGCTCTGGTGGTCTGGCACAAAGCAGACAGTGCACATAAACAGTTTCCCCACATAACATATGCAGTAATCAGGGGAATCCCTGTCTATGGTGCACCACTTTAAATATTGACCAGGCCTGTATATTGTGTGTCATTGTAAGTTGGTGTACACTTATCTGTTGCCTCAGTTTGTATCCAATAAGGTAAATTGTCTGTCCAATAATCTGTCCTCCCAACAGTTGGTAACAGGATCTTATACACAGGATCTTGTGTTGCAGTCAATCTCTCCAAAGCACACCCCACAATATTTCACTTTCTGTCCTCCTAGCCATTGAGAGCAGGGATGTCTTGTCTCTTATTACTCACTGACACCACCTGCAGGCTGGAGATGTTATATAAGGAGCCTTGGTGTATATGTCCATTACAATACACATCACATCCTGTGTAGCAGACAACCTTTTACTGGATTACACTTCCTTTCACATGGAGCAGGCACAGGGGTGTGGTTTAAAGGGACAGTTTAGTGGAAATTATCAATATTTGTTAAATTGTTAGTTTGTGTAATGCATACTTAGTTATTCTACATATTCTCTTCCATTTTGAAAAATCAGTTGATTTCATACACTTTGCTATTACCTGCTGTTCACATTAGTAAGCTGCCATTTCATATTCTAACTGTCCTTCTTCCCAGGATGCACTACAGCCTGGGAATGTTCCTAAGTTATTACTACTGATTAGCTGTTGGATGGGTCAAACATGCTCAGATCTCTACTGAGCAACTGAATCAACCCAGGTGCTGGGTCAAGGGCAAGACCATAGTGGTCTTTACTAGGGGTCCTGCAAACAGGAAGTCAGTATTTTGGAAGCATTTATTTATACACAGGCAAAATGCTGAATTGTCAGATTAAGGTCATTAGGATGAAAAAATTCCGTTTTTTTTTTTTTTTTCCTGAAAAGTACATGTATTTGCACTGAACTTCCCCTGTAAGCTGCCATTAGAACATTCCATTTTGAAATAGGGATCTTCGCTCTGTAAGTATGTTTATATATCTTTTGTGTTTACCTATATAAGTCAGTGCTATTCTTTATATACATTTAATGTGTTTTTAAATGGTAATTGTGAAGTGCCACACATACATATGCACATTTCCTATATGTAAATATCCTATACCCCCACCACATTGTGCTCTTAAAACTCGATGCAATGTCCTATGAAGAATATATATTTATATAATATATATGGATATAAGGAGATATATATCTATATATTATATATATATGTATAGTGTTAGTATATTTAGATATATGGTATAGATGTTATATATATATATATATTTATATATATATACTATTATATTATATATATATATATATATATATATATATATATATAATATATGTGTGTTGTGTGTATATATATGTATATGTGTATATATATATATATATATCTATATATTATATGTGTTTTGTTGTATATGTGTGTGTGTATGTATATGTGTATGTATATTATATATATGATATATATAGTATTGTATTATATATGTGTGTGTGTGTGTGTGTGGGTGTGATGTGTGTGTGTGTGGTGTGTGTTGTAAGTGTGTGTATATATATATGTTGTGTATATATATATATATATATTATATATAATTTTATATATTTAATTAGTGTGTGTGTATATATGTGTGTGTGTGTATATGGTGTGTGTTATATAATGTGTGTGTGATATTATGTGTGTTATATATATGTGTGTGTATATATATATGTGTGTGTATATATATGTGTGTGTATATATTTGTTTTATTATATGTGTGTGTATATATATGTTGTTAATATTATCTATATATGTGTGTGTGTATATAATATATGTGTGTGTGTATATAAAGTATATGTGTGTATATATATAAAGTATATGTGTGTATATAATATGTGTGTGTAATATATGTGTGTATATATATAATATGTGTGTGTATATATGTGTGTTATATTATTGGTGTGTATATATTGTGTATATAAAATATATATATGTGTGTGTATATATGTGTGTTGTATTTATATGTGTGTGGGTTGGTGGTGTGGTGTATATGTGTGTGGTATTGTATAGGTGTGTGTGTGTATGTGTAATATGTGTGTGTGTGTGTGTGTGTGTGTGTGGTGTGTGTGTATGTGTGGTGTGTGTGTGTGTGTGTGTGTGGTGTGTGTGGTGTGTATATTGTGTTGTATTTTTTATATTATATATGTGTATATGTGTGGTATATATATATATTGTGTGTGTATAATATGTTCTGTGTGAGGTGTTATATATATATATTAATTATATATATATAATATAATATATATATATATATATTATATATATATATATTATATATAAATGATGTGTATATATGTGTATATCACTTTCCTCTGTGTCCCGCACTCCCGCTTATCTGTTTCAAGAGCCTCGGTGCTGCCTGATAGTAATATACAGATTTCCACGAAGGAGCACTCGTAGGACTTGCAAACAAGTAAATTAAATTGTTTTATTTATCGACGCGTTTCGGCTGTGTTTGTGAGCCGTCCTCAGGATACAAACATTTACAAACAAATGTGCTTTTAACAACTCGGTCGATAAATAAAACAATTTAATTTACTTGTTTGCAAGTCCTACGAGTGCTCCTTCGCTGGAACTCTGTATATGTGTATATATATGTATGTATGTAATCCAGCGCATTTAAAAATCCAATGTTAGGATGTTTTTCTAACCTATGAAATGAAGTTGGAACAAACCACCCAAGCTCTATAAGTATAGCAACCAGATAAGCAATAGAGGACCCCAAATGACCTATACATTCAAGAAACAGGAGAGTTCAAACTCCCTGTTTAAACCTGCAGGTGCAATTGTACCAAGTTTACATACCCAAAAAGCTTCCATTTTCAGGAGCGCTTTTTCATCTTTACCTTTTTGTGGGCCACATATGACTCGATCTATAATTTGAAGCAGATACAAGTCCAAATCCCATGTATTAGATGCTTGGCTATAGCCGATTTTGTTTCACCTTAAGGGACCGCAAGTAAGTGTTCGGTTATTCTCTGAGCAGCCTGTCTGACTGTTTTGCCCACGTATTGTAAGCCACATTCACAGGTCGCCAGGTAAATTACATACGTGGTATTAGTCAGCATAAAACTTTATTTGGAATGATAGGCCATTGTTGGTACTAGTACATCTGTTATGGCCACATTTATAGCTTCCTGGTACACGTAACTAGGTTGGGCCCAAAGTCTTGTTAAATTTTACATGACTAGGGGCTACATAATTTATAGGTTAGGATGTTATTCTAACTGGATTTTTAAATGCGCTGGATATTTCTAAAATATATTAAGAATAGACTATTCAAAGACTTATATGTAGCGTATTTATTTTTACACTAATTTGTTGGAAGTAATATCTCATCCTTTAATATCTACATACCTTGTATAAGCTGTTTAGTTTAAGTTTAATACCTCATTCTCTGTATTTACTATATGGTAACTTTCTATATACATTGTATGAGGATTAAAATAATGGTAACAAATGTATTCATTGTTTCCTCTGGGACTGTATATGCTACATTATATTTTTAGTATTGTATTGCTGGATACTATTTGTTTGATATATTGTACAGGAGGACACTAAAAGATTGTTGTACCTTTTATTTACCTTTTTTCCCCCTCCCTTGCTTTCCCTCTATTGGATTACAACATGGAGCTTATCTATTGAAGGATTCACTTTACAGCTAGCCCACAACCTTTAAAGGAAGTGACACGAGTCATGAAATGCGTCAGGCTACTTTCTTCCCCTCCCCTCCTCTCCTTTGAATCAGATAATGATTTGTGATTGTAAAAAATTTTTTTTAAATACTTAATGCTAAATTAAAGTTAAGTTTTAATCCGCTATGAGATGCCCGTCCCACCATTTTGTTCATAAGAAGGATTGACGAATCCTGTACGGCCACTGCTGAAGGCCATTTGGATGTTTGAGCTCTGCTGTAGCTGCGTGGGGTAAGGGGATTACGCTCCCGGCTGTTGCTATTCTCCCTTTGATAACTGCTCTAATGTACTTAGAATATTATACAGGATGCCATTGTGGATAAAAATAGTTATGTTAAACTTTAACTCTTGTAGTGCCTTGGGTAGGTTTTGCAGAAATCCCTGGGTAAAAAAAGCAGTTAATGCTGTAGTGACTGGAAAGGCAGGGGTTAAACTTTTGGACCTTGGTTTTACTAGCAGAGGTCAGAGCCAGCAAAGTAACAATCTCTCATAGAGCAAAGTAACAAACTTCTATCTGCACCTATGCATGAGACCAGAGCAAGTGTCTGCATGGGAACAGATGACATGTCATTTTATTGGTCTTTGTAAATCCTTCTGGCCATAATGATCTATGGGATGTGGATGATTCTAAGTGATAAGAACAATCTAGAGAACTACAACAGGTATGTGGACCTTCATATGATTGACATTTAAAACTCCCAATCATTGTACAACAGCAGAGTGCTGACAGGGAATGCTGTGAGTTAAAATTTTCAAAACATAGCGTGAATATCTGCGCCCATTTTAAGGTGAAGATCTTTCACCACAGCGCCACCTGCTCCCTACCCATAATCTTCTGTAATGTTACCTGCTCATTTTACGGTCTCCCATAATGCAAGTTTACACAATGGGTGAAGATTAAAATGTATATGCTGCAGGACATAGTTATAAAATCATAGATATTTAACCAGTAGATCTCCAGATGTTTGAAAACTATTGCTCCCAGCATTCCTTGGCTATAGAGTGAATGCTGGGAGTTGTAGTTTTTAAAACCATCAGGATAACTACTGGTTACCAATCCCTGTCACAGATCAACAAGAAAATAGTTGCAGATAAAGATTTAAAATAAGATGAGGTCCATGGGTAGGTAGAAGTTGGGGACAATAGAGGCCCATGGGTAGGTAGTAGGGAACAGTAGACATTATACTCTATACCAGGGATCTCCTACCTGTGGGCCTACATTTGTTCATAAAAAATATAACTCCCAGCATTCCACTACAGCACTTACAATATCAGGAGGCATCCAGGGAATGCCGAGAGTTGTAGTTTTCAGACATTTGGATACCTGCAAGTTGAAGACCCCTGCTATATATTTAGTGTTACGGTAGGTTTGTTTCTATGAACATTTTTGGTTATGAATAAAATATTTTACGTTTTAGACTTTTTTTTTTTTTTTACTTCCCTGTACAAATTTTAGGAATAAAGGCCAAAGGTGGGTTGGGTTTTGGGTCGCGGGTATAAAGCGAATAGAAAAGTGGGGTGCGGGTATGGTTTTTTTGGGTCGGGTGCGGGTCTGGAAAATTAGACCCGCACAGGACTCTAATGTGGCCACCCACATTGACATGAACTGTGGTTTTCACATGCAAACGGACTGCAAAACGTTATGGTAAGCGTGTGAAGTTTTGAAAGTTAAATGTAAAATGTTGCGGTCACAAAAAGTTCTTACCAAGAAGTAGATGTTTTGTATCCCACCCTAACACTATTGAGGAATGCATTGCACAGATCTGTGCTAACATCGGGTCAACTTCATTACCCTCCCACTGCAGCTCTGCTTCAAGTTTCTATAAATGTACCTTTGAAATGCACAATGTTAAAGTTTCTGCACTGTATGAAATAAACTAATTTCGGGGCTACAATTTCAACACATTTAAAAGGTAATTGTTTTAATCTGGGACAGCATGTGATTTACAAAAATATTGATCACATGCATTCCAAAAAGGGATTGCAGTACACAGTGTGGCCACCCATGTTGTGATGCACTGACATGCGATTCTTGCATGCCTACGGATTTCAAAACTCGGTCGTATGAATTGTATGGAGAACTGACATCTGTTTTAGCTTTGCCTAAAGCTGGGGCCCTCTGCCACTACCATGCTAGTAAGTGTCTGGCTTATACTGCCTGTTACAGTAACTTTTGACACCTTGTTAGTTTATTTATATAGCTCCACTTAGGGACGCAGCTCTGTACAATAACAAAGTACAAGAAGGTCAAATGGGGGACAAATACATAAATAGTTCAGTGCATAAATATTTAAATATGTAAGTGCTAGAGCCTTGCCACAAGAGGAAAGCTGTACCTGCCTTGTAGAGCTTACAATCTAATTGGGAGTAGGGATGGCTGGTCCGGGTTCGGATCCGTGGCGGATTTATTCCGTTCGAACGGCAGATTTTTCCGGATTTCCGCGGTTTTTTAGTATTTTCGAAATTACGAGTTTCGCGTATTTTCGAGAATTTTTGAAAATACAAGGATTTCTTCTTCCATAAATACATTCGAAAATTTCTGAAATTACGAGGATTACTCTTAATTTCTAAAATTTTCGAAAATACGAAAAATCCCATAATTTCGAGGGTATTTTCCATTTTAATGGGTCCGCTCGCGGATTTTCGAATTTTTCCGAAAATTTGCGGATCCTCGAGCGGACCGGATTTTGCGAAGTTTGGACATCTCTGGGAGTTGTAGTTTCCAAACATCTTGAATTCCAAGTGAGGGTGGAATTCAAGATGTTTGGAAACTACAACTCCCAGCATGCTTTATTAGCTGGGAGTTGTAGTTTCCAACATCTTGAATGCCACCCTCACTTGGCATTCAAGATGTTTGGAAACTACAACTCCCAGCAATAAAGCATGCAGGGAGTTGTAGTTCCCAAACATCTTGAATGCCCCCCATACCCTCCCACCCAGTTTAGTTTGTACTGTGGGCTCTCCTCCATCCAAGGGCTTCCTGGCAGTACGGTATCCTTAGCTGTACCTGAGCATTCCGACAGCTGCGCGCTCATTCCAGTACTGGCGCGCCGGCTGACGTCACTGCCCGGCACGGGCAGTGACGTCAGACGGCACGCCAGTACACAGAAAGATTGTGCGGCTGCCGGAATGCTCGGGTAAGCTACTGACTCGAGTATAAACCGAGTCCAAGTTTTCAGGCTGATTTTTCAGCCTGAAAAACTCGGTTTATACTCGCGTATTATTTACGGTAGGTTTAAACCTGCTGATTGAGGTTTCTCGACAAAGGATGAGGGGAATAGAATTCCAGAGGATGGAAGCTACGAGTTAGACCCTCTGGAAAAAAAATGGAGGTGGTGGAGACCACTATAATTCTATAAATAGTCTACAGTTGGAGGTTTTAATACCTTTTAAATACCTGTGAGTTGGAATCGGTGGGAGCTGCCAAACTGAATTAATTAAATAATTAAAAATGTAAACCTTTTAATGCATTGATTGAAGACCTGGAGGATAAGGAGCTATGCCTTACATTCCATTCATCACTCAATCCTTGTGGAGCCAGGAACAAAGATAGAAGAAACTTCTCTTTCGCATGATTCTCAGTTGTCACACTGAAATTACTGACCTCTTCCTGTTTCTGATAAGCCATAGCGTGAGTTATCGTGCACGCATGCTATAGTTAATCAGAACCAGAAAGCGGTAGTCACCTGTCAGCATGACAGCGGAGGATCGCACAAAAGGTACATTTCTTCTATCTTTGTTCCTTGCTCCACAGGCATTGATTGAAAACTGAAGGTAAGGCATTGTGACAGATGGTTGGAAAGACTATATACTTGAATATAAGTCAATCCGAGTAAAAGTTGAGGTACCTATTTTTACCTGAAAAATTAGTAAAACATGATTGGCTCGAATATAATTCGAGGGTAGAAATTATGACCACTACTGCCTCCTGATTCTGTATTGTTTTGAGGCTTTAGTTGCGCTTTAAATGGACAGCAGAATACTCAAATCCAGTATGGCTATTACTGTATGGAACTACTGTATGGGAATTCTTCTGTCAATTTAAAGGGCAACTTAAGCCTCAAAACAATACAGAATCAGAAGGTAATCTTTAACAATAGATACCATCCTCCTGATTCTGTATTGTTTTTAGTTAGTTTCTCTTTAAATGTAGAGTAAATCCCACACAGTATCCCCAAATTCCTTGTCACTCCAGATGTTGCGAAACTACAATTCTCAGCATGCTTTAGTTGCTGGGAGTTGTTGTTTCCAAACTCTTGCTTCACTAGCCTGCTTGCTTAAAATATGAGGAAGGGGCCTTCCATCTGGTTACTTGCGCAGGTTATAAACAAACTAAGGTTTTTATGATCATCAGAAAGAAAAGCCTGCTAACCATGACAAGTCTTCACTGTAACATCCAAAACATTTTCCTCTTTCTATTTCTTAGGACAGCGATTTCTTTAGCTTTTGCATTAGATTTGTGTAGCAGACTCCTGCTAACTCAATGAATAGGCTTGCAGAAGAACCAGCCAAGTTAAATGTCTTTTAACAGGGATTTGTAGATTTTACTGTGTGCAAAATGTTGTAGTAAAAGGTATTAAGCGGTTTGATATTTATATATTCTATTCAGTTGCCCAGAACAGTGAGAAGCTGCAAGATAGCCCATGTGTGTTTGTCCTTTCCCCAAGGCAAGTGGACTTGATAAAGAACTCGAGGTAAGTGCGCTATTTATTTTACTTACTTACCAGCAACAAATGTGTTTTTGCTGTACTATTGAGCAGACAAGATTTAATTTTGACAAAAATAAAATTAGTTGGGCACAGCCTAAGAAACTGATCAAATTTTTGAAGAAATATCTGAAATAAAGATTACACATACTAAGTTTTAGTGACACCATATGTACTTTATTTGTTAGAGGAGAGATATTCAAACTTTTTAACATGGTCTAGGATATCCTGCCATGTTTTTAACCAAATTTGTCATAACCCTAAAACCATATGCATAATAAGGAACTTTGATGCAATGGGACTGCAATAACTCGTGTGTCAAGGCCTAAATTATGCAGAGATTTATATATAAGTAGGCGAATTTGAACAGGAACCTTGACACTGGTCCAGTGGTGCACCGATCCTCTTCATATCCATGGGTCTTTACACACTTCCTGTCCTTGACTGAGACATAGACCAAGTAGAAGGGCTATTTATATATGTATCTGTTACCATTAATGTGACTGAGGGCTGAGTGTAGATTTATATATTTTAAATGTTTTTTAACCTTTTTGTGTGGTCTATATGCCCCCCCCCCCCCATTAAATATAGGATATTTATATGGATAGAGAGTACAGAGACTTAAATGGGGTAAATTTTTTTTCTTTCTTATGTCTGAGCACTAGCTGTAGGAGATGACGGTCCTTTTTTGGGAAGTCTGCGTTACAGTAGTCCAGCTGTGATTTGATGAAGGCGTGAACTAGTGTTGGCAGATATTTTGGGGGTATGAGAGTTTCCTTGTAAGGAAGTATGTTTCACAACAGTTGAGATAGGAGTTGGGATTTTTTTAAATCACATTTACCCGTAGACTGTACCTTGCCTTTTCTTGTTAAAGGATAAGTACACCATATTTGTAACTTGTTGTTAGTGGGTAGCTGTACCTTAGGGGAATATCCCCCTCCCTGCAGGTGTTAAACAGTCTTTTTTTGGCTCTGTGGTGAACTTCCTGTAGCAGGACCCTCCACCATGCGATTCAGTAAGCAAATTCTTGTACTCTGCTTCACAATATTGTTCCTTCAGTATCTCACTGTGCGCACCCGGTTATCGTAGTCATGCGTGCCAGCTCAACAGTCAGGAAGATCTTGCGCCTTCCTCTCCTCCAAATCCCGCAAGAGGAAGGCGCGAGATCTGCCCGACTGTTGTGCTGTTTAAAGTAGAACTAAAACATATAAACGTTTTATAGTTATGGAGCATTGTAGTCAGTACTGAGTATCCCCCCCTTCATGTAAGCAGACTCACTCAGATAATGGTTCGGCCAGGCCTCTGGTCTGTCTCGGCCTACTTTTCTTTTCGGCTTTGGAGACGCATGAGCAGATTTAAGAGCTGCTGCTTTGCTGATAAAAGGGTATTGTGAGTCGGGGGATACAAAATGTTGGCTCCCATACTCATGGGCTTGTGTGTAGGTTTTCCCACCTTCTTAACTTGTGTTGGGCATCTCATGGCTCTGCAAATGCTTTCTATTTTAGCTTTTGAATGAGGTGCTCAGGAGACTGAGAGCGCTTTTTGCTAGCTAGTGAATAGATTTTTGATCTAAAGGAAATGACTCAGGATGGTTCTTTGTTAAAAACTGCCCTTTTCTTTGACCTCTCTGAATTGAAATCGGTCTTTCTGATTTTTCTCTATTCTTGGATCTTGGATTTGAATAAAAAGAAGGCAATGTAACTTCCAAGTCCATGTGAAATTTGGTCAACACTTTGGAAATTTAAGAGGGGTGAAGTACCACTTTATCAGAAATTATAATAAACTCAAAAGCATATAGTGCTCTAAGCTCTCTACTTTGCGGGCTAATGTTTTTCAAATAATATAATACTTTAGTGTCAGGAACCCATCAAAATCTGAAAACTGGATCAAATGGAAACCTAGTTGTGCCTGATACACATGATACAATGTTTTCCCTTTTTTTTATTTTGAGACCGTCTGAATACCAATCAATAAACTCATTGGTAGTCTGTTTGTAAGATAAGTGTCGAAATTTGGTGTGACTAATCGTGCAGACCATTTAACCAATTGTGATTGGCCTAAGTTTAACTTTAGTCTGATTTGGATGATGACCATGAAAGTATGACCATGATCTGTTGATTGTGGTGAAAATTACATGACCTTTTTTTGAACCCCTGGTACAAAATACATCCAGTTTTATTCAGGATACTACACACCTCCTAAATAAACTAGCAGCCATTGATCATATACCTGATGGAACCATTTTAGCCACATTGGATGTAGAGGCTCTCTATACCAACATTCCCCATGATGATGGTATTTCAGCTTGTCTGAGATATCTTAAAAAACTGGACATACCTGCACTACCAATTGCCAAATTAATGGAGTTTATACTAACCCACAATTACTTCTCATTCAAGCAGGATTTATACCTGCAACAGATGGGTTTGGCAATGGGAACAAGATTTGCGCCACAATATGCAAATTTATTTATGGCAAATTTAGAAGAAAACTCTTTCAACATGCCCCATCAGACCCATGGCCTACTTCCGCTATATAGATGACATTCTGATCATTTGGACTGCAAGCAAAGATGACCTACTGCACTTCCACCAAAAATACAATGATTTCCACCCCACCATTAAACTCAAAATGAATTATTCACCTACCGAAATAAGCTTTCTGGACACCACAATACAGATTAATGGAAACACAATACAAACATCCATCTATCGCAAACCTACAGACCGACCCACATACCTCAGTAATGACAGTTTTCACCCTAAACACATAAAGAACTCCATTATCTACAGCCAGAGTATAAGATACAACAGGATTTGCTCTGATTCTACAGACAGAAGTCTGCACCTGGAACAGCTCAAAAAAGATTTTACAAAACAGGGATAAAAGTCAGTCCATTACAGAAACACCGATCAAGAAAGCAACCAGCATCCCCAGAAACAACCTGCTACAATACAAACATATCCAAAAGGAGGACCGTATCCCACTGGTTGTTACATACCACCCACAAATGGAAATACTACGAAAAATCGCCAAGAAACTCCAACCCATTTTACAAAAGGACAACAGATTACTAGAAATATTTCCAGACCCCCCTCTCTTAGCTTACAGACAACCACCCAACTTAAAACAAATGCTTGTAAAAAGTTCCCTAACAGGCCCCACACAAAATGGAACATCTCCCTGTTTGCAGAAAAAGTGTGAAACCTGCAAGTACATCCACACTGGAGACAGGATACCACAACCAGGAACCCAACATAGGTTTGAAATAAAGGGAACCTTCTCCTGCAAATCATCCAATGTGGTATACCTGGTTTTATGTTCTAAGCAAACGAAGAGATGATCCTGCACACGCCTAGTGGAAATAGGTAAGTAAAAGGAATGGCTGAGTGCAAAGGCAAACCATGGTAAGTGGTAGATAATAGCAAATAATAATGTAGACCATGCACATCAATCTTACAAGCCCATGTATTTTATTGTGTCATACATGGGTACACAAAGGTGTAACGTTTCGGTACGCTGCGGTACCTTCTTCAGACAAACATAAGAATCAAAAAACAGGTGAGGCCTTATATACATACAGGAAGGAGCTCAGTAGCATCCCCTAGTGGAAAAAAAGGGGGGAGGAGAGAAAAGAAAGGGAAACAATGAAACAAAAATATACAAACAGTCAGTGTGTAGTATACACAGTAACAAAGTACCGAGAACTCATCTTTTGGGCAGGAAGCAAGAAAGTCCCAAATTACAATTGAGACCCTTGGGGTGGAGTGCGTCAAGGGTAAAAATCCAAAAGGATTCCCTGCGCAGAAGCAGATTGTGTCTGTCACCCCCTCTAGGCAGTGGGGGGATGTGGTCAATTACCATCCCTTTGAGGTCGGAAATGAGGTGTCTACATTTAAGGAAATGGGATGCCACAGGGGTCTCTTAAAATTTGGTAGGTGGTACAGTAGGAGGTCTCTGTAGGGCAAGTTTGATATCGCTCCTGTGGCGTTGAAAGCGTTTTTTAAAGGGGCCGATAGTCTTGCCAATGTAAATGAGTGAACAGGGACACTTCAACATGTAGATGTAAAAGTCAGTGGTACAGCTAAAGTAGCCTTTAAGGTTAAAGACTTTGCCAGTATAGGGGTGGTGGAATGATGGACCCACCATCAGTGAGTTGCAGATGTTGCAGTTGCAACACCGGAAACATCCCTTTTTATTGGAAAAAGAAAAGGCCGCCTTTTTATATTTGGAGATAGGATCTGCCTGTACCAGTTGGGAATAAAGAGACCTATTTTTTTGGTAGACACATCGTGGCATGACCTTAGTGTTGGGACCCATATTGGGATCCCCTTGAATAACAGGCCAAAATTTCTGCAGGTTATTCTTGATGGTTGTGGACTTAGTAGTAAGGTTTGTATGAATGGGATACCACTAGGCCGTCCTTTTTGGGAGTAGGGTGGAGAGCTTCCATCCTCCGCATGTTTTTAAAGGTCTACCCAAATCCCAGTTTATGCGGGTTGCTCGGATTTGCAACAACCCCAGGGATAAAATTCATTTCCTTGAAGTGATGACTAACAAGTTTGTTACACGCAATTATCCCCCCGACCTTGTTCAACAAGCCAAAATGGAAGCTCTCCACCCTACCCCCTGCCTAGAGGGGGTGACAGACACAATCTGCTTCTGCGCAGGGAATCCTTTAGGATTTTTACCCTTGACGCACTCCACCCCAAGGGTCTCAATTGTAATTTGGGACTTTCTTGCTTCCTGCCCAAAAGATGAGTTCTCGGTACTTTGTTACTGTGTATACTACACACTGACTGTTTGTATATTTTTGTTTCATTGTTTCCCTTTCTTTTCTCTCCTCCCCCACTTTTTTTCCACTAGGGGATGCTACTGAGCTCCTTCCTGTATGTATATAAGGCCTCACCTGTTTTTTGATTCTTATGTTTGTCTGAAGAAGGTACAGCAGCGTACCGAAACGTTACACCTTTGTGTACCCATGTATGACACAATAAAATACATGGGCTTGTAAGACTGATGTGCATGGTCTACATTATTATTTGATTTTATGTTCTAGGTGCCCCTCAGGACTTTATGTAGGAGAGACTGGACAGACCCTGAGGCAATGGATGAACTCTCATCGATTCACAATTAATAACAATAAACGAGATGTCCCTGTGGGTGCCCATTTCTGCAGCCAAGTACACAGCCTGAAATACCTAAAAGTCACAGTGCTTATGGGAAATTTCAGATCCCAAAAGGAAAGGTTATAATGGAAATGTAAACTTATACAAAAATTTGGGACTCTGGACTCAACAAAGATCTAAACTTTGTGTCACTATGTTTCTAATCTTAATGTCATGTAGAGTTAATCAGACTAAATTCCTCTAAACTACCCAAACCCATAAATATCTCATTTATACCAGACCCTCCATGGACACTAGAGGTGAAGTGTATCTAATTGTTTATTTAACCCCTGCTAATTCTTTTATTACTGCCTGTGATCATTGAATGTGTATTATCTGTTTTATTTACCACAGCCATTGCCAATCAGGCATGGGTGCAAAAGATAACATCTATGTAATGTCAAAGTCTTTGTTCTAGTATGTATAAAATAGAGTGCTTTATAAGATTCAGTATTGTATCATGCCTGAGGAAGAAGCCTAGTGCTTCGAAAGCTTGCATTTTCAATCATTTTAGTTAACCAATAAAAGGTATTACTTTATATCCAAGATGTCTTCACTTTCATCTATGGCTAACACGGTACAATTCTCTACTACTAATGACCTTTTTTTTTATTTTTTATTTTAAAAAAGCACTTTTTTTATCCTGTGGATTGTCCTTTTGTATCTGCCTTTCTATTTTGAAGACAATATTTTATGTATGCACTGGTCCTTGGGGCAGTAGGCCCTGAGTAGGTGGTCAATGTAAATGTCCCCTCTCCAATAATGGCAGCAGTAGAGGGAACGAGGGATCTCTTGACCAGAAGAAAACAATTGTGATTACATTTGCCTTGTCGTCTTCCCCTATGGAAACCTAGTTGTCTGACCACTAATCAATAAACTCATTGGCAGTCTGGTGATAAGAAAAGTGCCAAAATTTGACTGGCCTAAGTTTACTGACTTTTTTTTTTTTTAGATGATGACCATGATCTGTTGGCTTTGGTGAAAATGACAAGACCTTTTTGAATGAAAAACATGTTTTCATCCTGTAGATTGTCCTTTTCTCTGCCTTTCCATTTTCAGACCATATTGAAGCCCTGGAACCCTCTCAACATTAGGGTAAACAGAGGGAGGATGAAAAGTAGGCCTGAACTTTAAACCTGCTATAGTGCACCCACTGCCAGATTATTTATAAAGATCTAAATTCATGCTCTGTTCAGTGTAGCAGATTGTAATCAACCTAAACATTTTGAACACCTTTGAAACTGGGATATCCACAGACTATTTCTGCCCAGGCAAATATCTTGTCAAACTCTTATTAAAAGAAGACATTTCATGCCCATCATATCCTTTTAGAAACTGTAGTCTCATTGTAATCGCGGCAAGTGATTTCAAATAATCCAAAGTAGAATTGAACCAACCCACCAGTCTTTGAATGTCTTACCTCCCTTTCTTCAAGTAAATTATCAGGAGACAGGGGGGAACTTACCTGCTCTTGATCCATGCTCCCTTGCACTGTGTACTCATGCACGCACAATGCAACGGACTGTGGGAACGTCAAAAGCTTTCAGTGCGAAGCCAGTGCCGGTATGTTCTCTCCTGATTGTTTAATTGAATACTGGGAGATAAGACCTAGCTCCTTTTACCACCCGTTCTTAAATTAAACTGAAAGAGTTAAAAAGTTAAGTGGAGATTTTATTTATATAGCAGTAATTTATCACACAACACCAACATTCTTATTACCTATTAAACGGAAGTTAAGTCCCAAGTTAACATTTAGTTCTTTGGGTTGTAAAGCATATAGATTCAATAGGCATCTCTCTACAGCATTTTGGTCATGAGAGACTGAAGTAATCGCAACTGCCAGCCTGAAAGTAGCTCCTGCTGACTAAGTTGAACTCCACTTGTTTCTCCCCCACCTCCCCATGCATGAGACATCCACAATAGGTGACTTATGTATAAGCTATCGTCTGTTGGTCATATTTGGCTCTTTTGTACATGGATAGAAAATTGTTTGATGGATTGGATGCAGTGTTAATGGTGCTTTGTTAATGTAGACTAATGTATGCCGCAGGGTTTTGTGTTGAGGTTCGTACACGTGCGGTTGCCAACCCATGATGCACGATGTATATGAATGGACATTTCGGCGGACAATCTGCCCATGCATGGGCACTTTATCAGCCGAAACGTTCGTTCAGAGATCGCTGCTCGATCCGCCGGGCAGATCTCCGAATGAGCAGCCGGCCCGTCCAATAAAGTCGCCACCCACCACCAGAAATCTTGTGGTGTGTACCCAGCCTAAAACCAAGAGATAATGTGCAATTGTTGCAGGTGGATCTTGATAGTCACATTAGCCTGTTAAGTGACAGATGAGATTTAATGTTGATAAATGTAAAGTGACGCATTTAGTATTAAAAGGGAGTCTCTGTTGTAAAACTTGCAACTTGTATTAACCTATTTTGGGGAGCCTATGCAAATTGTAGCCTCTGTTTCTTAGCAACCAGGATTAACACCATGTCAAGATTGACAGCCATCTGCTTCAAAGTTAAACTTGTATGTGTTTTTGCACGCCTTGGTAGTAATGATTGATTTTAGAAGATTGAAAAGCAGCAGTGGCTGAAATAACCCGCCTGATTTCTCCTATGATGTCAACATACGGCATCCGTGAGTGGACGGGGCCTGCAAAGGAGGGCCCATGAGCAATGGTCCCTCTAATTGGATATTGTATGTGTGCGCATTTTCTGTGCCCATACAAAATTAAATTGTGTGCGCTACATATTGCAGAACTTACTGTATATACTAGAGTATAAGTCGATCCAGGTATAAGTCGAGGTACCTATTTTTACCTGAAAAATTTGTAAAAACTGATTGACTCGAGGGTAGAAATTATCACCACTACTGCCTTCTGATTGTGTGTGGTTTTTAGGCTTTAGTTGCCCTTTAAATGGACAGCAGAATTCCCATACATGAATCCCATACAGTAATAGCCAAATCCAGTACCAGTAACCTCCAATTCCTTGGCACTCCGGTTGTTTGGAAACTACAACTCCCAGCATGCTTTGTTGCTGGTAATTTCAGTTTCTAAACATGTGGAGTAGCAAGGTTCAGTAAACTTTTAATTAAGCTTACCATCATTTACAATTCTCCTGACCCCATATAGTAAAGGGCCCTCTGACCCCATATAGTAAAGGACTCTGACCCCAAAAGTTAAAATGTCACCTGAGTGTTGTAGTTCCAAGCTGTCATTTAGTATAGTATAGTATTTGAGGTTGAATAAAGACATACGTCCATCCAGTTCAACCCATCTAGCAATATCCTCATTTCCTGCCTAACTGTTGATCCAGAGGAAAAAAACCCACCAAATTTATGAAGGGGGAAAAAATTCCTTCCTGACTCTAAGTGGCAATCGGAAATTTCCCTGGATCAACTCTACTTTATGTATCAATACCCGTAACTTGTAACATTCCTTGTTTGCAGAAACTCATCCAGCTTTTTTTTGAAAATGACCAATGAACCTGCCATAACAACGTCCACTGGAAGACGGTTCCATAGCTTTACCGTTCTCACAGTGAAAAACCCTTTCCGAGCTTGAAGCCTAAACCTTTTTTTCTTCAAGTCTTAAGGGATGTCCACGTGTCCTTTTACATGTTCTATTGGTGAACAATGCCCCAGATACTTTATTGTATGGCCCGTTAATGTATTTATACACCGTAATCATATCCCCACGCAAGCGCCTTTTCTCCAGCGTACATAATTGTAACTTTTCCAGTCTCTCTTCATATTCAAGCTCCCCCAATCCCCTTATTAATTTAGTTGCCCTTCTCTGAACCCTTTCCATTTGGAAAGATGTCCTTTTTGTACACAGGATTCCAAAATTGCACTGCATATTCCAAATGAGGCCTTAGCAATGCTTTGTAAAGAGGGAGAATTACATTTTCCTCCCTTGAATCCATACCTCTCTTTATACAAGACAATACCATGCTGGCTCTGGCTGTTGCTGCCTGGCACTGCTTGCTACCTTTAAGTTTGTTATCCACCAAAACTCCAAGATCCCTTTCCAACAGGGATTCACTTAACACAGAGCCATTTATAGTATAAGTAGCACAAGGATTTTTAAGTCCAAAATGCATCACCTTACATTTATCAACATTGAATTTCATCTGCCACTTAGCAGCCCAATGTGACAATCTATCTAGATCCCCTTGCAACGATTGCACATCCTCTGAAGTTTTTAATGGTCATCAGCAAACACAGAAACCTTGCTGACAATACCCACTTCCAAATCATTAATAAATAGATTAAATAGAAGCGGCCCCAGCACAGAACCCTGTGGCACCCCACTTAGCACTTTAGTCCATAATGATGAAGCCCCATTAACTACTCTCTGCATCCTATTCATTAACCAATTTTCTATCCATGTACAAATGTGACTCCCCAGACCAACAGACCTTAGCTTATACATTAGTCGCCTATGGGGGACTGCATCAAAAGCCTTTGCAAAATCCAAGTAAACTACATCTACTGCTATTCCAGAGTCTAAATTTCTACTTACTTCCTCATAAAAGCCAAGCAAGTTAGTTTGACAAGATCTATTCCTCCTAAATCCATGCTGGTTACTACTTATAATGTCAGTCCTTAAAACATACCCTAGAACATGCTCCCTTATTAAACTTTCCAGGATCTTTCCCACCACTGAAGTTAAACTTACAGGCCTGTAATTACCCGGCTGTGAACGACTACCCTTTTTGAATATTGGAATAACATCAGCCTTTTTCCAATCCAGAGGCACACCACCGGACATGAGGGAATCAGCAAAAATAAGAAATAATGGCCTAGATAAAACTGAACTCAGCTCCTTAAGTACCCGAGGATCTATTTTCTCCGGTCCAGGAGATTTATTAATATTAACCTTCTTTAGTTCTTTCTGTACCATATCCTCGGTTAACCAAAGTGCACTTGAATCTTTTATACCATTATTGCTACTATACTCTGATATCTGTACTTGGATCTTCTATAGTGTATATAGAGGAAAAAAAATTATTCAAGACATTTGCTTTATCGCCATCCTCCGTAACTAACTTATCCCCATTAATTAATGGTGCCACATTCTCAGTCCTCATCTTCTTACTATTAATATACATAAAAAAAATTTTTAGGCTTAGTGATGCTTTGTTCAGCTATCCTAACTTCATTATTAATTTTAGCTAGTTTGATTGCTTTCTTACACTCCTTGTTACAGTTTTTATACTCCCTAAATGCCCTTTCCGTTCCTTCGGCCTTAAAGGTTTTAAATGCCCTTTTCTTCCTTTCCATTTTCCTCTTTACATCAGAATTCAGCCACATGGGCGCAGATTTATTTTTTTTACATTTATTTCCTAAGGGTATAAATTTAGATGTGAACTCGCTCAAAATCCCCTTGAACACAGTCCACTTCTGTTCAGTACATTTACCTGATAATACGTTATCTCAGTTGACATTCTGAAGAGCTGCTTTTAACCTAGGAAAATTTGCTTTCCTGAAATTAAATGTCTTTGTTAACCCAGCGCACTTTTCCTTTCGATAACAAAGTCCAAACGCCACTATTTCATGGTCACTATTCCCTAAGCCTCCAGTTACCTATATATCTATAATGCGCTCCACAATGTTAGATATTACCAGATCCAACAGAGCTCCTTTTCTTGTAGGAACCTCAACCACCTGTGAGAGAAAATTATCCTGCAGCAAATTCAGGAACTCATCGCCTTTTTCTGTGATGGCAGTTCCACCACACCAATCAATGTCAGGGTAATTGAAGTCTCCCATAATGAGAACACTCCCCAAACTTGCAGCCCTTGCCAACTGCATATTAAGTTTACTACCCCTCTCTTCAGGCCTTTGGCGGCTTATAGCAGACACCAACAATGACATTACCCCCTTTCCTGTTGCTTAACCACCAAATTGCCTCCACTTTATCACCATATAACCAGTTATCTCTTCTTTTAAATTTGGCTTCATTCTTTTTTAACATATACACATACTCCTCCCCCTTTCCTTTTTTTCTGTCCTGCCTAAAAAGGCATATCCTTCTATATTTACAGCCCAGTCGTGAACTGTTCAACCCACATTTCTGCTATATCTTACATCATACTTTTCATTCATGCCATTTCCAATTCACCCTTTTGTCAGCCAGGCTTCTCGCATTTGCAAACATACATTTTAGATTATGATCCTGTAATTTATTAGTACACTTTAATACACATTCCTCCCTATCCCCTATGCTAGCCCCACCCCCCCTTACCACCGCCCACCACTGACCTATCTACACCCTGCTTTCCTCCTTGGGCTATCTATCCCAGTGAGACTGCTATACCCTCCCCCCCAAACCAGTTTAAAATTTCCTCCAACCCTACCATCTTCTCCCCTAAAACAGCTGCACCGCCATCAGTGAGGTGCAACCCATCCCTACTAAAGAGCCTGTACCGACACAAAGTCTGCCCAGTTCTCAATAACCCAAACCCTTCTTCCTTACACCACTCTCTTACACGCATTAATGCTCCTAGCTCCCGCTCTCCTGGCTTAGCACGTGGCTGCGGTTGTATTTCTGAATCACTACCCTTGATGCCTTGCTTTTAACTTGGCCCCTAGCTCTCGGAATCATGTTTAAGGACCTCACCTCCTCCTCTAACTTTGTCATTGGCACCATGTGAACCAAGACCGCCGGTCACACCCGGCCCCACCCATAATCTGTCTACACGATCCACCACATGCCAACCCTCACCGGCAGGCAACACACAGTTCGGCATATAGGGTCTTGGCGGCAGATTACCCTATCTACCTTCCTTGTAATGGAGTCCCCTACACTACCACCTGCCTTGCATTCCTGACCCTTCGTTCCTCCTCCCTTGTATCAGAGTGCAGTCCCCTGGGTGCTCAAGGGACTAGCCCCCTCCATACATGCTAATTCCGAGGTGTCCTCCACTTCATTATCTAAGGCGGCAAATCTGTTGGGATGGACAATCTGGGAAGAAGCCCCCCTACTCTTCCGTCCCCCACTTCCCCTAGTAACCCTAACAAAACTACCCACCCCCCCCTTTCCTGTCCCTCTTCCACCCACCTCTATACTGGCCCCAGCCAGTGCCTGCTGACCCCCCAGTTCTGCCAATCCCTGCAATGCTGCAAGCTGCCCCCTTAGACTCTCCACCTCAGCTTCCAAACGGGCAACCCACTCGCACCAGACACAGACATAGGTTCCCTGGAACGTCTGCTCCAGGTTCCTATAAATGTGGCACGATGCACATTGCATGGTACCGACAAAACTGTCCCTTCTAATACACAACACCAACACAGTGACGCACAAACCTTGTTTAATTGCCCTTCTTGTTTCAATGTCCTTCTTTTTCTATATCCTTGAGATCAAGGTCCTTAAGAGAAAGGGACACTCATTGCACTGAACTAGTAGCTGTTTTTTGCCCTAAACTGAGGAGACCCATCAGATTTACAGCATCCAGATGAGCAGTGACAGTGCTGAGTGAGTCCAGCAGCCAGACTACAGGAAGCAGGAAGTGTAAAGGCAGATCAGCTCCTGTAACTTTCTATGCAGGTTAACACAGCGCCACCTACTGGTTACTATCCAGAGTATAAGTCGAGGTTAGGTTTTCAGGCTAATTTTAAAGCCTGAAAAATTCGACTTATACTCGAGTATATACGGTATTTTCCAGCAGATTTGTGTGCGCGCCACTTTAACCACCTTAGAGGGAACACTGCCCATGAGTGAAAGGAACTGGGGGGCTGCAAGGGCAGGAGGAGACAAAGGGCAGTGTGACTGTTGCATGGTTTCAGAGCAAGAAGTGCAGGGGACCTGGTGATGTTGCTGTCGTATCACATGCAAAAATGTAAATATCTCAAACTATGCAAAAGAAACAATAAACAAAGTAAACTGAAAACATTCTCAGGTGAGCAATTCCTATCAATTTACCTAAAGTCATTTTTCAACCACAGTTCCCATTTAACTAAAATACCCCCACAAAAGAGAATTTTAGAAACTAGGGGGGAGATTCAATATGGCCCAAATCTGTCTAAAAACCCACGTTAAACCAAAGAAATTTTTGGTTAACTTGGATTTTAGAGCACAGCACCATTTCCTAATGTTTTTGGAAATAGCACTGTGCTAGCGAACCAAAAGTCGGTTTGTTAAGTTTTGTGCTACTCCGTAGCACGAAAGGTAACGTGACCGAGGCTTTAAAGTCGCGTTACTTACTTAGGCTTGATCCCGCGATGCAATAACTGACGTAATCTAGTTTACGTCGGGTATTGTATCGCAGAGGGCTGTAGTTCGCATGGCAAAATTCTCCCAGAGGAGAGACAGGAGGCAGTTTCATATATGGACTCAGCCAGGCTCCTGGTGGCCAGTTTTCAGCAGGACAGCCATTTGGAGCAGGGATGTAAGGTAGGGATTTTATTACACTACAGAGTGAGGCCAGTAGTGGGTTAAATTATAGTTTTGGTGGTGGACATGCCCTTTAACAGAACATCATGCTTTTAGCAGATTTTCAGGAGAAATTACCGAAAAAGCTGAACCAAAGTTAGAAAAATGAGCACAAGCCCACTAATATATCCCACTAAATATCAATCTTCTAAGGGTCCTGAACATATTCTAGAGTATGTTTCAAGGACTGACCTTATTAATCAACATGGATTTAGGCTGAATAGTCAAACTAACTTGCTTTGCTTTTATGAGTAGGAATTTACTCTCGCATAGCAGGAGATGTATACTTGGATTTTGAAAATGCTTTTGACTGTCCATTAGGTGACTAATGTACAAGGTCTGTTGGGTGCAGTAGCACATTTATACATGGATATAAAATTGGTTGATGTATAAGATGCAGAGAGTAGTTAATGGGGCTTCATCAATAATAATAAAAATGGACTAAAGTTCTAAGTTGGGTTCCACAGGGATCGGTGTTGGGGCCAGTTCTATTTAATCTGTTTATTAATTATTTGGAGGTGGGTATTGTCGTCAAGGTTTCTGTATTTGCTGATGACAAAACTTTGTCTTGAGGCTGGCAATCGTTGCAGAGGAAAGTAGATAGTCACATTGGCCTGCTAAGTTGCAGATGGGATTCAATGTTGATAAATGTAATGTTATGCATTTTGGTCCTAAAAAATACTAAAAATGGCTATGTGTGAAGTGTTAAGATGGAAAAGGATCTTGGAGTTACAAACTTAAAGGTAGCAAGCAGTGCCAGGCCTGCAAGACATTGTATTGTATAAAGATTATATGGATCTATAGGTATGGATTCGAGGAAGAAAAATTATTCTCCCTCTTTACAAAGCATTGGTAAGGCCTCATTTGGAATCCTGTGTGCAAGAAAGACATCTTGTAAATGGAAATGGTTCATAGAAGGGCAACTAAAATAATAGTCAATGTGGGGAGCTTGAACATGAAGATTTGATAAGTAACAATTATTTACACCAGAGAAAATGCGCTTGCGTGGGGATATGATTACTGTGTGTAACACTTGCAGGAGCCGCAAATTTGTTTTATATTTTTTTTTAATTGCCCGGACCACCCAACAAATTTTGCCATTTTTAAAAAAGATGGGCAAGTGGCCCCGTAGATTTTACGTTGGATGGCACTGAAAGTGGTTAAAATTCCCTTCCATCCCTATTTTGATGTTCTGTTTGTGATTGGCTTATTAGCCATTCTTTAACAAGAAATGTGTACCTAATAACATGTCCATTGAGTATGTATATACACATCTTTATATGCATCTTTTGGGTTGAAAATAGGAAAAAGTCCATAAAATGCATACCTTCCATGTAAAACAAAAAGTACAAATTGCTCCACCAGTACATGCACACAGTACACCAAACTGAATATGTGCACAACCAGTCACACATGCACACGCGTTAAGTAGACAGCTGTAACCCTTTCAGTGCCATACAGTTTTGCAATTTGTCTACCCCATTTTTAAAATTTTACTCATACCAAAACTTCCTTGTCACAGAAGTTTAGGTATGATCAGCTGACTTTTAAACATGCCTTTGGTTCATTTTGCAGTCCTTCATAAAATATGCTTTTAGCAGATTTTCTGAAAAAATTAATCAAAGGCATATTTCATAGTGGGCAAATTATACCTGAACTCCCATGACAAGTAAAAAAAACGCTTAACTATCAATCTCCCAAATGTCCTCAATCTTACACGCTTGGATGCACACCTAGACATGGCCACCAACTAGCCTTGAAGGGGAACCATTGCAAAAGCAATAACCCCAAAATGCAGAGAGCTAAATTTGTTGAACAGCTTTTCAGCTTCCCCCAATCTAATAAATACCCCCCAGTAACAATATATTTTTGGAAAGTAAATGCCATCAGCTACCAAATAGTGCAGCTTTCACAAATTCAGCAGAATTCTGTACGCAAGCCTTATAGAATGTCGTGGTTTTACAAAATTTTCTGAAAAAAATAAAAAATGATGCACTTAAATACCTAAACAGTATTACTTGGACAAGTAAAAATACCCATTAAATATCAATGTCCCAAATGTTCTCAATCCAATGGTATACTACATGCATAGGTGTACCAAGGCATAAGTGCAATTACACATTCATTTTCAAACAGCTTTCAGTTTTCAAAGTAGGAGCTGCTCACCAGATAAAGTTAATTTTAGAAAAATTTTAGATTAAGAAAAGAATCCCTTAAAAGTATGGAACTCATGTACTCAAAGGACAGAGTTTGAGAAACAAGGAGGTGAATTGGTAAAGGCATAAGGATATAGGGGTAGGGAAAAATAATCCTTTTTTTTTTTTTTTTCACCTTCTACTGTTTAGTAAACAGTATTGTGAGATTAAGATTTTAATTAAAATATACAAGCAGATGAAAATCTCAAATTCTAGAAGAGTGGCTCTAGGCATCTATCTGAGTCCTTTTAGGAATAATTAATCTGTGATGATAGTTCATTATAATGAAGTATATTAAATGTAGTGGTGGTTTGTTGCATGTACCAGAATTAAAGGCTATGTCCACCCAAAAAAACATTTTTTTATATAAGATTACCCCTGGGCTCCCACCCCAACCGCTAACATTTTTTTTTTTTTAGAAGACCCAAACTCTACTTACTCCCTCGATCCTCGCCGCGTCCCGGCCCTCTGCTTGCAAGGAAATGCAAGCAGAGGGGCGGGACCGGCAGCCGCGTCTGTGATTGGCGAGCGGCAGCCAATCACAGACGGGCTGCCGGCAGCTCACTTCGCCGGAGGAAAGAGTAGAGGTAAGTAAGAGTTGGGGAGCTTTCTAAAAAAAAAAAATATGCGGTTGGGGCTGGGAGACATGGGGGAATTCATTACTGAAGGGGTTTTATGCTAGGGGGAGGGATAGTAGGACGAGAGGGAGGGGGAGGGAGGGGGGAGAAGGGCTGCAGTACGCATGGCAAAAATCTACCTGAGGCCAAGCTAGCAGGCAGTGTCTATATGGACTCTGCTAGCCTCCTGGTAGTCATTTTTTGGGACTTTGGGGGGGGACTACAGGAGAACCCTATGGAGCTGGGATGTGAGGTAAGGATTAAACTACACTACATGGTGGGGCCAGTAGTTGGGGGGGATTATAGTTTTGGGGGTGGACATGCCCTTTAAGGGGACATTAAACCGGTATTTTCAAGTACGGTAAATCTGTATCTGTTGTTCACAGGAAAGTGAGATTGCTTATTCCCACCTCCCTGTGAAAAATAGAACACCCAGGTAACCGATAAATTTGCATACTGGCGCTCCTCTTGCACTTCTCACCCCAGCAACTGCACCCCTACTGAGCTAATTTGTGCACCAATATTAAAGGGTCACTATACTTGCTCAAACAACTTAAAGGGCAATTATAGTGAGAATTTTTTTTCAGTTCATTTACAGAATATCCTATGTCATCCCAAACCCCAGGGCACGGCCACACTGAACACAATCGCACACGGAATCACTTTCATGTGCGATTTCGTTGCGTTTGCGCATGCAGTTTTTCATAAAGTATTGAAAAACGCATGTGATTGCGATTTAAAATGCGGACCACAAATCGCAATACACCCGAAACTGCGCGTTTTCTGTGCGTTGCCGCGGTTTCAATGACCTGAAAAAACGGGGAAAAAAACTATAAAAAGAAATGCAGCAGTGTGGCCTAGCCCTTAGTTTCTTTAAATTCTTCATAGTCCATAGTCAGATAGTCCTGCAATTTGTAGGAGTGGCTACCTGATCTGCCACTCAAAGGCACACACCCACACAATCCAAAGCTCCCATGCAGTACTACATATCACACTCTGTCACCCACACTGTATACACCACGTGCCACACCGTTAAATGCTATAGTACACAATCCATAAACCATTAACCCAGCAATATGAGCATAACACAGTATAAAACAGCCCCTCCCCTCAAAATAAAATTGCACAAACCTACAATACCAGTGACTCAAATGGACATCACCATGTACCTCAGAGTAATACGGTATATATACCAAACAAGACATACAGTGCAATCTATGCAATATATAGAATAAAGCAATCTGAAGTGTGTTGAGACAAGCAGTTTCACTGTGTTTTGTGACTCTCAACTACAGGTGCTGCTATACTACCTCTCCAGTGATTATGATCTTAGCTAAGCAGGAGAACTGCTTAGAACTTTAGGTACAGAAATAATAATAATTAACAAAGTTAGAGAACAGGCAGAGCCAAGTAACTTACTTGTAAAGAAGCTGTACATCACTTGCCCTCCTCTTGCCCCTCCCTTCAGCACACTGCTACGTTATCCCACACTGCTTGCTTGCAGTCTATGAGCTCTGGAAGGGAGGGGCAGTGTTCAGTGGGGTCAACATGTCGGCACTTCATTTTAATTACTTTTAACTGAGCGTGCCTTGACTTTGCATAGTCATTTTTTGCTTGTGGGGGACTAGACTGAGAGGGGAGCGGGATTACACCGCATGGTACAAACGTCTGCCAGTGTGAAGAAACAAAGCCACACAGCAGGGTGAAAGTAAGGCAAGCTCATGCCCAAGTGATCTGTACATTGTATATAGTCAGGTTTTTTTCACTATAATTGCCGTTTAACATTCTCTGAAACTACATCTTGAGAGAAAATGGTGGTACTTGCATATTATTATCGTTAAATTATTGTTTAGTGTTCTGCCTCCCTCCTTTTATATTTTCTCTGCTGATTCTCTTAAATGTTGCAGAAAGTGTGGTGGCAGGCAGTCAAAGGTCATAGGGATGAGACCCAGTATAATTTCTGCTTCTGGAGTGACAGGTCTTTCCCTGTAAATGTTGTGGTTTTCAAATGACGATTTCTCAATCTGCAGCTCAGATTCAAATTTTGGAAAAAGGTTTTGTAGTGGGATCTTGCAGTATCTAAATTAGATTGATTAGCACAGAGCAAGGAGGGAGAACAACCCCATAAACACAAGGAGAGAGAAACTTCATTCCACTTTGTCAGGAGTGGGAAAGAGGAGACTTCAAATAGACCTAACAATTTCCTCAACTGGATGGGAGATGCACTCACCACCCCATTAAAAGGCCTTACCTGCTAATAGAAAGCCCTAATTGCTCTGTGCTCTCTTAGTTTTGGCACATGCTGGCGACTCTTTTGGCACAAAGGGGGACCCTTTTGGCACGCAAGGGGGGACCCTTAGGGAATTTTTTTTTTTGTCACAGGGTGGCGACTCTTTTGGCACAAAGGGGGGACCCTTTTGGCACGCAATGGGGGACCCTTAGTGAAAAAAAAAATTTTGTCATATGGTGGCGACTCTTGGCACAAAGGGGGGACCCTTTGTGAGATTTAGAAACAGTTCTTATTGCATAAACACTGTTATTTTGCTGTTTGGCCACAAGATGCCGCTGTTTCCAGGAGACAACACTTAAACTGCACAGATAATAAAACATATAAAAAAAGAAGGTGGGACTGTCAAGGAGGAGGAAGTAAAAGATCTGGATGTTCTTGGAAGGAGAGGAAAAAGGAACAGGGGTAGATTTGTTCATGGGTTCAAGTGCTTCTTCGCAACTAGAACTGTGACCCTAGGAGTAGGAGGGGAGTTGACGTTCCAGAGACCCAGATGCTGACCAGGGGATAGAGTACATCTGCCCAGGAGTTTTGAGGAGGACTGGAGTAGATCACTTGTCTGTGGTACCGCATGTCTGTTGGAAAGACTTCCTTTTCGATTCAGGCCATTAGTGGAGAGCTGGAAACAGAACGACCCGGGTCGGTAAGACAATTTCGTGCACGCATCTTAGAATTGTGTTGGCGCCTAAAATACTAGAGACTAGTATAGTAGTATAGTATAGTATAGTATTTGAGGTTGAATAAAGACATAGCCATCCAGTCCAACCCATCTAGCAATATCCTCATTTCTGCTAACTGTTGATCCAGAGGAAGGCAAAAAAACCCCCACCAAATTTATGAAGGGGGAAAAAATTCCTTCCTGACTCCAAGTGGCAATCGGAAATTTCCCTGGATCAACTCTACTTTATGTATCAATACCAGTAACTTGCAACATTCCTTGTTTGCAGAAACTCATCCAGTTTTTTTTGAAACTGACCAATGAACCTGCCATTACAACGTCCACTGGAAGACAGTTCCATAGCTTTACCGTTCTCACAGTGAAAAACCCTTTCCGAGCTTGAAGCCTAAACCTTTTTTCTTCAAGTCTTAAGGGATGTCCTCGTGTCCTTTGACATGTTCTCTTGGTGAACAATGCCCCAGATAGTTTATTGTATGGCCCGTTAATGATTTATACACAGTAATCATATCCCCATGCAAGGCGCCTTTTCTCCAGCGTACATAATTGTAACTTTTCCAGTCTCTCTTCATATTCAAGCTCCCCCAATCCCCTTATTAATTTAGTTGCCCTTCTCTGAACCCTTTCCATTTCAAAGATGTCCTTTTTGTACACAGGATTCCAAAATTGCACTGCATATTCCAAATGAGGCCTTACCAATGCTTTGTAAAGAGGGAGAATTACATTTTCCTCCCTTGAATCCATACCTCTCTTTATACAAGACAATACCATGCTGGCTCTGGCTGTTGCCGCCTGGCACTGCTTGCTACCTTTAAGTTTGTTATCCACCAAAACTCCAAGATCCCTTTCCAACAGGGATTCACTTAACACAGAGCCATTTATAGTATAAGTAGCACAAGGATTTTTAAGTCCAAAATGCATCACCTTACATTTATCAACATTGAATTTCATCTGCCACTTAGCAGCCCAATGTGATAATCTATCTAGATCCCCTTGCAACGAATTTGCACATCCTCTGAAGTTTTTAATGGTCGACAAAGTTTTGTCGTCAGCAAACACAGAAACCTTGCTGACAATACCCACTTCCAAATCATTAATAAATAGATTAAATAGAAGCGGCCCCAACACAGAACCCTGTGGCACCCCACTTAGCACTTTAGTCCATAATGATGAAGCCCCATTAACAACTACTCTCTGCATCCTATTCTTTAACCAATTTTCTATCCATGTACAAATGTGACTCCCCAGACCAACAGACCTTAGCTTATTCATTAGTCGCCTATGGGGGACTGTATCAAAAGCCTTTGCAAAATCCAAGTAAACTACATCTACTGCTATACCAGAGTCTAAATTTCTACTTACTTCCTCATAAAAGCCAAGCAAGTTAGTTTGACAAGATCTATTCCTCCTAAATCCATGCTGGTTACTACTTATAATGTCAGTCCTTGAAACATACTCTAGAACATGATCCCTTATTAAACTTTCCAGGATCTTCCCCACCACTGAAGTTAAACTTACAGGCCTGTAATTACCCGGCTGTGAACGACTACCCTTTTTGAATATTGGAATAACATCAGCCTTTTTCCAATCCAGAGGCACACCACCGGACATGAGGGAATCAGCAAAAATAAGAAACAATGGCCTAGATAAAACTGAACTTAGCTCCCTAAGTACCCGAGGATGTATTTTATCCGGTCCAGGAGATTTACTAATATTAACCTTATTTAGTTCTTTCTGTACCATATCCTCGGTTAACCAAAGTGAACTTGAATCTTGTATACCTTTATTGCTACTATACTCTATGATATCTGTACTTGGATCTTCTATAGTGTATACAGAGGAAAAAAAATGATTCAAGACATTTGCTTTATCGCCATCCTCCGTAACTAACTTATCCCCATTAATTAATGGTGCCACATTCTCAGTCCTCATCTTCTTACTATTAATATACTTAAAAAAATGTTTAGGCTTAGTGATGCTTTCTTCAGCTATCCTAACTTCATTATTAATTTTAGCTAGTTTGATTGCTTTCTTACACTCCTTGTTACAGTTTTTATACTCCCTAAAGGCACTTTCCTAAAGGCACGTTCCGTTCCTTAAAGGTTTTAAATGCCTTTTTCTTCCTTACCATTTGCCTCTTTATATCAGAATTCAGCCACATGGGCGCGGATTTATTTTTTTTACATTTATTTCCCAAGGGTATAAATTTAGATGTGAACTGGCTTAAAATCCCCTTGAACACAGTCCACTTCTGTTCAGTACCTTTACCTGATAATACATTATCCCAGTTGACATTCTGAAGAGCTGCTTTTAACCTGGGAAAATTTGCTTTCCTGAAATTAAATGTCTTTGTTAACCCAGCGCACTTTTCCTTTCGATAACAAAGTCCAAATGCCACTATTTCATGGTCAATATTCCCTAAGCCTCCAGTTACCTTTATATCTATAATGCGCTCCACAATGTTAGATATTACCAGATCCAACAGAGCTCCTTTTCTAGTAGGAACCTCAACCACCTGTGAGAGAAAATTATCCTGCAGCAAATTCAGGAACTCATCGCATTTTTCTGTGATGGCAGTTCCACCACACCAATCAATGTCAGGGTAATTGAAGTCCCCCATAATGAGCACACTCCCCAAACTTGCAGCCCTTGCCAACTGCATATGAAGTTGACTCACCTCCTCTCTGCTAGCATTTGGCGGCTTATAGCAGACACCAACAATGACATTACCCCCTTTCCTGTTGCCTAATTCCACCCATATTGCCTCCACTTTATCATCCATATCACCAGCTATCTCTTCTTTTAAATTTGGCTTCAATTCTTTTTTAACATATACACATACTCCTCCCCCTTTCCTTTTTTTTCTGTCCTGCCTAAACAAGGCATATCCTTCTATATTTACAGCCCAGTCGTGAGAACTGTTCAACCACGTTTCTGCTATACCTATTACATCATACTTTTCATTCAATGCCATCATTTCCAATTCACCCATTTTGTCAGCCAGGCTTCTCGCATTTGCAAACATACATTTTAGATTATGATCCTGTAATTTATTCGTACACTTTGATACACATTCCTCCCTATCCCCTATGCTAGCCCCACCCCCCTTTCCACCCACCACTGGCCTATCTACACCCTGCTTTCCTCCTGGACAATCTATCCCAGTGAGACTGCTAATACCCTCCCCCCCCAAACCTAGTTTAAAATCTCCTCCAACCCTCTAGCCATCTTCTCCCCTAAAACAGCTGCACCACCATCAGTGAGGTGCAACCCATCCCTACTAAAGAGCCTGTAGCCGACAGCAAAGTCTGCCCAGTTCTCAATAAACCCAAACCCTTCTTCCTTACACCACTCTCTTAGCCACGCATTAATGCTCCTAAGCTCCCGCTGTCTCCCTGGCTTAGCACGTGGCTGCGGTAGTATTTCTGAAAACACTACCCTGGAGGTCCTTGCTTTTATCTTGGCCCCTAGTTCTCGGAAATCATGTTTAAGGACCTCACCTCCACCTCTAACTTTGTCATTGGCACCAATGTGAACCAAGACCGCCGGGTCACACCCGGCCCCACCCAATAATCTGTCTACACGATCCACCACATGCCGAACCCTAGCACCAGGCAGGCAACACACAGTTCAGCATGTAGGGTCTTGGCGGCAGATTACCCTATCTACCTTCCTTATAATGGAGTCCCCTACCACTACCACCTGCCTTGCATTCCTGACCCTTCGTTCCTCCTCCCTTGTATCAGAGATGGCAGTCCCCTGGGTGCTCAAGGGACTAGCCCCCTCCATACATGCTAATTCCGAGGTGTCCTCCTCCACTTCATTACCTAAGGCGGCAAATCTGTTGGGATGGACAATCTGGGAAGAAGCCCCCCTACTCTTCCGTCCCCCACTTCCCCTAATAACCCTAACAAAACTACCTCCTTCCTCATCCTTTCTTGTCCCTCTTCCACCCACCTCTATACTGGCCCCAGCCAGTGCCTGCTGACCCCCCAGTTCTGCCAATCCCCGCAATGCTGCAAGCTGCCCCCTTAGACTCTCCACCTCAGCTTCCAAACGGGCAACCCACTCACACCTGACACAGACATAGGTTCCCCGGAACGTCTGCTCCAGGTTTCTATACATGTGGCACGATGCACATTGCATGGTACTGACAAAACTGTCCCTTCTAATACACCACACCAACACAGTGACGCACAAACCTTGTTTAATTGCCCTTCTTGTTTCAATGTCCTTTTTTTATGTCCTTGAGATCAAGGTCCTTAAGAGAAAGGGCCACTCACAAGTTCGTTACACTCACAGGAAACTTCCTTTTGTTAGGTCCAAACCACAGGCCCAACAACTGTGAATCCTATTTAACTAATAGTTGAATGCAGGAAAACAGGCTAGTCTTGTTCCCTAACTCTAGTGGCTGACCAGCATGCATAAATTAAATGGGCACAACGATATCTATTGTTAGAGGTAGAGTGTGCAATTCCATGCCCCTCTAAGATATTAAGAGAAAAGGAGGTTCCCCCTACCCCCATAGATTGATTTAGGGCAAATTCACACTAGAAACTGACCGTAACGCACAGCATGTGTTTGTCAGTTTGTATCCATTTTTTTTTCCATACATTTGTATCCATTTTTAACAATGTGTATTCCATATATTTCTATAGAAAATGCATGAAAAAAGGCAGATGCTGCATGCAGTATGTTTTTTAAACGCACTGGAACGGAACGTATTATAACGCACCTGCGTTTGAAAAATGGATACAAACTGATGTAGTGTGAACGAGCCCTTAAATAGAAGGAAGGTAGCTGGCCATAGTGGTGGTCTCCGACAAAAAGAACAGGCAAACACCCCTGACATGTTTTGCTCCTGTTGGGAGCTTAATTATATATTTAAACAGATAGACATAGATATACATCAATATACAGATATAGAAACATGCGCACAGATAGTAACAAATACACAGTCAAAATTATACATGATAATGGTAGCAAACTGGGTATTACATGGAATTGTTACAGCAAACTGGGAATTTCAAGGTATAGGATCTGCAAACTTAATTTCTTAACACTGGACTGGTATATTGAATGTTCGCAGGCTGTTGTGCCATTGTCATGGCGTTCAGACTGTTGTGCAATTGTCATGGTGTTCAGACTGTTGTGCCATCCCAGTGCTTGCAAAGCCTTAAATCCGTGACATTGATCCACCAGGCAAAAATGACACATGCAGTACAGCAAAGTATACTTCTAAGTCCCTGTGCAAAAGATCTGAATATTTTGACCAGGTATACAAAATAGTACTATTGGAACGGATATTGCGTGCAATTTCACTAGGAGGTTTGAGCCTGGCTGCTAATGTAATGTTTTGATACTATTATGGTAACTTGCTAATTGCACTGATATCCATTTAATCATATCATTTACTAATTTCTGTGACATATTTGTTGGCAATCTGGTAGACAATTGAGCTCTCAATGATTGGTGTGGACAGGATTTTAGCGGTCCTAAAGGCGGGTGTGGACAGGGAGACAATGTACCTGCTGGACAGTCTTGTAGATAGACTGGATGTTCGACAGGCAATTAGCGCTAAATAAAGCAGTAGGAGCAGCCCCTTCCCCATCTGCCAAAAAAAATTACAGCACACCTGATCTCAGCCAGGGAGTGCAATGTAGCCTTGTTCTGATTAGAGTGTAGTTAGGGGGATTGCTCTACTGTGACCACTTTAGCAGGAATATTTGAGGGGGAGCTTAGTCTCCCTGTATATGTATAGTATATGTCCAGCCCTTCAAAAACTTAGTATATAACTAAGACGATGCGAAAGACATCACATGCAGATTTTCTTTATGAAGACTAAAGATTTTGTTAATAGGAATACAGATAATGAGGATTTGAGGAATGTAAGGTAAAAGTAGAATAAAAGGTTAAGATTTACCTTATCTGAATGAATTACTCCAAATGGTCACTTAATTATACTATCATTTTTTAGCAAGTGAATACCATATCAACATTACAAAAATATTTATGGTTTTCTTTTAAAGGGCATGTCCACCCCTTTTGATAATTTTTCATATGTTGTACGGCTAGTTCCCCCAGCCCCAACCGCTATATTATATTTTTAAGAAAGTCCCCCAGTAGTTAATTACCTTCCCTCTCTCCTCCGCCGCAATGCCCGGCCGCCTGCTTGCACGGAACTGCAAGCAGGGGGCCGGATCGGCAGACGCACCTGTTATTGGCTGAGGCAGCCAATCAGACGCGGCTGCTGGCATTTCAGAACGCCGGAGGAGAGAGTGAAGATCTGGGGACTTTCTTATAAATATTTTATTGCGGTTGGGGCTGGGAGAACTATCCCTAATATGTGGGAAAGTGGATTTACACTAGGGGGAGGGAGAACAAAACGGGAGGGGGAGGGAGTGAAGGGCTGCTCTGAGGCGGAAACAATTTTCCTAGTGGTCAGTTTTTTTTTTTGTTTTTTTAAATTTAGGGGGACATTACAGGAGAACCATTTGGAGCTGGGATGTAAGGTAAGGATTTTTATACACTACAGAGTGGGGCCAGTAGTGGGTTAAATTTTAGTTTTGGGGTTGGACATGCCCTTTAATTTTACTTTGATTGGTGTGGCTTTGTCATATGATGTGCACTTAGGTTCACTCTGGGCTGCAGTCACATATTTGCAGCCACTCAAATTGGCTTTAATGAAAAACAGCTTATTGCTTTTCCTATGTTGAATTTGAAATTGCTTTGATTTGGCTTTGAGCAGAGCTCTGATTGGTTCATACTGCTACTGATTGGGTACGTGCTGGTTTGCTAATCTTCGGGCTGGGAACCCACCGTGTGACACTTCAATTGACTTTACATGAACTACTCCATCCTTGTCCTGAGATAATGGACTTCCACATGTGCTGAAGTCCATTTTTCTTCTAGCATCTCTCTCTAATAATTTGGTAATTTTCAGGAGCTCAGTAAACTCACTGTCGACTGCACTTGGAATCTCCCTCTTAACTGCCCACACGCTGCATTATAGCTTTCCTATGTAATCTATTTTAACTAGCATCTCTATTGGCGCCCATAAACATTTGCAATATAAGGAAAATACTGTTGCATCGGGCAGTACTTGCCCTATATCCCCAAGGTGCATGGTATTATTGGGGAGCGGTTTGGATTGAAAACTCTTTGCACCACATCTGCCCAAATCAAATTTAGGGAGCCGAAGCAGTCCTGTGTATGTACACCCAACCAGCATTCCCCATTATGAAAGTGGGAGGTCAGTTAGTTGAGTTCACACACCTATTTATACTCCCTATGACCATTCATCCTTCTTAAAGGGTATGTGCATCGTAATTTTAACTTTCTTTTTACTGAAGAACAGCAGGTAAATACAGTAAATCTTGCAGGAGACAGTGCTGCAAGAGATGCAGCTGAAAGACCCGACGCAGGCTGTCAGTGAAGCCGGAGCGATCCGTGGGTAAGTGTCTCCTGCAAGACTTACTGAAGAACGGGAGGAAAGAGTGCACATTAGGTATGAATTGTTAGGAGCTATCATTAAGCAGCTCTGCAGCTGCTTAACGTCCTTTGGAGGGGGTGTGACCTGGGGACTTCAGGAAAACAAAGGCCCCCGCTCACTAAGGGATTTTACAGGATAGACCACTAAATGTATAGTATTTGAGGTTGAATAAAGACACACATCCAACCCATCTATTAATATTCTCATTTCCTGTTGATCCAGAGGAAGGCAATAAACCCCACCAAATTTTTGAAGGGGGAAAAAAATTCTTCCTGACTCGAAGTGGCAATCGGAAATTTCCCTGGATCAACTTTATTTATCAATACCAGTAACTTGCAACATTCCTTGTTTGCAGAAACTCATCCAGCTTTTTTTTTTTTTTTAAATTGACCAATGAACCTGCCATAACGTCCACTGGAAGACGGTTCCATAGCTTTACTGTTCTCACAGTGAAAACCCCTTTCCGAACTTGAAGCCTAAACCTTTTTTTCTTCAAGTCTTAAGGGATGTCCACGTGTCCTCTGACATGTTCTATTGGTGAACAATGCCCCAGATAGTTTATTGTATGGCCTGTTAATATCGGTTGTATTCAATTAGATCAACTGGACTTGAAGTTTAGTTCTTGAAGACATTTTGCTAGTCATCAGACTGGCTTTCTCAATTCAGAATTTCAGAATGACTTGTACAAGAATCTGTGGCAATTATGTACCCTGGAAAATCCCAATTAGCATATCACAGCCAAGTGTTAAGGGCGTGATTGGATAGTGGCTAAGAGGTGTTATAGGAATGCCCAGAGTAAGGTGTTAAAACAGCATTGTACATGGAAGACAGTTGGTGTCGAAACCCCCCCCCCCACCACCTCTATTTAGGCTTGGTTTCTTTGTTTTCACATAAATGGCCTCCTTAACACCTCTCTTGAACCAGTCACGTTCCTTTGCCAATATGTTAACATTACAATCTTTAAAGGTATGTCCTTTATCCTTAAGATGCAGGTACACGGCTGAGTCCTGACCCGAGGAATTGGCTCTTCTGTGCTGGGCCATATGTTGATGCAGTTGCTGTTTGGTCTCCCCCACATATAAATCAGAGCATACTGCACTGCGTATATGATGTCGCTTTTCTTGTGTTTGGGTATTGGGTCTTTCGGATGTACCAATTGCTGCCTCAGTGTGTTGTTCGGTTTAAAGCAGACAGGGATACAGTGCTTTTTAAAAAATTCTTCTTAATTTCTCGGAGACCCCTGCTACATATGGGATGACCATGTTCTTTCTCCTGTCTTGCTTTTCCCCTTCAGTGTTGGTATTCGTGTTCTTTTCTTTTCTTCTACTTCTTTTGACAAAGGCCCAGTCTGGATATCCTCAAGTTTTGAGGGCTCCTCTGAGATGTTTAATTTCTTTAGCCTTTGCCTCTGTGCTAGTGGGGATGTTCTCAGCTCTGTGTTACAGGGTTCTGATGACACCCAGTCTGCGGGAAACCACTCCAGAATGAGGATTGTCTCCCGGACAATCCGGGAGGGGTGAGATACCTGTAAGTTCGTATAGAGAGCAAAATTTATTGTCCAGATATCTGTAGAGTTTGGCACCAATATGACTTATGTCCCCTTCTGGGGTATTTGTGTTTCCAGAAGCATGACTGTCTTACGGACACTTGTCTGAGAGTACACGTTCTTTGATATAACTTAAAACCTAAAAGCCAGTGAATAGGCTCCATCGGCAAAGGCAAAAATTGTTTGGATTAGTTTAAAGGTCTGTGCCCATACATTTTTAATTTGAGGACATTCCCACATAATGTGATATAGGGAGCCTTTATTTCCACACCCCGTCCAACTTTTGTCCGACACCTCCCGCCATATTTTGTGAATTCTCGGGTAAAATACTAATCTACACCTCATTTTAGTCATTTTGAACCTCATTTAAGTCATTTCTCCAGAGCGATCAGCTCTTGAGCGATTTTTCTTTCAAAGGGATTTTCTGTTTTAAAGGGATTTGTCTGTTTTTAAAGGGGAGAGAAAGCGTTAAGAAACAAAAGCATTTATTAACTGTGGTTTGCAGCCTAGTAAATGTACTAACCTAACACTATTTATTTCTAGGAGTGTGCCTGTGTAAGTAATTAATCACTGGTGTGTTTTTTGTTTTTTTTTACTACTTACTGCTTAAATAAGGTAGTAGGAATTGTTTGAGTAAACTCAAAGCACTGGGTTACTAAAACAAATACTGGTGTTTAAAAAGCACTGTTTAAAAATACTGGTGTTTAAAAAGCACTGTTACCTGTAGAGCGGGGGTTGGTAAGAGACAAAGGAAAGGCATTTTTTTTTCTCTTCTCTGTTTGGATGGGGGTGTAGCTAATTGGTTTAAATTGGCTGAGGGCTGTTGGCTCTTTGGTTTTGAACCTCATTTAAGTCATTTCTCCAGAGCAATCAGCTCTTGAGCGATTTTCTTTCAAAGGGATTTTCTGTTTTAAAGGGATTTGTCTGTTTTTAAGGGGGAGAGAGCGTTAAGAAACAAAAGCGTTTAGAACAAGAAAGCGTTTAAGAACAACACTGCTATTTCTCTGCTGTGTATTGCTGTGTCTCTGGTGTGTATTGCTGTTTAGTATGGACAGTTTTGTTGGGGCCGCGCAATGTGCATCCTGCTGCATGTATGGGATCTTGGAGCAGCTGCCCCAGGGGACCTATGTATGTGTCAGATGTGAGTGGGTTGCCCATTTGGAATCTGAGGTCCAGAATCTAAAGGGTAAACTTGCAGCATTGCATGGCTTGGCAAATCTGGGGAAAATGCAGGTACTGGCAGGGGCCAGTAAACTGGAGGGTGGAGATGGGGCAGATAAGGTGGTAAAGGAAGATAGATTTGTAAGGGTCACCAGGGGAAGTAGGGGACGGAAGGATAGTGGCGCTTCTTCCCAGTTGGTCGATCCCAACAGATTTGCCATTTTAGGTGAAGATGTGGAGGACGATGGCTCGGAAGCAGCATGTATGGAGCGGGCCTTTCCCTTGAGCACCCAGGGGACGGCCATCTCCAATACAAGGGAGGGAGAACTGGGGGCTAGGCAGGATAGGCAGGTGGTAGGGGACTCCATTATTAGAAGGGTAGATAGGGTAATCTGTCGCCAAGACCCTGCATGCCGAACAGTGTGTTGTCTGCCTGGTGCTAGGGTTCGACATGTGGTGGATCGTGTAGACAGATTATTGGGTGGGGCTGGGAGTGACCCGGCGGTCTTGGTTCACATTGGTGCCAATGACAAAGTTAGAGGTGGAGGTGAGGTCCTTAAAAATGATTTCCGAGAATTAGGGGCCAAGTTAAAAGCAAAGACCTCCAGGGTAGTGATTTCAGAAATACTACCGCAGCCACGTGCTACGCTAGGGAGACAACGGGAGCTCAGGAGTATAAATAAATGCGTGGCTAAGAGGGTGGTGTAAGGAGATGGGGTTTGGGTTTTTAGAGAACTGGGCTGATTTTTCTGTTGGCTACAGGCTCTTTAGTAGAGACGGATTGCACCTCAATGGTGATGGTGCAGCTGTTTTGGGGGAGAAGATGGCTAGGGGGTTGGAGGAGATTTTAAACTAGGTATGGGGGGGAGGGAACGTTGAACTACACAGGGGTAGATAGAGAAGTTAGGGATCAGGGGGCTATTAACACAACGGAGGGAGGAGAAGGGGGAGGGGGGAGCATAGAGGATAAGGAGGCATATACAACCATGTATGGAAGTAAATCAATTGATAATCTAAAATGTATGTTTACAAATGCAAGAAGTCTGGCTGGAAAAACCAGCGAACTTGAAATAATAGCTTTAAAGGAAAGGTATGATGTAATTGGTATTCTCATAGATGTCCACTGCAGGAGGTCATGTGACTCCTGGAAACAGACTGAGATAGTGAGGACAGTTTTGAGGAAGGGGGGGGGGGCTGTGATGAGGATCTGATCTAAGGAGGAAGGGGGATGTGCCTGGGGATGAGGTGTTAGGCCCTGTACTGGGGGCTGGAGAGACTGAGACATTACCAACCCTGTACTAGAGAAGTTTCTGGATGGCCCTGCACTGGAAATACACTTGAGAGAATAAAGATGCAGAGTGCTGTCTCTGGATTCCCACCATTTTCTCTGTACCTCATGATACAGAGATTGTAAGTACTTGCAGCTCTCTATCTGTACTCATCCGCCTATATTGTTACACTACAATACCCAGCAGCTCCTGAGACTAATATCTACAACAAGGAGAATGGTGCTGCCATAGTGACTTGCACATCAGTTATATGGAAGATACCTATTTGGATTTTAAATAGTGCGCACTTAAAATATATTTTCAGAAAGCTGGCCAACGTTTTTTTTATTCAAACAGAAGTGCACTGGGCGTTACATATAAATGTGGTGTTGGATAACGTTAAGATGTTTGGTTAAAATGTTTTATTCTCAAACCAATGTCCATTTATGCAATTTTTTTCGTTTGTTTGCTTTATTCAATATAACAATATAGGCTATATATGAGTCTGTGATTTCTCTTGGGGGGGGGGGGGGGGGGAGGGAATTTTGTGTTACCACTGAGAAGAAACTTATAACCCTTTTCAGCAACCCTGTTACTTAAGTGTGCTTTAATATTACACAAATACTAAGAGGGTGCTACATTGTGTGGGCTAGTCCAGGATATGAACCCGGGACCTCTCGCATGGCAGGCGAGAATTCTACCACTGAACCACCTTGTGGTGGCAGTGGTGGGATTTGTCCTATTTGTATTTCTGTGATATCTGCATTTGACCTAATATGGCAGGCTAATAGTTCTATACATAGAGCATATAGTAAGGGAGATAGGGGACATCCCTTCCTCGTGCCATTGGAAAAAGTAAATGTCTGGGACATAGTCATGGGGAATTTTACTGATGCCTATGCTGTGAAATATCAATTGGTTATTTCCCACATGAATCTTCCCCATAGCCCTATATGTTGTAATATGTAAAACAAGAAGGGCCAATCGAGCCGGTCAAAGGGCTTTTCCGCATCTAGGCTAAGTAAGGATGCTTTTGATGCTTTTGACTGTTGAGGATGTCAATCAAATCAATAATTCTACGGGGGGTTTCCCCTGCCTATGACTTATAAAACTTATGTATTATCCCTGGTAGGAGAGGGGCCAACCTATTCCTAGAAGCTTAGTAAATATGTTGTAATCTCAGTTTAAAAGCGCGATCGGCCTGTAACTGGTGCATCGAGAGGGGTCATTTCCCAGTTTGGGTATTGCCACCATGTAGGTATTTGTAAAGGATAAGGGAAACAATTTTCCTTGCATTATGCTGTTATATACAGGGAGTAAGTGAGGCACCAGTATGTCATGACATGTTTTATAGTAGCTATTGGGGAAGCTTTCAGGCTCATTTTAAAGAAGACTGCAGGCTTTTATTTAACCCCAACTTATCCAAAGAGCACAGTAGCCCTTCAAAGGGCACATCCATCCCCAAAACTAAAATTTAACCCCATACTGGCCCCACTACTTTAAAATAATCCTTACCTTACATCTCTCGTTCTTATGGTTCTCCTGCAGTGCTTCTTCAAAGTCCAGGAAAGTGAAGAGTAGAATCTGTCAGTCATCCAGTCCCTGCTATTTCCCTAACCTCAATAAAGCAGTGACATGTGCAGGGGAGCCCTCCCACCATCCGGATCCATCCACTGCAGCCATGGCATCTAATTTGAATTCCTGTGGGCGCAAGGTAGGTATCCCCTGCCTACCCTCAACCGCCAAAATGTTTCTTTTAAAAAAATGCTTAAATCGTTACTTTACGGATCCTTCTCTCCCGCGGTGTCTTCAATGATGTCAGCCGCATCTGTAAATGGCAGCGTCTTAGCCAGTCACAGGTGCGGCTACCGGTCCAGCCCCTGCTTGCAAATAGCACAAGCAGGGAGCCGGATCGGAGATGAGGCAGGAGAGAAGGCATCTTCATTGACGTCAGCCGCATCTGTGATTGGCTAGGATGCGGACAATAACAATCACAGATGTTACTGCCATTGCAACTACTGCAAGCAGGGAGCTGGATGGGTGGGGAGAGAAAAGGCTGTAAGTAGCGATTTAAGCATATTTGTAAAGAAATAAATAGGCGGTTGGGGTGGGCAGGGGTCACCTACCTGATTTTTAGGGTGGACATGCCCTTTAAAGAATCTGAGTAAAAAAAAGAGCACTGCTCCTGTGTGAATTCTTTATAAATGCTGCACAAAATATTACACACAATTTTTTTCTCTTGTCTTTATAACAAAGAAATATTAGCTATTTTTAAAATATTTTTTTTTGTTTCCCTCACCCAGAGATTTGAATCCTAGCACCAAATCTGTTCAAGTGGTTCTAAGGTAAGATTGAACAATATAAAACTTTTAAAGAGTATCTCCATTCGTAAAATAGACTAAGGTTTTTTTCAGTTTAATTTAAGAGTAGGAGGTAATTAAAGAATGGGAGGTAAGAAAAAAGATTAATTAGGAGCAGGCAGGGGATGTGCACGTACAATGCAAAGCCATTACGATTTACATACTATTTCTGTGCCATTGCGCATGCAATTTCCCCTTTTGAGATACAAAATCGCATGCGATTGCGAATAAAAATGATCATCCCATACGATTGCGTATCGCAAATGGTTGCACAATCGCATCACACCTGAAATAGCACAATTTCAGTGCCTTGCTACGATTGCATTTTGAGTATAAAATCACATCCGCAAACGCACTGAAATCACGCAAGTGTGACCTAGACTTTAATTACCCATTCTCTGCAAATCTGTTACTGCAAGGATAGTTGAATCAGTTGATCATCATGACAAGTAATAAGCATTATTTGTTGCTCTGTGGTTTCACACTCCTTCGGCTGACACCCAATGCTTTAGTTATTTAAAGTGTGTCCCAATCTAGCAACTGCACCTAATAAAAATCCAAAAACAACTCCCACACACCTGCAAACTCCTATAGCTGAAAGCATAAATTCATTCAAGCAGTAATTCCAGCTACCAAAACTACCTACCCTCACATAGCGATACAGTGTCCTTTCACTATAACACATAATACAGGGTGAATGCTATTGGCTGTAGCTCTCTGTCTTGAGACACAGCTCATTTCCACTACACATGCTCCCCCCACTCTAGCTGTCTCAGATTCTGGATGGGGTTGAGCACAGAGACTGGGGCAATGCATACTAACAAGGAGTGGGCTAAATAAGACATTACATACAGTAGGAGCAGAAAGGGGTCAAGTTCCCAGCAGATCTAAAAATACAGAAAATGATCCTAAAATTACTATAGAACACAAACTCCCATACACAAGCATCCAGATCACCTACTTTTGGCATCTTATTTGAAAATACCCTCAGATCCAAGTCACCATTATTCTAACTAAAATCTTATTACAACCCACACCACTAGATCCGGCAATATGTTTACTTAGCTTAAATATGGATGGGAACTTGTCCAGATCATACCTGTTATTCCTGAGGGAAACCTTATTTTATGCAAGGAAGGCACTTGTAATAAATTGGATGACCTCCACAGTGGCTACCATTAATCAGTGGAAATCCATAGTGACATCCAACTCTGCATTTAATAATATATGAGACAAGGGATTCTAAATAAATTTAATAACATGGAATCAATGGTTTAAATATAGATTCCCTGGTTTGAGAAACTCAAGCAATATAAGAAGTAGCTCATACAAAATAAACTTACTCCCTACTGTTAATAAATACTTGTAGTACTCAAATTGTATCATATATGAACCCACCATTGTTTCGTTAAATAACTACATTAACGGATACCCCCGATAAATTTTAACTAAAATATAAGTATACAAATGAAACAACAAATGTAATACATGTCAAATTATTTTATTGGAATAATGCATATTATGTACATGATCATTTATTACGGTTAAATAATTAAACTTCAGTTTAAAAAATACAGTAAAGGATAAAGGAAAGTAATTTTTGCACTTAGAGTCCTTTTCATTTATCAATAATATCTCTATGTAGTGAAGCAGGTTAAGATTTAGAATTTTAATCAATGTTAAAAGGTACACTAAATTGAGGATTTTAAGTAGGTTGCAGGTAAATATATATTTCATAGGGAGGTAAGAATAGCTTACTGTCCTGATGTGCCTTTTATATTATAGGCGCTCATCTGTTCACGGGAGCATGAACAGGTAATGTTAACCATGTGTTGCTTGAGTTCTGTTATTTACAGAGATAAGAATAAGCTATTCTACCTACCTGTAAATTGTAGATTATCTGCAATGTACTATAAATGTTCTGTTTTAAAAGTTAAAGTTTAATGGCATCTGGTAGTTGATGTTTTTTAATGTCCACTGACACATACCTTGAGTTATAATGGTCTGATGCCATCTAAATCACTGATGCCCCTAGTGATGTAAACCCTGCAGCTCCTTAAAGGGGGAATTAATGTCTCCAGACAACATTGTCCCAATAGACAAAACATTTAAATAACCCAACAAGCTGTGTTTCTTCTTTTGCTGTGGCTGCTGGGTGATTTATGAAACCTGTGGGTACGAGGGGCCAGCTCCCATAATCCATGTCACAAACTTAACAGATCACAACAAGAAAGCTGCAACCTTGCTTCCTAGAAGCTGACACAGTCATATAATTGCACAGAGATCCTCCCTCTCCCTGACCCATAATGGGGAGTTTGGTATTTTTTGTTTTGTAAACATTCAATGCTCCTGTCCCTAACAATAATTTAAAGGGACATTAAACCGGCTATCATAAGTACATGAAATCTTTCTATTATTCACAGGGAGGTGAGAATGCTTATTCCCACCTCACTGTGAATAATAGAATTCCTGGGCAACACTTATAGGGCATGTCCACTCTTTTTTACAACTTTTTCTGTAGTGTAGGGCTCCCCCCACAACTGCTATGGTAATGTGAAGCAAAACTCCCCCGATAATTACTTACATTGCCTCTATCCTCCGACGTTCAGTCCCGGCCCTCTGCTTGCAGTAAGTAATGTAAGAAAAGGCAATGTAAGTAATGATCGGGGGAGTTTTGCTTCAAATTACTATAGCGGTTGGGGGAGGGAGCCCTACAGTACAGAAAAGGGGATTTATACTAGGGGGAAGGGAGAGAGAAACTGAAGTGGGGAGGGCTGCATGGCATTTTTCCCCGGAAGAAAGACAGGAGGCAGAGTCCTATATGGATTCGCCCAGGCTCCTGGTGGTCACTTTTTTGGACTTTTGGGCATTGCAGGTCAGCCATTAGGAGCAGGGATGTAAGGTAAGGATTTTACTACACAGTGGGGCCAATAGTGGGTTAAATTCTAGTTTTGGGGGTAGACATGCCCCGGACATAGCCCGCATGTGCCGAAGATAGGTGCTTGGTTGGGACATCACTCATGGCTCCTTCTCAGTTGTCAGGCGCGGAGTGCTGGTAAGGTAAGTGTTGCACTGTTCCCGGGCATTCTGTTATTCACAGGGAGGTGGGAAAAAGCGTTCTCACTTCCCTTGAAGTAATAGAAACTGATTTCATGTACTAAACAAACTACATCAAATCTGTTTAGTGTCCCTTTTAATCCTATGCTTTTAATGCAAAAAAGAAAAGCGATCTTTGCAGTTTCTTAGCTAGCATGGATGTAAGAAACAGAATGTTAACATTACAGTTAAATTAAGTAAATCTAGGGATTTGAACCTGTGTATTTCTTAAATAAGTGCTTTATCCTGCTGAGCCACCACAGAATATGCCAAAAATAGAGGTACATTTATAAACTTTTTTTTGTTTTGCTAGGAACAGAATAAAAAAAATTTCTAAAATGAGTTGTATATTTTGTATTTCTCCCAGACTTTTTGCAATTCATATTGGCTAGAAAGTAAACTGCAGGGTAACAAGTCGCTGTCAGTCTTATCAGGGACTAACATATTGGTGTGGATATAACTGTTTAGAAAATACTCTGTGCATAGGGACAGTGAATATGAGGTCGGGGTATGGACAATAATTGCACACTCATAAGGCTCTTTGAAGACTACATGGGCTTCGAGTACTGGCAACAACATGGAAGCACCCTGATTATACTTCTTGGTTATAGAATCTATTTACATGTACATAAATGCAACTTACTAGAGAAGAATCCCACAATGTATTTGGTCTGGAGAGAAACTTTCACATTAGCATTTTCAAAAAAATTAAAGGATATGTACACCTTAAAAAAAGCATTAGTTTAGTGACAAGTTTTGACTTTAAAAGTTAAGTTGGCTAAGAAAAACTTTTCTATTCTCCATTTTAGGCCTATAATTTCATAATAAATATTTAAACTAATAATTTATTTTTTATGGTATTGGCTTTTGTAACCAAACACATCTTTCGACCTTTGAGATAATATGCATGCTTTGTATCTAATTTTTATCTACCAGGATTTGTTACACAGACACTAGCTGTCCACAGGAGGATCAGTATCCCCCCAATATTGCTGTGAAAGTCAATCATAATTACTGTTCTGTTCCGGTATGTAATAAACATTTTTTAGTAGTATTACTCTGTTGCGTGCAGCTTGTTTACATTACTGAGACTTTGTTTGTTCTCAGGGTTATTATCCTTCAAATAAACCTGGCGTGGAACCAAAGAGACCGTGCCGTCCCATCAATTTGACTAGCCTAATGTATCTTTCATCTGCTAGTAACAGAGTTACAGTTACTTGGGGAAACTATGGGAAGGTGAGTTTTATTTATATTCCTTATATTATATAAATACATTTATATTTTTACGGAGACTGCATTGAGTTTTTAGGAGCAACTAACTAGGTGGGGGTATATAGCATTTACACATAGGAAAGGTCCATATGTATGTGTGTAATTAGCACTATTTAATTAAAATCACCATAAGAAATAACACCATACAAAGTATAGTACTACTACCTACTACTGAATTACAAAACAATTTAATAAACTAAACTTACTTTACTGGACACCCCTAAGTTTGAATGGAAAACTGGTTAAGGGTAACTGGTGATAGGTTAAGACACACCTCCAGGATTTCTACAGGGTCTCCATGTAGACACTAAAAGGAAGTGGAATTTTACTAACATCCAATGAGAGGTTCAGATCTTCCACTGTTAGCAAATCAAAAAATTCTCTTAGGCACTGTCCATGAAAAGACAGGACGTGTAAGGAAGTTCCTGTATTACACCCAGTTATGTGCTGTTTGTAAAACATGACAGTCTTAGCCAATTAGAACATTCTTCAGACTCTCACATTTACTCCCTCCCCTCTCCATAGAAAGTAATGAGACAATCCAGTTTCTGTTTGCTAGACAGGAAGTGTCTGTTTGATTAAATGACTTTGCATGTCTCTGTAACTACCCAGCATTCTTAGAGAAATGGGCAGTTTCTACCCCAATATTAATATATTAAACATGAGGCTGTCAGATACCTTCAGTTATAAGAAGGCTCTACTTCATTTTATACCCCGTGGGTAGCTTTTAGCTCTTTTATCCTAACCTCTCCATAATTTGTCAAGCTAATCAGAATCCTGTGTTTCCTAACGCCATAGTGAGTGTTAATCTGGAACTTGCTGTGGTAATTACCAATAAGTATGAACTTAGCATGTTGTTCTGTATCCTGTATAGGGTCTCAGGATGTCCAATAGAGCTGTTCAGATTGAATTGCACATTGTGGCAGGATTGCCTGGATCTGTGTTCAGATCTGCAGGTTAATACCATTTTGTCTGGATACATAGAACACTGTGTCCCAACTGAGCATCTGCTTTGTGTGAGAGCCCTGCCAGGACAGATGACTGTTGGTCACAGTAACAGTGGCTGCTGCCAGCAGCACATGTGACAGACGATCATGTGGTCCCATAGGGAACTGCATGATTGGCCGTGATATACTAACTGACCCATTTGTCCTCCTTATCCTTGAGTTTGTGCTGCCGTTATGTATTACAATGGTGTACGCTTCTAATATCCAATATTAGACATCTCCCGTAATCGGGACTCACCCGTTTAACTTGGTGGTCTGGGTGCTGGACTGCCCCGGACCCTTCGCCTGGTCCGTGTAATAGGTAAGTATTTCGATCCTCTGTGGGTGGGCTGTAGGTCCGCACTCTTCGATGTACGAAGAATTTCACGGTCACCGAATTAAAAACTTATTTTTATTACAACATCTTTAAAATCATACCACACAATCTTTCACTACATCGAGGAGTGCGGACCTACAGCCCATTTGTCTGATACGGACGATTGAACTCGGTCGCAGCTGGCCGCCCCACACCATCACATATTTCCAGCCGACTAATCTGTGGCACTATTGGTTCGTTACTGGTGTTTACCCAGCCTTAAGGTTCGTACACACATGCGATCGCTGGTGCCAACCCGTGACGCACGATGTGTACAAACGTCCGATAATCGTGCCATGTATGGGCACTTTAAAATGGCCGTTCTGTCGATACACAGCACGAATATAATCCGAAACAGCCGTTCGCACACGTCATGCGTCGGCACCGGCAATCGCATGTGTGCACAAACCTTTAGACTTTATAGGTTATAACTGCCAGGAAGGTGGTATTTGGAAGTGAGTGCAAATATGGTAAAGTTTATGACTCTAACAGGGAGATTCACCCAGAGGCACAAGCTCTCTGGGCAAATCTCCCGTACGGGATTTACCAGAGGCTGTGCGATTTTGGGTGAATCTCACCCGCACATAAGTATTTATCGGCAGCTATTAGTTGGTGTTTAATACCTCTGGTAAATTACTTTGAAACGGCTGCACGAGTGCCTCTTCTGGTACTCGTGCTTCCACCGCAAAGCGGACATTAACGTTGCGCCAACCAATCGACCAATATAATGCTTCCCTAATCCAATAGTCTAATAGCTATGGATGTAAGGGAAGGGCAGATGAATCACTTGCATGTTCAAACCCTTGGGTAGGAAGCGCTAAAGCATGACCGTGGGCTTTTAATGTCTGTAAGTCAGGAAAATGTCTTTATTCCAGGATGTATGAAAACTAAGTTTTCCAGAATTCTGTGCAGTTATAGAATGCTGGGAGTTGTAGTTTTAAACATGTGAAAAGTTCATTAAGAAGACACTAACTGCAAAACAGAATGCTGGGATTTGTAGTTTTCAAACATGTGAAAGGTCACAAGCTTAGGCTGTATTAGATCTAGACAGATGCCTTAGCTACAGGATATTAAGAAAAAACTTACTGCAAACAGAGAATGCTGGGAATTGTGGTTTTCAAACACGTGAAAGGTCACAAGTTAAACACGCCTGCTCTATACCATTAGGCTGTATTATATCTAGACAAATGCCTTTGCCACAGGCAATAAATAAGACACTTTGCATGCCCCCACCCATTTCTTTAAGTGAGAAATGTGTTTATATATTAGATTATTAAGGCAATGCTATTATAATAACATGATTCTATGAGGTACCTTCTGTTATAAGAAGGCTTTCATTTTATTTTATCAGTATCCTGTGCTCCCAAGTCCTAACCCCATAGGTTAGTTAAACTTGTTGTGGTAAATACTAATAAATATGAACCTTGCATGTTAATCAGGATACTGTATAGGATTTAAGGTGGCTATACATATATCCGATTTTACTTATCCAACCAAGCGCTCATGCAATATTAGTTTGATCTTGCCAGAACCACCTTTCCCATTCTTCTATGCCACAGACAGGTGGTTCTTGCAGGATCGGTCTAATGTCGCGGGAGCACTCGGTCGGGAAAGTAAAATCGAATATATGTATGGGCTGCTTTTGATTGCCCAAAGGTGCTGTTTAGATTGCCTGGGTCAGTTCTCAGACCTGCAGGTTTATTCCACATAGACCCTCTATATTCTAGCTGGCAGGTAGTATAATTAAGGGAGGATATAAGTGTGTGTTTGTTCATTTAATATGATGCGATTACATACATACATACATACATACATACATACATACATACATACATACATACATACATACATACATACATACATACATACATACATACATACATACATACATACATACATACATACATACATACATACATACATCACATACATCCATACATACATACATACATACATCCATTGGGGAACAACCCATTTTAACAAAATATATTTCATCATCAAATATAGTTTCATATTTTTGTCTTCCATTTTTTCCTAGAGTTATTCTGTGGGCTTATACCTATTGCGACAAAGAACATCATCCGAGTTGTTACAGAGTTGAAAAACAATTGGGGAAAACATCCGGAACTTGCAAAACCCTTGGTGAGTTCACGCATTGATGGGGTAGATCTATTTATAATGTGTGTCCTTTATTAATAAAGAATGCTTTATTTGTGTTTACTCTTTGGTTTAAAAGATAGACCTATTATTTTATCAGGTTAACATTTTTTCCTCATTAGTTAGAGAGAAGCTGCGTCTTGATCCCGACAGTGAATTGCCACTACAGGGGTCAGATGTCCCTCATTTGTCCGGTAAAGACTTGCCTATTATTTTCTGTTTGAAGACCTTATCTGTGTTAATGGGTATTGTTGCTATGTAGTAAGCACCGCGTAATGTTTCAGGCTGTTTAAGAAAATAGATATAATATATATATATATATATATATATAAAAATTTAAGTTTAAGGAAATGTCAATCCTAAATATGAAAGTCAAACCCCCAGTTTACAGTGCTAAAATGCCCTTGACTGCTAATTCCACAGCTTTGGAAATCCATTTAAAGGGCAGTCCACCACCCCCCAACTAAAATTTGCCCCACTGTCCTGCGGGCCTAATAAAAGTTAAAAAATGAAGAGTAGGAATCTGTGTAATCCGTACCTAACTTCCTGCTCCTTTTAGAGGACTCTGGCATGCCAGTGGAGCTCTCTCCCTCCCTCCCCCCCTCCCCCTCTTGATCCCTTGGCAGCTGCATCGCTATAATGGATGAAAAAAGTTTTGGCTTAAGGTTAGGCAATTCCGTGCACGGGTGTAACAGAAAGGCTGTGACCGAGGGAACAAAAGTAGGTAATACATTTTTAAGGCTGTTTCAAGTTTTTAATTTAACCTAGTGCACGGGGGGTGCCTTACTTTTTATCAAATTTTTATTAAGGGTGGAGATAAGACTAATGAAAGCTCCCTTTATCTCCTTGAATTGTCAAAATGCCTGCCCCACTATTCTCATTACTATAATTGACTGGACTCCCAGAGCTTACTTCTCTGTTCAAGCTCCAGGGGGGGATACTTTGGGGAGAATACTTTGCTATTCGGTCATTTCAGAGAACTCATGACATCCCTTTAAGATGGAAGTTTCATCTTCAGGTTAGGAAGGTTTTTTACATTGAGAACAGTGGAATTGTCTTCCAGCAGGTGTGGTAATGGCAAGTTCACTGAATAGCTTTAAACGTGGGCTAGATAAGTTTTTAAAACTGAAAATATTGAGAATTGCTGGTATTAATACATATACTGCAGTTCTGGTTTATCCAGGGATATTTTCCAATTGCCATTCAGAGTCAGAAAGGAATTTCCCCCCCCTTTTTTAGCTGAGTTTTCTGGATATTAACTGTTAGGTAGGGTTAAAAAAGGGTGAAAAGGTTGGACTTGATGGACACATGTCTTTATTCAGCCTCAATTAATGTTACTATGAGACTAGCCAGGACAGTGCTGTATTCATTTACAGCCTCTGAATTAATTTTCAAAAGCTGTAAATTGTAATTTTTTTGCTGTTTTTTAGCACTGCCAAACAGATGGTGAATTTTCATATTTAGGGTAGGTATACTTTGTTTGACATCTATTGTAAATTTTTTTTTTAGCCTTTTTGGGAAATCAGCACAACTGTTTTTGGATAGAAGTATACCGTATATACTCACAATTTTTTTTTTAACCTTTAAAATCATCCTGGAAGTCTCCCCGCGGTTTATACTTGGGTCTGTGCTGATCTGGATACTAGTGTACAAAGCCCTGGGAAACAAAAGCTGTACCCTATAACACAGAGATCCTCTTGATTTCAGTGGGTTAGGCAATTGTTGTCCGGCTCACTCATGTCAGCCCAGACTGCAAGGAATAGGAGAAAGATCTTTAAGTGTTCAGCTGCACAGAAAGGTATGCAGGGCACATCTGTGTATGGGACTTTCTTTGGGGCTTCCTATGAGAGTCAACCCTAGGTTTATACTCTAGTCATTCATTTTTTCCTAGTTTATCAGTTAAAAGGAAGTGCCCTCGGTTTATACTCTGGTATATACAGTACACTTATTGTTTGCTTTAAATTCATTAAACCTTCACCCGCTTCTTATGTATCGCAAACATGAAGCTATTGGAATAATTCATAATGATCAGCCCTCGTTGTAACAGAAGCCTCTGACCAAATAACTAGCTGTAAGTTAAATTGCATTTACATGTAACAGTGGTTGCTGATGATACTTAATTGTACCCCTACTTATATACATTTTAAAAAATGATGAATCCAAACACCCCTCGACCAATGTACTCCATTTTCTTAAATTGAAAGAAAATGAAAATGGGGATGTTACCAGTAAATGTGAGAAACCTATTCGTTTTTAGTTTGGAAGAAAAAAACTAAGCTATTTACTGTCTACCTGTAAAATTAAAACAACCATTATTGTAATTAAACAGCAAGCCCACCTCTCAAATGACCTTTTATATAGGTAAATAAGGTGCTTAGATTGTAAGCTCTTTGGGTCAGGGCCTGATGGGAAGGTATACATGTTATTTTTTAAGTACGGAACATGTTGGTGCTATATAATCCGCAATAATCATAATAAATCACCCCCAAATCCGCATAACTAGATGGCTGCAAGATACAAGACTAGCCTAAAATGCTGCTTGATGGCCTGTTTTTTACACAATTGTTCTGGTTCTTTTTGTTTGGAGACTGTCATTTAAGTAACTGAATTTCTGAAAAAAAGGAATGATTCAGGTTACTGGTATTGATACATAAGTAGATTTGATCCAGGGATATTTCAGATTGTGACTTGAGTCAGGGAGGAATTTTCCCCCCTCATAATTCTGGTATTCATCCGCCCACCCACCCCCCCCCTCGGATCAACATTTGGCAAAGAATGCGGGTATTGCTGAGTAGGTAGGAATGGATGGACGTATGTCTTTATTTAACCTCAAATACTATACCACTGAATGCTATTCCCCTAGCTTCCTCCTCTCAGCATGTGTGAGCTGTAACATGCACAGATCACTTGGTCATTTTTCATTTGAGGGGTGAACATGCCCTTTTCTTGTTTCTTTTTAATCCTAAGTTTTATTTTTTTTTCTATCTTTAGCTTTTTAAGATGCGTTTGACTGTTCCTGCCCGAGCAGAAACATGTGCTCACCTTCAATGTTTTGATGCTGTTTTTTACCTACAAATGAATGAGAAGAAGCCAACCTGGACATGTCCAGTTTGTGATAAACCTGCACTATAGACCACTTATCATTGATGGGTAATTATATTAGTGAAGCAATAAGCTAAAATATGATATATCTTGTGAGTATTTGTGATAGTACTTTCTCTTCTAGGCTTTGTCCAAGATTCTCAGTGAGTGTAAGGATGCAGATGAAATTGAGTTTCTTGTGGATGGTTCATGGCGGCCTATTAAAGCAGAGAAGAAGGGAGTTCTAGTCCTGTCTGTCCATTCTTGTGTTAGGCAAGTACTTTTTAGCTTTGTTACAGTTTTCCTACTTCAGCATTTTCTTTTTTTCCTATTTCCCGTCTCTTTCCCAATTCCTTTTGTGGTCTTTTTACCCCCTTTGTTCCCTTTTCAAAATTAGTATGGAGCAGGCAAAAGTCACAGACCAGTGGATTTTTTTTCATCAGTGTATGGGCAGTAGTTGTTCCGTTCTGACTTTTGGCACTTCACAACAGGCACTCAAGACGTGATGGCAACGCTTCCTCCTCCAAATAGTACAGTGGCTACTGAGAATGGAAAGCCCGGCCCTGATGTGGTTGATCTAACTTTGGATAGCACTCGTCTTCATCGTCCTCCTCTGACGAAGACGAAGAGGAGGAGGAGGAGGACCGACCACCGCAGAGAGACGCTGCTTTGAAAAGGGTCTTTTATCAGCTTTTGACTGTCTACTCTCCTCATTTGACTTGCATCCATATACACCAGTCAGAGACTTCAGAAAGATATGATTTCCTTTCAGCAAAAGCTTTAACAACCCACAACTTTACCATATCTTCCAATGTGGTATACCCGAATTACTTACAGGAACATTCTGAGCAGTCAAGAAGTGATTGTTTGGCCACCTTTTATTTTTTATAGGCTTTCCTATGGTAGTTTTGCCAGGAAACAAATGCAGAAAACAAGCCCTTATGACTTTTATTTTATCTTTCAAAAGTTACTGCTACTGAATGGTAGATCGTATTCTTGTTTCCTGATCTTTTGGTTTTCTGGGATTTAACTTTAGATGTCAGACCTGCAGAGAGAGCATAGGATAAAGTAAATGTTTTTGAAGGAGGCAAAAAAAAATTATATATATATATAGAGAAGAGAGAGAATTGTTCTTATGTCCATTGATATTAGGAAACTGGAAGCAGATACAGTAGTCTCTATCATGCAGGAGAGTTGCAATTGATACTCTTCTAGCCTGTGTTCTTTTAGTTAGATGCAAAAAGCGTGTGTGTTTATAAATCTGAGGGCAGTGTGGGGATGGATGGGGAGGGTTATGCCACGCTTATCCATCCAACTACCTCTTTGCTATATTCAGTTTTGTTCTGTGCTAGTAAGTGGAATGGGGTTAATGCTGCTCGGAACACCACACTTCTCTTCTTAAGTCTGCTTTTTTAAAATTATTAACCTCTTTATAACAACACAATGGAAACCATTCCATGACCTCCCTTTTACCACCTCTGTAGCTGCGTGCAAGAAATGAATTATTCCTTCTCTAAAAATGCTGAATGTTGAAACCCTTTCATTGACAAACATCTTTTCCTCCTTCCTGTTAATATGCACTTAACAAAGAGGTCACCAATTCTTTGTAAAGAATGTATCCATTCCCATAATTTCCTATGTCAGTCTTTCTTGTTATCATGGTGTCAGTCCAAAATTACCCATACAATTTTGGCTGTAGAAAAGGCCTTGAATTTTATCTTAAAGAGTATTAATTGTCAAATCCTGCAGGCTCTTGGCTTCTTGCCTTCCCATGGAACCACACACACTGTTTTAATGGTCTGTTAATGTCTTTTCTTCTTCCACCCCCAACCCCTTGTCTGATTTTTTTTGGCCATTAAAGGTTGGCACCCTTTTTAGGATCTGCTACTATTAGTGGCATGTCTCCCCACCCACCCTTTCTAATTAATTGTTTTAAATGGTTTCTGATCTCTTTAATCTGTGAACATTTTATTTTGTTTATATTGATGTTTGTTTTGTTTTTATTACTTTTCTTTTTTATGTAAAGAAAAGGCTTTGCAAAAAAAACAAAAAACTAGTTTTTTTTTTTCTCATTCCATCTCCCTACGTTTAAGAAAAAAAACAGTGTTTTTTACAATAAAAAGATTTACAATTCCGATGTGCTTCCTTGCTGTGTACAGCACTAAGATTTGTTTTGCAGCACTGTGGTTTGATAATAGATAGTGCGTTTTGCAGAATAGCTACTTATTACAAAGGTCTCCTTTGAATATGTTCTAACCCAGATGCAATCTAACAAATCGGCACCAGTGACCAATCACCTCATGCATTTCATCTTTAGATTTTGATATTTATAAAGCTTCTTTGATTCAGTCTAACCACTTATACGCCACGTTTTTTTGTTTCTGTTCATGTCACATGAAATCTTATGTCTGGTATGATTTCCTGTTACGCCTTTAATTTAAGTCATGCTGTTGCATTAAAATCCGTAAAAACATTTGGAATGGCTGGACTTGAAATTAGTTTTACATCCCAGGCATTAATAAGGGGGAAAAAAAACATGAAAAGGTGTAAACATCTTAAAGCTTTAAAGGTGCCCATACATCTATAAGATTTTACTTCCCCGCCGAGTGCTCACGCGATGTTCATCGATGCTGTCGGAACCGCTTCTCCTGATCTTACATTCGACCGACATGCGATCGCAAAATGAATGCGATCGCATGTCGGTCGAATGTAAGATCGGGAGAAGTAAGCTCGGTCGGGTAAGTAAATCTTATAGATGTATGGGCACCTTAAGTCTCTTCTACCAATAATTGTTCAGTTGGCCCATTCTAACTAAGCAGAGCATGTAGAAACACTAAGGAGACAGAAGGTCATAGAGAGTAATTAAATCCTGTTGGGCTGCAGGAAAATGTGGAAGTTCTCATGGGACTTGGGAAGGTATGTCCTTTTATAAATTAATAAAGGAATCGAATACTTGGTTTTCACTAGCACATACCCTGCTTAATCTTCAGTGGTTTTCTGGGGGGAGGATGTATGTTAGAAAATCAAGAAGATGGTCCCTCTGGCGCAGAGGCTGGAGATCCCTGAGCTTATCATTTTGTGCTTTTGATTGTGAAGGAAAACTCTCGCAAGCACAGGCAGAACATTTAAACTTGACAGCACTTCATACAATAAGCGCTACAAGGGGGTTTCCACTTTTACTTTATAAATAAAAATTTACTTCCCGAGTTTTCGCCCAGTACAGGTTCTCTGTCAAAGGGAACTGGAACTCTAAATTTAAGATTTTGCCCACTGTACGTTTGTTGGTTTTTTTTGTTTTTTTTTAAAGAATGCTCAATCAAGCGCAATCAAGCCCATAGATAACAGTAGCTATTTATAAAAAGCAGGTAGAGTGGGTAAATCCAGTTGGCCTCTATTTCAACCCATCTTACCAGTAGGGGAAGCCCAGTGGATTAAGGCCTTTAGCTGTGAAGCACAAAAGTACTTTTTGATGTCTGGCACTGCTAAGTCCCCTGGGGAGATTTTAGCTAGCCAGGACCATTTGAGCTATTCATTAGGCTTGGTTTCCCTAAATAAAGTGAATAATAGATTGGAGTTTATCTAATGTTTTGGAAGGTATAGTAACTGGCAGGTAAAAAACAACAGAAATTTTGGGCGTAATGTCATTTTATGGCATTGATGTGTTTAAAAACCACAAAGAAAAAGGGTTTCATTTTGCCAGGTATCATCGGCTATCTCTTAGAGCTAGGTTAGTTAGCTATATATGTCAGTGTCGGGGTAAAATAATACACACTCAATAGATGTCGGTTACTAGGCCCCAATATCACCTATCACAGCAGCGAGAGAACCGTATACAAGACACTTGAGTCTCTTGAGGTAGAACTGTTCTGATTTATTGTTACATTACAGATTGTTTATACTATTTGCAATTAATCATATTCGTCATATTAGTTACATAGTCATGTGGTTTTTTATCCAGTCAATGGCTGAAATGCCTTCATCAGAGTTAAACATCGTTCCCCTTATTCATCAGTTCCAACTTGGATTTGATGGACTTAACTGACGTTAACTGTTTTAAACTTTACTCACAGATGTCCTAAACACTACTAAACAGGGTCAGGGCAACCGGTTCTGTAATTAACTACTGGATTTTGTATTGAACTTATTTATTATATATTGAGAAAATTACTATAATTAGAAGACCCACCTTATCAGTGTAGTTGGGGGTGATAGTACCTAGATAGGATATTGACTTAGTTACCCATGTATTTGGAAAATTTTAATAATTTCCCTTGTGCAGTGGGGTGCTTAAGAGGCAGAACTTCAGTTTTTTCCCTAGCCGAGAGTACACATACATCTTTCCCACACTTGCACAAGAATAGAGGAAGACAGGTTTAAGGCAATGAGCAAATCATCCGCATACAATGTGATTTTGCATTCAAAGCATTTGGTTCGTATCCATTGATACATTTAGGGCTAGATCACACTGCCGTTGTTCACAGAGCATGCACTGCTTTGTGAGTCTAACGTGCAATCGTTAGCATGAGATTAGTTTTCACGATACATGCAATCCCCTTTTTGTGAAAATGCATGTACTCTGATTGTGGACTATTGCGTGGATCACAGCAATCTGACAGTTTGACATGTTGCCATCCAGCATAGTCTGGTTCTAGCAGTTTGATGCACAGCAAAGAGAAGGGGGAAGGGGGACAGCCCTCTGTCGTATCATCATGTTTATCAAATACAGGAGAAATGTACAAGTCTTTTATGGCCTTTTAAAAATAAACTTGAAATCCAGTTCAGAAGTAGTTCATGTAAGAATTGCTATAGCAGCCTTTTCACCATCTAGGCTTAAAATAAGTATGCTATTTCTTGTCACAATATCAAGTAGGTCAATGGTGAGCCTAGTATTATCACATTTGCCTGCCAGGAATGAACCCAGTTGATATCTGTGAATAATAGAAGGTTGTAAGTGTTCCAATCTGCTAAATAAGAATTTTGTGCCGATGTTTTTGGTATAAATTTTGTAATCAAAGTAAATAATGCTATGGAACCATAGCCCGCATTGTGCGGGATCTTAACCTGGTTGTAAGATGACCGTAATATGGACTTACCCATGGTATCTGGAGGAGCCTTCTCCATGTAAGGGGGCATTAAAGGTCTGAGCATGCATGGGGTCAATTTGTCTGCAAATATCTTGTAATATTATAAGTAAGCCTTTTAGGGCCTGGAGGTTTCCCAGAAGGCATCAACTTGGTTGTGTACAGTAGCCCTTCAAGTGTTGTATCAGTTTTTAAATATCTGAGTTTAAATTTGTAAAAAGGGTAAATAGCAAGACTAAGTTTGTACTTGAGAAAGGACGTTGGTCTGAAAAATGTACACATGTATGCACATAAAACCTGCACTGCTTTTACAGCTACAGTCCGTGTTGATTTATGCCGAAGCTATCTTTGTCATTTGAGTAATAATGGATGAACATGTGAGATGTAAGATGTCGTTATTTGGTGTGGAAACTGGCATGGGCCAGTCACATAAGGGTCATTATTAGTGTTAGAGGGTTGGAGTTTGTGATTAAAGGCTGGTATCAACATGCAATATTCTGTATGATCGACCGATAGCTCCTTGTATCGGTAGATTTTGCCAAATTATCAAATAGGTTTTTCATCCTTGTCCATAGTAACATAGTAATTGAGGTTGAATAAAGACATACGTCAATCAAGTCCAACCTATTCACTTTTTTTTTTTAACCCTTCCTAACAGTTATCCAGAGGAAGGCAAAAAAACAGCTAAAAAGGGGAAAATATTCCTTCCCACTCCAACGACAATCTGAAAGTATCCCTGGATCACCATATCTACAGTACATGTTTAATACCAGTAATTCTCAATATTTTTTAGTTTTAGAAACTTATCCAGGCCATTTTTTAAAGCTATTCAATGAACTTGCCATTACCACAATCTGCTGGAATGCAGTTTCACAGTTTCATCACCGTTCTCACTGTAAAGAAACCTTTACTAACCTGAAGATGAAACTTTCTTCCAACCTTAAAGGATTTCCATGAGTCCTGATATTTTTGAAGTATGCCACCAGAAAGTTTACTGTATGGCCCGTTAATAATTTGTATAAGGTGATCACACGCAAACGTTGCTTCTCCAATGTAAACAGCCCTAAATTTATTGCCTTTCTCTGAACTGCTTCCATTTCCAAGATTTCACTTTTGTATATGGGATTCCAAAACTGCAACCGCATATTCCAAATGAGCCTTACCAGTGCCTTGTAAGAGGGAGAATATTTTCTTTCTTTAATCTATTCCTCTCTTTATACAAGACAATATCTTGCTAGCTCTAGCCTGGCTGTCTGGCATTGTTTGCTATAGCGAAGTCTGTTATCTACCAGAACCCCCAAATCTTTTTCCATTACAGATTCACTTTTATTTATGGTGTAATTGGCACAGGGATTATTAAATCCCAAATGCATCACCTTACATTTATCAACATTGATAACACATGAAGTTTCCAAAGCTCTGCATAGTTTAGTGTCATCAGCAAATCACTCTTAATGCCCCCTTCTAAGTAATTTTTAAACAGAACAGTACAGAACCTTGAGGCACTCTGCTTGACTTTAAGCCCACATAGATGTAGCTCCATTTACTACCACTCTGTTTGCAATCCAATAACCAATTCTCTATCCATGAACAAATGTTATCTTCTAGGCCAACAGTCCTCAGTTTAACATTAGTCACCTATGTGGCACAGTATCAAAAGCTTTCGCAAAATCCAAGTATACCACAACCACTGCTGAATCTAATTTCTTACTCCCCTCTTTATAAAAAAAAACAATTACTTTGTCTGGCATGATCGTTTTCTCATAAATCCATGCTGACCACTACTAATATCAGTTTCTGGAGACCAAGTCAGGATATGATCCCGTAACATTCCACAGCACCTTCCCTACCACTAATGTTAAGCTTACAGGTCTATAGTTACCAGGCTGTGAACGACTACCTTTTTTGAATATTGGTATTACATGTTCTTTCTTTCCAACCAGCGGCACATCCCCAGACCAAGTGAATCTGAGATAAGAAACGGTGGTCTAGATAGAACTGAACTAAGCTCTTTTTTTAAAATCCGGGGATGCAATCCAACTGGTCCTGGGGCTTTATGATATTAACTTTGTCTATTGTTTCCGTAACATATTCTCAGTCAGCCAATGTGAATACTCCTCATTTTCCCCCTGCATATTCTTACAATCCCTGCTGTAAGGACTAGGATTCTCTATAGTGAAACATGTAAAAAAATGGTTCAGCAGATTAGCCTTTTGGCCTTTACAACCCTCAGCCCCATTGTTTACTGTCCCACATTCTCAGTCCTCATCTTTTTACATTTTATATACTTAAAAAACATTTTGTGGGTTGGACTTACTTTGTTCGCTATCCGTATTTCATTTTCTATTTTAGCTAGTTTAATTGCTTTCTTTCACTTTTTACAGCTGTTCCCTCTAATTTCAAATTTTTAAAAGCCTTTTTCTTTTTTTTTTCCATTTCCCTTTTTACCTGGCCATTAAGCCATGCAGGAGTGGACCATTTTTTGCACTTGTTTCCTAAAGGTACAAATTTAGAAATGTAATCGTTAAATATCCCTTTAAAAGTGGTCCACATCTGCTCAGTATCTTTACCTAGAAATAATTTCCCCCAGTCTATGAGCAGGAGTGATTCCTTTTAACAGCATAAAATTAGCTTTTCTAATGTTTTTGTTAACCTATTAACCCGTTTTTTGCAACCTATATTAAATGACACTATATCATGATCACTATTCCCTAAGCTTCCCATTACCTTCATTTCCAAAGTGAGCTCAGGTTATTAGATATCACTAGATCCAACAACGCATTCTGTCTCTAGTAGGAACATCTACCATCTGTGAAAGAAAATGCTCATATAGGAAATTTAAGAACTTTATACCTTTTTGAGGTGCTGGCGTTCCCCTACTCCAATCTGTCGTCAGGGTAGTTAAATCCCCCATAACCAAAACATGCCCCATACCAGCAGCCCTCGCCACCTTCTCCCCGGCATTTGCGGCTTATAACATACCCAACAATTAATTATACCCACCTTTTGCTTCCTGTACACAGCTCTACCCACTATTTTCTGCCATATCGTAATACCCCCCATCTATACAATCTTTTAGATTTGGCTTCAATTCCTGTTTAACATACATACATACATACTCCCCTTTATAACTCTGTCATGTCTAAATAGTATCCTTCATATTTACTGTCCATCGTGCGAATCATTTAGCCACTTTCTGCTATACCATCACATCATCCCTTTCCTTTAAAGTTATTAGTTCTAGTTCCCAGTTTTTCCAGACAGATTTCTTGCATTTGTAAACATAAATTTTACATTATCAATTGATTTACTTCCATTTTACTTACCTACATCCTGCCTCCTTATCCTCTATGCTCTCCCCCGTCTCCTCCCCTCCGTTGTCATTAGCCTCCTGATCTCTAACTTCTCTATCTACCCCTGTGTAGTTCAACGTACCCCTCCTCCCCATACCTAGTTTAAAAACCTCCTCCAACCCCCTAACCAAGCGTTTTTTGCGAATTGGACGAAAGGATGATGACATGGCGAAAACCATGTCTGATCCTGCGGTCCTCTATGGTCGGTGCGGTAAACTGTTGGTCGCAGCCACTATTGCTGCTACCAACAGTCCATCCTCCGGCCGGAGATCCATTGCATGGTGTATACCCTGTTTATTTTGTGAAGTTGTGTTAAGGGGTATGGGCCTTATTCCCATAATCGTAGAATTTTGTTTTGCCCAAGTAAAGGCTTTCCTACCAGCCATTGTAGCTGCAACCTCATTGCTATTACTGTAGTCTACTCACTGTTTCTTTTTATTGTATCATTTTTGCTCCAAATGATGTAGGTCCTGCGCCAGGTTTGTATCCTTGTAGCACAACCATCTTTCTATTGCTGTTGTCCGACCAGCTAATTGTCAAACAGCATTGTACATGGCAGACATTTAGTGTTGAACCCTCCACCTCTTCAGGTTTCCTTGACACCTCTCTTGAACCAGTCGGGTCCTTTGCCAATATGTTAACATTACATCTTCATCAAAGGTATGTCCTTTTTCCTTAAAGGGCAATTATAGTGAGAAAATTGTTTTTTTTTAAAATTTCTTCTAATGTATCCTATAAGTCATCCCATCCACCAGGGTACCTTTAGTTTTTTAAATTCTACATAGTCCCCGAGATATAAGCCTTTGAATATGCTGTGATTTGTGTAGGAGCTGCTACACCTCATCTGTCACTCAAAGGCACACACCACACACATCCAAACTCCCCTGCTACTGTCACACACTCTCTCACCCACACTATATGTACCATGTGCAAACATAGTCAATGCTGTAGTGCTAACATAATCATAACCATTAACCCAGCAATAGTGACATAACACACTATAAACAGCCCCTCCCCCCAAAAAAAATCTTATAACATACAAAACCAGTGACTCAAATGGAACACTAATACAGTATATATAATACAGTAATACAGACTATATACCAACAACAACACAGTGCAATCTATGAATATATAGACTAAAGCAACTGAAATGTAACAGGCAAACAAGCAGTGTCACTGTGTTTTTGAAAGTCTCACTACAAGCTGCTGTTACACTGACTCTCTCTTCAGTGATTATGATCTCAGCTACAGCGGGAGAGATATGAACTTTAGCTAAAAGTAAATAACATTAGCAGTTAGAGAACAGGCAGATTTCAGTAACTTACTTGTAAAGAATCTCAGCACCACTTGTCCTCCTCTCTCCCCTCTGCCCCCTCCCTTCAGCATATTGCTACTTTATTCCACACTTGCAGTCTAGCTCTGGAAGGGAGGGGTCAACAGGATGTCAGCACTTCATTTAAAGTCCTTTCAACTGACAATGCTCGACTCTGTATACAGCCCGTCACTGCTTGAGGGGAGTAGACAGAGAGGGGAGGGGGACTACACAGCTTGGTACAAACTTCTGCCGTGTGAAAAACGAAGTCACACAGAAACATGAAAGTAAGGCAGCTTATACTAAGTGATCTATACATTGTATGCAGACAAGTTTTTTTTTCACTATATTGCCCTTTAAGATGCAGGTACACGGTTGAGTCCCGACCCGAGGAATTGGCTCTTCTTTGCTGGGCCATACGTTGATGTAGTTCTCTTTAGTCCTTTTGGTCTTCCCCACATACAATTCAGAGCGCTCTTCACTGCACTGCTTTTCTTGTGTTTAGGTATCGAGTCTTTTGGATGTACCAATTGCTGCCTCAGTGTGACCAAGTCTGGATGTCCCAGTTTAAGGGCTCTGCAGTCACATGTTGTCTGTATGCAACTGCAGAAGATGCCACGTTTAAGTCCACGTTTTGGAATAGCTTCTTAAGCTGGGTACACACCATGCATATTTTTGGCCCGATTGAAAATAGTTCAGTGTTATGGGTTGATTAGGCCAAATAATCGCATGGGTTTTTGGCCTCGCCGACTTTGTCCAAATGGAAAATTGGACACGTCTGAAAACGACATCCGATCGCAGCCACTATTGCCACGTCAGACGTCCTTCCTCCTAGCCAACCCAACTGAAGGTCAGGAGGTATAATCCCATGGTGTGTACCATGCTTTAAAGGACAAATAAAGCCACAGAGCAACACTGAACCAGAAGCAGAACACCTTGATATAAAACCAGTAATCTGTGTCTTACCTTTCATTTTGATACAGGTGCTGGGAAATTTACCTAAATAACATATGGTTTGTGCTTCTCAGCATTCTAGTTTCACACAGTTTGGTCAACGACCGTTATGTTCTGCACATGCTCAGTCCTTCGCTATGGCAGAAACATGTTGCAGTTGGTCAAACCCATTAATAATCTTTAGTCAATACTTTTACAGGACAGATAAAGGAAGAAGCTGTGACTGAGGTCAGGAGGTGTGGTCTGACACTGCACATACACACATACTTTTACTTACACAACTTACTGGAGTGGTATTTTATAGCTTATTTGTGTTTTTAGGGGGCTAGTTTTCAGATTCTGGAGTATAAAAAATTGGGTTTAGTTCTCCTTTAGAGACCATTACAGTAGTAGGATACAACTGGGCATGCTCAGTGCCTGTAACACAGGGGTCAGAGCAATGGTGTGTGGGATGTCACAGTACTAGCTGGAAAGACCACCCTCAAACTGCTATAGGTTTGGATAGATTGCTGCTAGAAGAATATTGGAGTCGTTTTAAAGAAAGAACTGCTCTTTTTTAATATAGTCCATTTGTATGTAGACCACAGTTCCCAAATTTTATATACATATTAAATGCCCATGTGAGATTTGCAGTTTGCTATTTTGGGCAAGCCAGCAAGCGGCCAAAGAACAGATTAAGGATTGCATATAAAAATGACGAGAAAATGTATTGCGTAACACAAACAGATGCTCAATTGCAATTCACCCGAAATCGTGTTGCATAATTAAATTTTATGTTTGCATTAATGTTTCGTAATCCTCTTGGATGCCCATCTAATAGTTTTTCCCACATATTGCAATATAGAATTGCATGCAGCCAATAACCTACATGGGTGAACGACTATTGTGAAAAATCACTGCTTGTGTGTCAGATACATTTTTTGATTTCCTTTATTATTGAATGAAAATATATGCAATTCAAACATGGAAAAGTGCTACATTTAGCTTTTCCTTTGAACCGGAGGATAGTATAGTATAGTAAAGTATTTGAGGTTGAATAAAGACATACGTCCATCCATTCCAACCCCATCTAGCATATCCTCATTTCCTGCCTAACTGTTGATCCAGAGGAAGGCAAAAACCCCCACCAAATTTATGAAGGGGGAAAAATTCCTTCCTGACTCCAAGTGGCAATCGGAAATTTCCCTGGATCAACTCTACTTTATGTATCAATACCAGTAACTTGCAACATTCCTTGTTTGAGAAACTCATCCACTTTTTTTTTTAAACTGACCAATGAACCTGCCATTACAACGTCCACTGGAAAACATTCCATAGCCTTACCGTTCTCACAGTGAAAAACCCTTTCCGAGCTTGAAGCCTAAACCTTTTTTCTTCAAGTCTTAAGGATGTCTCGTGTCCTTTGACATGTTCTCTTGGTGAACAATGCCCCAGATAGTTTATTGTATGGCCGTTAATGTATTTATACACAGAATCATATCCCCACGCAGCGCCTTTTCTCCAGCGTACATAATTGTAACTTTTCCAGTCTCTCTTCATATTCAAGCTCCCCCAATCCCCTTATTAATTTAGTTGCCCTTCTCTGAACCCTTTCCATTTCAAAGATGTCCTTTTTGTACACAGGATTCCAAAATTGCACTGCATATTCCAATATGCCTTACCAATGCTTTGTAAAAGGAGAATTACATTTTCCTCCCTTGAATCCATACCTCGCTTTATACAAGACAATACCATGCGGCTCTGGCGGTTGGCCTCCTGGCACTGCTTGCTACCTTTAAGTTTGTTATCCACCAAAACTCCAAGATCCCTTTCCAACAGGGATTCACTTAACACAGAGCCATTTATAGTATAAGATAATGTTCTTTGTATAATTTGCCAGCAGGGGCATCTCTAGGGTCTGAAGATATGGGGCACTTTTATTTGGCGTGCGTATCGAGGTGCAAAATTTTTAGTACACACCCCTTTCTCCCCCAATTAAGCCACACCTACTAGTTATTTAATAGGGATTGACAGAAGGCCCAGGATACAAAAACAGGCAGACAAACAGAGAGATAGCTACACAGCTAGAGAGTAATAAATTATCTAGCAATTTCATTACATACTGGTAGAAAACTGGCAATTTTATTATATACTGGCAGCAAATGGGAATTTCATCAGTTACTGGTAGAAAACTGGCAATTCCATCACTTACTCGTAGCAAACTGCCAGTTTCATTATATACTGGTAGCAAACTGCCAATTTCATTATAAACTGGCAGCAAATGGGAATGTCATCACATACTGGTAGCAAACTCAGTTTCACTATATACTAGTAGCAAACTGGCAATTTCAACACATATTGGCAGCAAATGGGAATTTCAGCAGATACTGGTAGCAAACTGGCAATTTCATAACATATTGGGGTAGGCTATTACCTACCCTGTGGCCAGTGCAACCCACTCACTATAAAAGTGTAGGCAATATGGCACCAATTGGTAATTTGCACACTCTGCCCTAGTTAGTGCACATTATCAAATGCTTCCACACTGCTATACTGTTGAAAAGGAAGCAAAGTGGTGGCTTTTTCCAGTAGTAGTAGTAACAATCAAGCTCCAGGATCTACAAAATAGCAACAATACTAGAAAAGGTTTCAGTAACACAAAGAAGGAAGAGGGTCTTCTCTCACAGTTTCTTAAAGAAGAAACAGACAGGAGAATACAGGACAATTTATTACCTTAAATACTTAAACTCTTTTCTTCAGGAGAAAAGTTAAAAATGGAAACCATGAAGTCAATTACAATCCAGTTAAATCAAGGGGAATGGATGGCCAGGATAGACATCCAAGATGCCTACCTTCACATTCCAATCTTTCAACAGTACATGAAATTTCTCCAATTTTAAATATTCAACAGCTTCCAATACAAGGTTCTACCATTCAGGCTATTAAAAGCCCCAAGAGAATTTACAAAGGTACTGATCCCCATTATTGCTCACCTCAGGCTATTAGCAATTTAAATTTTTGTATACCTAGATGATATGCTGATAAATGCACACTATTTTCAAACTTTGCAAGAAGGCATAAAAATAACTCCATTTGTCTTTGCCAGCACTAATGGCTGGTCAATGAGAAGAGACCCCCCTTGGTTTCTTCCCAAGTGATCCACTTCCTAGAGGTAGTGTTGAATACCATAGATTTCAACAAATCTCTTCCCCAATCAAGAAAATGGAAAGTAAGAAAGTCCAAAACTTTAATCATCACCAGCGTCATCTGCACGGACATACCAACATTTCTTGGGAAAAATATCCACCATGGTCGCAGTACAATGAGCAATGCTCCATATCAGAGACCTGCAATTGTGTTTTTTGAAACAGTTTTCCTTCCAGAAAGGTCAGAACCAACTTCTTTCCATATCTACTGCAGCCATTTTCCGTCTGAAATGGTGGACATTTCCAAAGAATTTGAAGCCAACACCTCTGTCTTACGCTCACACTAAAAGATGAGTACTGTAGCATAAGGTGATACCTTTTTATTATGGACTAACAGTTCATTTTTACAAACAAGCTTTCAAGAGATACACTTCTCTTTTCCTCACCCTATAATCCTCACAAAAGGGTCAGTCCCTTGTGGTGCAACACCTTAAAATTACACTGCCCAGGGCAAATAGACAAACACATGGCTTCTGCTTTTTCAGAATGTAAGAGAAATGATGGGGGTTCTTCAGGCTTTAAAACATTTCAAGACAATCTTGAAAGGAACAGCAGTTCAAGTCTGATCCGACAATGCCACAGTCAATGGCCTATATAAACAAGGGGGAATACATAGGTTAGTAACTTTGGATAGAAGCAAAACAAATCTTTTCATGGGCAGAAATTCACCTCCTGGGAATCTGAGCCTTGTACATTTGGCCAAACAAATGGCAATTTCACTCAGAGGTGTTCAATATGATCAAACAAATTCCCTATGTGGAACTGATGGCAAACCAATCCAATGCCCGAGTGAAGAGATTTTATTCCAGATTCAGGGACAACAAAGCAGTAACAACGAATGCCTTCTCTGTCTGTTGGAATCAACATCCCCTATTACAATTTCCCTGTTACCACTGATCCCCAAAGTACTGAGGAAGATCTGGGACAACAGGGCATTGGTATTAGCAATTCTCCCGTGCACCAAATAAATGTTTATTGCAGTTTAATCTCTGCCTGTGGCTCTTCTACATTGCTTGCATTTTTGTCCCAGGAGACCCTGGTTTGTCTGGGCCCTCCAAATGTCACAGTACACTCCTCTCAAGCTTCCCATGAGGAAATATCTACTTCTACCAGGCCCACTTCGGCAAGTTATTACAAGGTGTGGAGACCCTTCTGTAATTGGTGCCAAAATAAAAATCTTTCCCCATCATCCAATAAAGTTGAAGTTATTGTGGAATTAAACTTATCTACACTTAAGACCCATGTCATGGCAATCTCAGCCCTGACCAACATCATAATGGGACCTTGACCCTCTTATAATCAGTTTTTCCCCATGGGATCTTACATAGTAACATAGTAACATAGTAACATAGTAACATAGTAATTAAGGTTGAATAAAGACATTCGTCCATCAAGTCCAACCTATTCCCTTTTTTTTTTTTTTTTTTTTTAACCCTACCTAACAGTTGATCCAGAGGAAGGCAAAAAACCCCAGCTAAAAAAGGGGGGAAAAAATTCCTTCCTGACTCCAAACGGCAATCGGAAAGTATCCCTGGATCAACCAGATCTATATGCATTAATACCAGTAATTCTCAATATTTTTTAGTTTTAGAAACTTATCCAGGCCTTTTTTAAAGTTATTCGATGAACTTGCCATTACCACCTCTGCTGGAAGACAGTTCCAGTTTCACCGTTCTCACTGTAAAGAAACCTCTCCTAACTTGAAGATGAAACTTCTTTTCTTCCAACCTTAAAGGATGTCCACGAGTCCTCTGATATGACCTATTAGTGAACAATGCACCAGAGAGTTCACTGTATGGGCCATTAATATATTTGTATAAGGTTATCATGTCCCCACGCAACCGCCGCTTCTCCAATGTAAACAGCCCTAACTTGTCTAATCTGCCTGCATATTCAAGCCCCTCCATTCCCCTTATTAATTTAGTTGCCCTTCTCTGAACTGCCTCAATTTCCAAGATGTCCCTTTTGTATATGGGATTCCAAAACTGCACCGCATATTCCAAATGTGGCCTTACCAGTGCCTTGTAAAGAGGGAGAATAATATTTTTCTCTCTTGATTCCATTCCCCTCTTTATACAAGACAATATCTTGCTAGCACTAGCTGTTGCTACCTGGCATTGTTTGCTACAGCTAAGTCTGTTATCTACCAGAACCCCCAAATCTTTTTCCATTTCAGATGCACTTAACACAGAGTTATTTATGGTGTAGGTGGCACAGGGATTATTAAATCCCAAATGCATCACCTTACATTTATCAACATTGAATCTCATCTGCCATTCTGCTGCCCATTTTGATAATCTATCTAGGTCTGCTTGCAGCACTTGCACATCATTGGAAGTTTCCAAAGCTCTGCATAACTTAGTGTCATCAGCAAACACAGAGACCTTGCTCTCAATGCCCCCTTCTAAGTCATTTATAAACAGATTAAACAGAAGCGGCCCCAGTACAGAACCCTGAGGAACTCCGCTTAGAACTTTAGCCCACATAGATGTAGCTCCATTAACCACCACTCTCTGTTTGCGGTCCAATAACCAGTTCTCTATCCATGAACAAATGTTTTCTTCAAGGCCAACAGTCCTCAGTTTACACATTAGTCGCCTATGTGGCACAGTATCAAAGGCTTTTGCAAAATCCAAATATACCACATCCACAGCTGTGCCTGAATCTAAGGGCCCTATTTATAAAAAATCGTTATCGTAAAATACCGATCGTTATCGTAAAATAACGACCGGGTTTTTACCGATAACGACCGTTATTTACCGATAACGACCGTTATTTACCGATATCGTTAAATACCGGTCGTTATCGGTAAATACCGGTCGTTATTTACCGATAACGACCGTTATTTACCGATAACGGTCGTTATTTACCGATAACGACCGTTATCGGTAAATAGCGACCGTTATCGGTAAATAACGACCGTTATCGGTAAATAACGACCGTTATCGGTAAATAACGGTCGTTATCGGTAAAACTCCGGTCGTTATTTTACGATAACGATCGGTATTTTACGATAACGATAACGATTTTTTATAAATAGGGCCCAAACTTCTTACTCACTTCTTCATAAAAAACAATTAAATTTGTCTGGCATGATCTATTTCTCATAAATCCATGCTGACTACTACTAATAAGATAATCTCTGGAGACAAAGTCAAGGATATGATCCCTTAACAAAGTTTCCATCACCTTCCCTACCACTGATGTTAGGCTTACAGGTCTATAGTTACCAGGCTGTGAACGACTACCTTTTTTGAATATTGGTATTACATTGGCTTTTTTCCAATCCAGTGGCACATCCCCAGACAAAAGCGAATCTGAAAAGATGAGACACAGTGGTCTTGCTAGAACTGAACTAAGCTCTTTTAAAATCCTAGGATGCAATCCATCTGGTCCTGGCGCTTTATTGATATTAACTTTGTCTAATTGATTCCGTACCATATCCTCTGTTATCCAATGTGAAAACTCTTCATTTCCTCCCTGCACATTGTTACAATCCCTACTGTAAGGATTCTCAACAGTAAAAACCGATGTAAAAAAACGGTTTAGCAGATTAGCCTTTTCGGCATCCTCTACAACCACCTCAGCTCCATTATTTAATGGTCCCACATTCTCAGTCCTCATTTTTTTACCATTTATATACTTAAAAAACATCTTGGGGTTGGACTTGCTTTGTTCGGCAATCCGTGTTTCATTTTCTATTTTAGCTAGTTTAATTGCTTTCTTGCACTCTTTATTACAACTTTTGAAGTCCCTGTAAGCCTGTTCTGTGCCTTCTGCTTTCAAAATTTTAAAAGCCCTTTTCTTTTTTTCCATTTCCCTTTTTACCTGAGCATTAAGCCATGCAGGAGTGGACCTAATTTTTTTACACTTGTTTCCTAAAGGTACCGATTTGGAAATGTTATAGTTTAATATCCCTTTAAAAGTGGTCCACATCTGCTCAGTATCTTTACCTAGAAACAGTTCCCCCCAGTCTATGAGCAGGAGCGATTCCTTTAAAAGCATAAAATTAGCTTTCCTAAAGTTAAAAGTTTTTGTTAAGCCAGTGCACTTTAGTTTTCTGCAACCTATATTAAATGCCACTATATCATGGTCACTATTCCCTAAGCTTCCCATTACCTTCATCTCCAAAATGAGCTCTGGGTTATTAGATATCACCAGATCCAACAACGCATTCTTTCTAGTAGGAACTTCTACCATCTGTGAAAGAAAATGCTCATATAGGAAATTTAAGAACTTTATACCTTTTGAGGTGCTGGCAGTTCCATTACTCCAATCTATTTCAGGGTAGTTAAAATCCCCCATAACCAGAACATGCCCCATACCAGCAGCCTTCGCCAACTGCATATGGAGATTCATTTCCACCTCTTCCCCGGCATTTGGCGGCTTATAACACACTCCAACAATTAATTTACCTACCTTCTTGCTTCCTGTACACAGTTCCACCCATAATGTTTCTGCCGCATCGTTTGCTCCCCCATCTATTCCATCTTTTAAATTTGGCTTCAATTCCTGTTTAACATACATACATACTCCTCCTCCTTTCTTATTAACTCGGTCATGTCTAAATAAGGAGTACCCTTCAATATTTGCTGTCCAGTCGTGTGAATCATTAAGCCATGATTCTGCTATACCAATTACATCATACCTTTCCTTTAACGCTATTATTTCAAGTTCGCCGGTTTTTCCAGCCAGACTCCTTGCATTTGTAAACATACATTTTAGATTATCAATTGATTTACTTCCATACATGGTCGTACATGCCTCCTTGTACTTTAAGCACTGCGACTTTTAAACCTATCAAATCTGCCTCAATCGGGGGAAATCACCTGACAAACAGTACTCTTAATGGCCATAGCTTCAGCCAGGAGAGTAGTGGAAATAAGATCCCTAAACCTCTTCTTGTTTTTCACCCTGGAAAGGTGATTCTACGACCAGACATATCTTCCCTTCCAAAGTTAATATCTCTATTTCATCTAAATCAGGACATTGTCCTTCCAACAACAGAATCAAGACCCAACACCTTACACTTTAGATGTGGGATGGTCAATCTTCAAGTCTATTTGGAGAAAACTGCCAGTGTTCGGAAAAACAGATTTCCTTTTCAAACTATTTTCATGCCACAAGAGAGGATGGCAACCCTCAAAACCAACAATGGCTATTGGCAATGCAGAGACCATACTTCCCTACTATTACCACCTATAGTAAGTACTATAATGTGCATGTCTCACCAGCTGCACAGACAGCCTTTGGGGGGGAAGTTCTGCTCGCAGCTTCTACATCAAAATAAATATTTTGTTTTCAAGTATCATTTGTCTAACCTCCCTCTCTTCATTTTGAGCTTTTTAAATCCATTTTGCCACACAGGACCAGTGAAAATTGAAAATCCTTTCATGCTTACCGAGATTTTCTTTCCCTTATCCATGGCATGGCAGTTGGCAGCTCCCAACTTTCTAAAAACTAGAGGTGGGGCTTGCTTGAAATCTTTCATAGGCTATGGGGGGGGGGGGGTTCCTGTCACTCACCCCACCCAGCAGGGGAGATTAACTGAGTGACCACTGCTGTGCCACGGACCAGGAAAAGAAAATCTCAGTAAGCATGAAAGGATTTTCAATTGTACTATCCCTTATTGTGAAGGTTCAATTGGGCTTCATGCAAGGCAAATCCAAGTCCACTAATATACAATACACTCTTATACATACGCAAATCAATCGCGATAATACAGGCAGAAGAATAATCCTAACCTCGGATGTGTGATTCTGTGGAATGGCCCTTTATAAAGAAAATGATGCATAAATTTGGGTTTGGACAGCGACTTCTCAGCTATGTATGGTAAGTAGCCCTTATCTCAATGCAGCGACAATAGATAAAGATGTCCTCTTTCCCCGTACCTGTTTGCTCTGATTATAGAAGCACTAGTGGAAAAAATCCAATAAAATCATTATATCCAAGGACTCCAACAGGGCCCACATATCATCCTTTATGCAGATGATGTGTTGGCTCCTACTAAAGCCTTCTAATGAATTGGACTAAATCTACAATTTCCTGGCCACCCCCCCTGCAGCATGACAAATTGGGAACTCCTCCCATTGGACAGAAGAAAAAGACATAATTTGAGTCCCTCCCCCTCCTCCCAGCCATTCTCTTTCTTCTGTCGGACAGTGAAGATGGGCTGTTTCCCCTTACTGTCCTCAGTTCTTCTTGGGGGCTCTCTTTGGCTGACGTCTCAGCCTCTGTAGGAGCCTATGCGCCCCTTCCGGCAAGGCACCACAATAACTCCCCTTAGACGTGAGCATTCCGGACTGTTTCCTGGACTTCCGGGTTCGCGAGGTCTTGCGCGTCTTGCGCGATGACTTTATCAGCCACGGCTTGTTTGTTTTTTTTTAATTTAACCCTTTCACTGCCAGGAGATTTTCATTTTTTTTTTTGCGTTAACTGCCAGAAGAATTTTCAGAATTTTGCCCTTAATCGCTTTAGACTAATTTTACAGTAGGAAACCTTGCAGTAAATCAGGAATATTATACATTGTTTTTTTCAGCACAAAGTCTACTTTAACATGGTAACAGAATTTTGTAACTTTTCTGGAAATTTTACTGGAATTATGGGTAAAATATGTAAAAAAAATGAAAAATTTGCAAATTTTCATGGATTTTTCCCATTTTTACTTATAGTTATCTTAAGGTTACACACAAAAATCTCACTGTTTCTAAAAGCTCAGATACTCCCGAGTACAACGATACCAGATATATGTAGGTACCTCACTTTTCCTGTACAGGAGACCCCCCCAAACTAAAACTGCACCTTCAAGAATATTACACCAAATTAAAATGTATAACCACTACTGATAGTTAACATAGAATATCTTCCAAATTCGTAGAAGTTTGCACTTTTACCAGATTTTCAAAAAAAATGAACATCAAACAACATTCAAAAAGGTAAAAATCATGCCAAAACCCCATGGAATGTAAAAAAAAGTTACTAAATATCAATCTCTCAAATGTCCTGAATCAAACGGTATGCCATATGTGTGGTTACACACGCGGACGTGGAAGCAAAAAGCCACAAAGTGAGACAATGCATGATGGCTCAGAAACAGCGAAAATATTTAGCCAACTCCACATTTGAACAGTCTGCAGTTTTTTCCACAAAACACCCTGATAACTCAGAAATACCCCCCACAAACTATATTCTGAAATCTACACACCTTCAGCTATGTAGCACTGTAGTTTTTTCATTCATACCATCAATGGTGTGGGCGCAGTTCTTCGTAGAAGTTCGCACTTTTCTGAAAAAATGACAAAAAACAACTTCAAAAGGTAAAAATCATGCCAAAACCTCATGGATGTAAAAAAAAGTTACTAAATATCAATCTCCCAAATGTCCTGAATCAAACGTTATGCCATATGTGTGGTTTCACACGCGGACGTGGAAGCGAAAAGCCACAAGTGAGACAATGCATGATGGCTCAGAAACAGCGAAAATATTTAGCCAACTCCAATTGAACAGTCTGCAGTTTTTTCCACAAAACACCCTGATACTCAGAAATACCCCCACAAACTATATATTCCTAAATCTACACACCTTCAGCTATTACACGGTAGTTTATTCATTCATACCATTAATGGTGTGGGCGCAGTTCTTCGTAGAAGTTCGCACTTTTCTGAAAAATGAACAAAAAACAACTTCAAAAGGTAAAAATCATCCAAAACCTCATGGAATGTAAAAAAAAGTTACTAAATATCAATCTCCCAAATTCCTGACAAACGGTATGCCATATGTGTGGTTACACACGCGGACGTGGAAGCGAAAACCACAAAGTGAGACAATGCATGATGGCTCAGAACAGCGAAAATATTTAGCCAACTCCAATTTGAGCAGTACGCAGTTTTTTCCACAAAACACCCGGATAACTCAGAAATACCCCCCACAACTATATATTTCGAAATCTACACACCTTCACTATGTAGCACTGTAGTTTGTTCATTCATACCATCAATGGTGTGGGCGCAGTTCTTCGAGAAGTTCGCACTTTCTGAAAAAATGAACAAAAAACAACTTCAAAAGGTAAAATCATGCCAAACCTCATGGAATGTAAAAACGTTACTAAATATCAATCTCCCAAATGTCCTGATCAAACGGTATGCCATATGTTGTGGTTACTCACGCGACGTGGAAGCGAAAACCCACAAAGTGAGACAATGCATGATGGCTCAGAAACCGCGAAAATATTTAGCCAACTCCAAATTTGAACAGTATGCATTTTTTTTCACACAAACACCCTGATAACTCAGAAATACCCCCCACAAACTATATATTCCTGAAATCTACACACCTTCACTATGTAGCACTGTAGTTTCGTTATTCATACCATCAATGGTGTGGCGCAGTTCTTCGATAGAGTTCGCACTTTTCTGAAAAATGAACAAAAACAACTTCAAAAGTGTAAAATCATGCCAAAACCTCATGGAATGTAAAAAAAGTTCCTAAATATCAATCCCCAAATGTCCTGAATCAAACGGTATGCCATATGTGTGGTTACACACGCGACTGAAGCGAAAAGCCACAAAGGTAGACAATGCATGATGGCTCAGAAACAGCGAAAAATTTAGCCAACTCCAAATTTGAACAGTATCATTTTTTTCCACAAAACACCCTGATAACTCAGAATACCCCCCACAAACTATATATTCCTAAATCTACACACCTTCAGCTATGTAGCACTGTAGTTTGTTCATTCATCAATCAATGGTGTGGGCGCAGTTCTTCGTAGAATTCGCACTTTCTGAAAAAATGAACAAAAAACAACTTCAAAAGGTAAAAATCATGCCAAAACCTCATGGAATGTAAAAAAAAGTTACTAAATATCAATCTCCTAAATGTCCTGAATCAAACGGTATGCCATATGTGTGGTTACACCCACGGACGTGGAAGCGACTAGTCACAAAGTAAAACAATGCGCAGTGAGCAATAACGCATTTTCCCAGATTTTTCAAACTGAACACCCCTCTAACTTGGAAATACCCCCACAAAACTATATATTCTCAGAATCTACATACCTTCAGCTACGTAACGCTGTAGTTCGTTCATTCATACCATCAATGGTGTGGGCGCAGTTCTTCGTAGAATTGTATTTCTACACAATTTTCTGGAAAAATAGAGCAAATACATTTCAAAGTTACAAATCACACCAAAACCCCATGTAATGTAAAAAAAACTTACCAAATATCAATCTCCTAATGTTCTGAATCAAACAGTATGCCATATGTGTGGTTACACACACGGACGTGGAAGCGACTAGTCAAAAAGTAAACCATGCGCAGTGAGCCAATAACAGCATTTTCCCAGATTTTTCAAACTGAACACCCCTCTAACTTGGAAATAACCCCCCGCAAAACTATATATCTCAGAATCTACATACCTTCAGCTACGTAACGCTGTTGTTCGTTCATTCATCCCATCAATGTGTGGGTGCAGTTCTTCTTAGAATTTGGAATTCTTACACAATTTTCTGGAAAAATAGAGAAAAATACATTTCAAGTTACAAATCACACCAAACCCCATGTAAGGTAAAAAAAAACTTACCAATACCAATCTCCTAAATGTCCTGAATCAAACGTTGCCATATTGTGGTTACACACCCGGACGTGGAAGCGACTAGTCACAAATTAAGACAAGGCACAGTGGCTTAATTACAGCATTTCCAGATTTTTCACGGTAAACCCCCTCCAACTCAGAATAACCCACACAAACTATATATTTTTGGAATCTACATAACCTTTTAGCTACAACAGTGGCCATTCTTTGTTCATACATGCAATCTTGTAGCCGCATTTCAAAGTGTATTTCGAACTTTTAGCAGACAGAACTGCACTTGAATCCGGTGCCTGGAAAACCTGGAAATATGTTTCAAATCTTCCTACCTTGAGGATATCTTTGCCTCTGTGTTGTTGCCTATTTGCATTACTGAGAAATACTGATAGCTTTAGTGAAGGCTATTGAGCTTTTTGTGAAAAAGTTTTGTGCATCAGATCGAAAGAAATAATAAATTCACTTTCTATTTCATCATTTGCACAAGCGCCCTTGACCTACAAGCTCTGCCCCAGCACAAGACTAGGGGCCCTATTTATAAAGATCGGTATCGTTATCGTAAATACGATCGTTTATCGTAAAATAACGACCGGGTTTTACCGATAACGACCTTATTTCCGATAACGACCGTTATTTACCGATACCGGCCGTTATTTACCGATACCGGTCGTTATTTACCGAAAAACCCCATAACGACCGGTATTACCGATATCGGTAATAACGGTCGTTATCGGTAAATAACGGTCGTTATCGGTAAAAACCCGGTCGTTATTTTACGATAACGATCGGTATTTTACGATAACGATACCGATCTTTTATAAATAGGGCCCTAGGTGCTTTCTGTTTGGAGTTTAGTTGTTACGTCTCCAGTTTTTTTTCGGCACATCTTGAAAGATAAAACAGTTGTTAATGCATACATAGAACCATTCATACATTTACTGTAAATACACCTTAACGCCTCACCCTGTTACTGGTGTATTTTACATGAACCTCAAAAATCCTTGGGAAAAATAAACTAGCGGTTAGTACAACATTACTGAACAATAAACACATTGTACCTAATGCCCCCTTTACAGTAAATAACTATTTTAACTAGAAGGAGACCTTCCTGTCCCAACCACAAAGCTATTTCAGAAAAAGGCAAATGAACCCCGAGCATGCCAAATAAGGCCTAGACACCCACAAATCCAGAGAGCCTCCTATCCTATCTAACTTTCAAAGTGCACCAAGTATGGTAGCGCTCAAACCAGGGCTCAGACATAAAGCAGGCTTGCTAGGGCACTTAGGACAAAAATACCTTGTATCTCGCCTAGTCCCATTTTTACGGCAAACCTTGCAGGCTCTCTGGGGATTGCTGCTTATTAGGCGTGGTGGAATGGGTTTTTAAAAAATGCTTTCCTACTAATCTAGCTGCATTATCATTACTAGCATCTCCGGGACCCTCCTCTACACTACCAAACAACATAGCTAATAGCTGCAGCTGGAACTTATAATAGGACAGTACAGGCTCTGGTACCACTGTCTTGTAAACAATATACGAATTATGTAGGGCCGTTTGCAAAAGATAAATGGCTAATTTATTGTACCAGGCCTTTGTTTTTCTGGTGGCGTTGTGTAGTGTTGGATCTGATCAGTTTTGTCAACGCCACCCATGTACTTGTTGTATTCTTGCTACAGAGGTGGTCTAATTTTGGGGGGCCTACCACCACTTCTGTGCCCTACTCTACCGACTCATCGTGGATGGTGGTCAGCATGAATACCACACCTTAGTATACAAAACTTGATAGCCAGGAGCTCTCGCTTCTTAGAGCAAAATTCTCTCCACGCTTTAGTGTCTTATCCAGTAAAGCCTTGGGCAACCCTTTCGAATAGGATTTATGGTGCACAGGCTGGGGTGTCAAGAATAAGATATCTAAACAAGGGATACTTGTATACAAGTTATCCACATAAAGTGGTAACCTTGGCCCAGCAATGAGAAATGAGCTCCCAGACTATCTGCCACTGACCGTTAAATCCAGTGGACTACCAGGGGGGTCTAACTGTAAGTCCTTGCCCTCATATATCATAAACTTGCTAGTGTACCCAGTACTACTTTCGCAGAGCTTATAAATTGATGCCATAGCGAGAACGCTTACTTGGCATGTATTACGGAACTTAGGGCCCTTTGTAGAGCATAGGGACTCATCAATACAGATATTCTGGGAAGGGATTTAAACCCTGCAAAGCGTTTAGACAGGCTATCAATAAAGGGCCTCAATTTATGAATCCTGTCATGACCGGGTGCACCAGGGAACAGCTGTGGTGTTATCGTTAAAATGCATAAACCGCAATAAGATTTGGTAGCGGTTTCTAGGCTTACAGCTGAAAAAAGGGGGAGGGAAATTACAGTAGTGGATCCCAATAGCCTCCAATGTATTGTTCTTTTAGACCCATTGAAAGAGTGAGGGCAAAAAATTTTTTCATTTCCACTATGTGGTGGGATCCATGCACGAGCACGTGAAATATACACCTAATTGGTGTGTGTGGCAATATACTGCTCGGCAAATAATTAGTAAGTGGACCACATCCTGTAGGATGCGTCCGTCAGAACAGCTGAAAGAAGTCTAGCACTTCAAAATTACTGGTGTCCCCCTTCACGCCAGGGACTGCTAAAAATCAGGAATTTGGGGGGTAAAATTAGCGGGAGGCCTCCACGCAGGCTCTCCTCCAACTGCAAGCAACCAGCACACTCCCATCATCTACCTCCATAGGACCAACAATGCTAGGACCAGCCTCATCATCAGCAGAACCACTACTCTCTAAGGCTGTGACAGTGTCACTACTGCCATGCTCGTCAGAATCTGATGATTCTGATCCCTGTAAATACTCAGGGTCAGCATCAGCATCAGAAAATCACTTTCCTCTGAGCTGGTCAGCTACAGAATCTAGCAGCCTCCTCACAGAAAACTCCTCTTCCTAGCCATTGTATCAAAAGTCACTGTACCAATTTTTTTTTCAAACAAAAGACCTGCAGTTTTGGACCTAACAAAAGGAAGTTTCCTGTGAGTGTAACGAACTTGTGAGTGGCCCTTTCTCTTAAGGATCTTGATCTCAAGGACATAAAAAAGAAGGACACTTAATCATTTGATGGTTATGGTGTGTGTGAAAGTTTGAAAATAAGGATTGTTTGACAGTTTGAAAATAAGGATTGTTTGTACTGTTAAACACTGTGTGCAGGATTGAGTGTGCAGTAAGCAGACTAATCTTTCTTCTTCCAGTTAAGGGGTGTGCTGGACTTCTATATTCTAGTATTGTACCTGTTGTAATCACAAACAGGCTGCGAAAGGGTAATAAGTGTTTGGTTTTTTTTCCCTCTCTTTCTGGCTCTTGCACTAATTGGTGTGGGGGATGGGGCCTATTAGTTAAATAGGATTCACAGTGTTGGGCCGTGGTTTGGACCTAACAAAAGGAAGTTTCCGTGAGTGTATGAACTTGTGAGTGGCCCTTTCTCTTAAGGACCTTGATCTCAAGACATAAAAAAGGACATTGAAACAAGAAGGGCAATTAAACAAGTTTGTGCGTACTGTGTTGGTGTGGTGTATTAGAAGGGACAGTTTTGTCAGTACCATGCAATGTGCATCGTGCCCATTTTATGGAACCTGACAGACGTTCCGGGGAACCTATGTCTGTGTCAGGTGTGAGTGGGTTTCCCTTTTGGAAGCTGAGGTGGAGAGTCTAAGGCGCGCTTGCAGCATTGCGGGGATTGGCAAACTGGGGGGTCCAGCAGCACTGCCTGGGGCCAGTATAGAGGTGGGTGGAAGAGGGACAAGAAAGATGAGGAAGGAGGTAGTTTTGTTAGGTTACTAGGGGAAGTGGGGGCCAGAAGATTAGGGGGGCTTCTTCCCAGATTGTCCATCCCAACAGATTGGCCGCCTTAGGTAATGAAGTGGAGGAGGACACCTCGGAATTAGCATGTATGGAGGGGGCTAGTCCCTTGAGCACCCAGGGGACTGCCTCTCTGATACAAGGAGGAGAACGAAGGGTCAGGATGCAAGGCAGGTGGTAGTGGTAGGGGACCCATTATAAGGAAGTAGATAGGGTAATCTGCCGCCAAGACCCTACATGCCGAACTGTGTGTTGCCTGCCTGGGCTAGGGTTCGCATGTGGTGGATCGTGTAGACAGATTATTGGGTGGGCCGGGTGTGACCCGGCAGTCTTGGTTCACATTGGTGCAATGACAAGTTGAGGTGGAGGAGGTCCTAAACATGATTTCCGAGAACTAGGCCAAGATAAAAGCAAGGACCTCCAGGGTAGTGTTTTCAGAAATACTACCGCAGCCACGTGCTAGCCAGGGAGACAGCGGAGCTTAGGAGCATTATTGCGTGGCTAAGAGAGTGTGTTAAGGAAGAAGGTTTTGGGTTTATTGAGAACGGGCAGACTTTGCTGGTCGCTACAGGCTCTTTAGTAGGGATGGGTTGCACCTCACTGAGGTGGTGCAGCTGTTTTGGGGAAAGTGGCTAGAGGGTTGGAGGAGATTTTTAACTAGGTTTGGGGGGGAGGGTATTACCATGTCTCACTGGGATAGATTGTCCAGGAGGAAAGCAGGGTGTAGATAGGCCAGTGGTGGGGGGAAAGGGGGGTGGGGCTAGCGATAGGGATAGGGAGGAATGTGTATCAAAGTGTACGAATAAATTACAGGATCATAATCTAAAATGTATGTTTGCAAATGCGAGAAGCCTGGCTGACAAATGGGTGATTGGAAATGGTTATCATTTTTCTTGAGAAGTTCACACTTTTCTGAAAAAATGAACAAAAAAACAACTTCAAAAGGTAAAAAATCATGCCAAAACCTCATGGATGTAAAAAAAAGTTAATAAAATATCAATCTCCCAAATGTCCTGGAATCAAACGGTAGCCATATGTGTGGTTACTACAGGGACGTGGAAGCGAAAAAGCCACAAAGGTGAGACAATGCATGATGGCTCAGAAACAGCGAAAATATTTAGCCAACTCCAAATTTGAACAGTATGAATTTTTTTCCACAAACACCCTGATAATCAGAAATACCCCCCACAAACTATATCTTACTGAAATCTAACACACTTCAGCTATGTAACACTGTAGTTGTTCATTCATACATAATGGTGTGGGCGCAGTTCTTCGTAGAAGTTCGCACTTTTCTGAAAAAATGAACAAAAAACAACTTCAAAAGGTAAAAATCATGCCAAAACCTCATGGAATGTAAAAAAAAGTCTAATATCAATCTCCAAATGCCTGAATCAAACGGTATGCCATTGTGTGGTTACACACACGGAAGTGGAAGCGACAGTCAAAAAGTAAAACAATGCGCAGTGAGCCAATAACAGCATTTTCCCAGATTTTTCAAACTGAAACACCCCTCAACTTGGAAAATACCCCGCAAAATAATTATATTTAGAATCACATACCTTCAGCTACGTAACGCTGTAGTTCGTTCATTCATACCTCATGGTGTGGGCGCAGTTCTTCGTAGAATTTGGCATTTCTACACAATTTTTGGAAAAATAGAGAAAAATACATTTCAAAGTTACAAAATCACACCAAAACCCATGTAATGTAAAAAAAACTTACCAAATACCAATCTCCTAAATGTCTGAATCAAACGGTATGCCATATGTGTGGTGACACACACGGAGTGGAAGCGACATAGTCACAATTAAGACAAGGCACATGGGCTAATTACAGCAATGTTCCAGAATTTTCACGGTAACCCCCTCCAACTCAGAATAACCACCACACAAAACTATAGATTTTTGGACAACCTCTACATACTCATAGCTATATAACAGTGCCATTTCTTTGTATACATGCAATCTTGTAGCCGCATTCAAAGTAGTATTTCGAACTTTTAGCAGACAGACTCGCACTTGATCCGGTGCCTGGAAACCCTGGAAATATGTTTCAAATCTTCCTACCTGTGGATATCTTTGCCTCGTGTTGTTGCCATTTGCATTACTGAGAAAATACTGATAGCTTAGTGAAGGCTATTGAGCTTTTGCTGTGAAAAAGTTTTGTACATCAGATCGAAAGATGAATAATAAAATTCACTTTCTATTTCATCATTTGCCACAAGCGGCTTGAACTACAAGTCTGCCCCAGCACAAGACTAGGTGCTTTCTGTTTGGAGTTTAGTTGTTCGTCTCCAGTTTTTTCCGGCACACATCTTGAAAAGATAAAAGCAGTTGTTAAATGCAATACATAGAACCATTCATACATTACTGAAATACACCATAACGCATCAACCCTGTTACTGGGTATTTTACAGGAACCTCAAAAATCCTTGGGAAAAATAAACTAGCGGTAGTAACAACATTACTGAAACATAAAACAATTGTACCTTATGCCCCCTTTACAGTAAATAACTATTTTAACTAGAAGGAGACCTACCTGTCCCAACCACAAAGCTATTTCAGAAAAAGGCAAATGAACCCGGAGCATGCCAAATAAGTGCTAGACACCCACAAATCCAGAGAGCCTCCTATCTATCAACTTTCAAAGTGCACCAAAGTATGGTAGCGCTCAAAAACAGGGCTTAGACATAAAGCAGGGTTGCTAGGGCACTTAGGACAAAATACCTTGTATCCGCCTAGTCCCATTTTTACGGCAAACCTTGCAGGCCTCTGGGGATGCTGCTTATTAGGCGTGGGTGGAATGGGTTCTAAAAATGCTTTCCTACTAATCTAGCTACATTATCATTACTAGGCATCTCCGGGACCTCCTCTACACTACCAAACAACATAGCTGGAATAAGCTGCAGTGGAACTTATTAATAAGACAGTACAGGCTCTGGTACCACTGTCTTGTAAACAATATACGAATTATGTAGGGCCGTTTGAAAAGATAAATGGCTAATTTATTGTACCAGGCCTTTGTTTTTTCTGGTGGCGTTGTAGTAGTGTTGGATCTGATCAGTTTGTCAACGCCACCCATGTATTGTTGTATTCTTTGCTACAGAGTGGTCTAATTTTGGGGGGCCTACCACCACTTCTGTGCCTACTCTTACTGACTCATCGTGGATGGTGGTCAGCATGAATACAACCTTAGTATCACAAAACTTGATAGCCAGGAGCTCATCGCTTCTTAGAGCAAAATTCTCTCCACGCTTTAGTGTCTTATCCAGTAAAGCCTTGGGCAACCCTTTTCGAATAGGATTTATGGTGCCACAGGCTGGGGTGTCAAAGAATAAAGATATCAAACAAGGGAATACTTGTATAAAAGTTATCCACATATAAGTGGTAACCTGGGCCCAGCAATGGAAAAATGAGCTCCCAGACTATCTTGCCACTGACCGTTAAATCCAGTGGACAACCAGGGGGGTCTAACGTGAGTCCTTGCCCTCATATATCATAAACTTGCTAGTGTACCCAGTACTACTTTCGCAGAGCTTATATAATTTGATGCCATAGCGAGAACGCTTACTTGGCATGTATTGACGGAATATTAGGCGCCCTTTGTAGAGCATAAGGGACTCATCAATACAGATATTCTGGGAAGGGATGTAAACCTCTGCAAAGCGTTTAGACAGGCTATCAATAAAGGGCCTCAATTTATGAATCCTGTCATGACCGGGTGCACCGGGGGGAACGCTGTGGTGTTATCGTTAAAATGCATAAACCGCAATAAGATTTGGTAGCGGTTTCTTAGGCATTACAGCTGAAAAAGGGGGAGGGAAATTACAGTGGTGGTATCCCATAGCCTTCCAAGTATTGTCTTTACGAGACCATTGAAAGAGTGAGGCAAAAAATTTTTTCATTTCCACTATTGTGGTGGGATACCATGCACGAGCACGTGAATATACACCTAATTGGTGTGTGGGAATATACTGCTCGGCAATAGTTAGTATATGGACCACATCCTGTAGGATTGCGTCCGTCAGAAACAGCTGAAAGAAGTCTAGCACTTCAAAATTACTGGTGTCCACCTTCACGCCAGGGACTGCTAAAAATCAGGAATTTGGGGGGTAAAATTAGCGGGAGGCATCACGCAGGCTTCCTCCCAACTGCAGCACCAGCAACACTCCCATCATCTACCTCCATAGGACCAACAATGCTAGGACCAGCCTCATCATCAGCAGAACCACTACTCTCTAAGGCTGTGACAGTGTCACTACTGCCATGCTCGTCAGAATTTGATGATTCTGATCCACTGGGTAAATATCAGGGTCAGCATCAGCATCAGAAAAAATCACTTTCCTCTGAGCTGGTCAGCATACAGTATCTAGCAGCCTCCTGTACAGAAAAGCTCTTCTTCTTAGCCATTGTATCAAAAGTCACTGTACAATTTTCTTTCAAACAAAAGACCTGCAGTTAACCCCTTCAGCAAAAGACCTGCAGTTAACCCTTCAGCAAAAAGACCTGAAGTTAACCCCTTCAGCAAAAAAGACCTGAGGTTGACCTCAAGCAAAACTAAGTAACAATGTTTCAACTTTCCAACTTTCAACACTTTCTAGAAAGCACCAGAAAACGAAATACTATAAAAAAACTAAACTAATGAACAGTATACAAAATTAAACCGTACAATTCCAAAATACAGAAAATAACTTTTATATATTTTAGATAACTTTATAAAACAGAAATCAAGGGTAAACTGAAGAAAAAAAAAAAAATTATAATAAAGACACTGAATATATTTAGCACAGAGAAGCAAAAATGCACAAAAGTACTTCACTACACAGCAGGACTGGGGGTCAAATCACAGATCCACTAGTCTTGTTGTGTATAAAGAAATCAAGGGTAACTGAAACCAAAAAAGTAATAAAACTGAGATAGCAGAAAATTACAAACACAAAAAAAAATGACTAAATAACTTTACCGCACAGCAAGACTGGGGGTCAAAATGACAGACCCACTAGTCTTGATGGGTAATAAAGATGTTAACAGTAAATTCAATCCCACAAGTTATCAGTAAGAGGGTCTGGGGGTGGGGAGGGGTAGGGGTAGAGGGGTATATAGGATATAAGGGGTATATAGGGATATAGAGGGGTAAAACACAAAATACACACAAAACAAATACAATTATAGAATAATATTAAAAAACACCAAAATAAAAGAAACAGCAAAAAAAATCCAGAAAAACTGTCAAAATAAAATGAATGAAAAATACAAAATAAAAAAATATGTTGATTTTGTGTTGTATATTTGTGTGTTGTATATGTGTGTGTGTGTGTGTTAGAGTGTAAATATGTGTTTGTAAGTGGGTGTTAGTGTGTACAAGTGTGTAGAGTGTGTAATACAAAAAAAAAAGTTATAAAGTTTATAAACTAAAGTATGTGTGTAGTGTGTGTAAATACTGTACCAGTCCAGAAGACAGATGATCTAAAGCAGGCAGCAAGGTAAATCCCAGCAGGAAACACAGCAGATCACAGCAGGAGGGCTCCAGCAACGTAATCCACCAGGTAAGTTGTGAGAAAAATCCAGCAGGGGGCGGTTCCTTTACACACTGACATCAGCAAGTCACTCCCCATGTGACTTGTGATGTCAGTGCCTTCCCATTGGTGCTCTGCGATCGTGGACCGGGGAGAGGTAAGTAACCGGCATTGCTCGTTGCCTAGGGGGTTTGCAAGAGCGGGGAAGCGGTTTCCCCGCTCTAACTTCAGGCATTCCGCTCCGGACCCGGAAGTGCTGCAGATCGTGAATATACGATCTGTGCAGTTTGGTACTTGTCTGCACAGAACGTATATTCACGATCTGTGGCAGGCAAAGGGTTTAAAGGGCATGTCCACCCTTAATATAAACTTTTGTCATATAATAGAATAACTTCCCCCAGCCCCAACTGCTATGAAATAAATTTAAGAAAGTGCCCAGATCTTTACTTACCTTCCCTCTCTCCTCCGATGCCCGGCCTTCTGCTTGCAAGAACTGCAAGCAGGGGCGGGACTGGCAGCCGCGTCCCTGATTGGCTGAGAGGCAGCCAATCACGGATGCGGCTGCCGCTTCTCAGAATGCCGGTGGAGAGAGGGAAGGTAAGTAGAGTTCTAGGGACTTTCTTAAAATAATTTTTTTTTGCGGTTGGGGCTGGGGGAACATATAGTATTATATGGGCAAGGGGTTTTATGGTAGGGGGAGGGATCGCAAAACGAGAGGGAGGGGGAGGGGGAGGGAGGGGGAGAAGGGCTGCAGTACGCATGCCAAACTTCTCCCGGAGGCCAGATAGGAGGCAGAGTGCTATATGGACTCTGCTATCCTTGGTGGGCAGTTTTTTGGGACATTGGGGGGGACTACAGGAGAACCTTATGGAGCTGGGATGTGAGGTAAGGATTTTACTACACAATGGTGGGGCCATTAGGGGGGGGATTATAGTTTTGGGGGTGGACATGCCCTTTAAAGCTGCCACTCTGGTACAACCCCTGCCAATCACTAGGCAGGCAAACCAACCTAACAGGAGACGTGTTGCGGTTGGTATATCCCCAGGTGTGCTGGCCCAGGGGAAGAGTGGAATGGAAGTTTAGAGGGAATTATTCTAACTGCCTAATTTATTCCCAAAAGTAAGAGATTCTTTACAGCAAAGGAGAGGAGGTTATTTACAGCCTTTGTCACTCTAACATTGGTAAGAGAAATTCACGTAAACTTTCCAACACCCCTTTCAGGGCACTAGCATGAATAACATTAAATCCACGCTAATGGTGGTAATACATCTTATTTATGCCCTGCCCCTACCCTCAACAACAATAACCACATACCAGACCACCTGACCAAGCCCCCAGAATACGCAAATATTAGTGTGTGGCTAAAAAGTTGTGGTAATGAGGAGGCGTTTGGGTTTTTAAAGAAACTGGGAAGAGTTTTCTGTTAGTTACAATACGGGCGAATGGGCTGCACCTCAATGATGATAGAGCAGTAGATTTAGGGGAGAAGATGGGTAGGGGTTGGAGGAGATTTTTGACAAAGGGAGGTATTGTGGACATCACTGGGGTACACAGAGTAATGAATTAGGGTGTAAATAAGAAACTCTTAAGTAAAGAGTTTTTTCCCATTAAATTACCAGTGGGTGAACTGCCAAGTAAACAGGAGGAGGGGTATCATAGATATTATTAAATTATAATCAAAATGTATGTTGACAAATGCAAGAAGCCTAGCTGGGAAAATTGGAGAATTAAAATAATAGCTTTAAAGGGAGGGTTCAGTGTAAATATCATGTTTTATAAAACTATTTGTTTGTATTATGATACCTAGTTATTCTCCATTTTGAAAAATCAGTTGATTTCACACCCCCTGCTGTTAATATTAGTAACTGCCATTTCAAGTTCTGTAACGTGTACTAACATTTTGCATTACACTTAAAGGGCATGTCCACGAAATTCTCCCCCACTGCTGGCCCTTGTGTAGTGTATACAAACCCTTACCTTACCTCTCTGCTCCAAATGGTTCTCCTGTAATGTCTGCCAAAAGTCCTAGAAAGTAAAGAGTAGGGTCTGGCTGGAGGGAAAATGTTCCCCTCTGAGAGAGATTTCTGGCTTGCTCGGTGCAGCCCTCTTGCCTTATCTTTAATGCATTTGTGATTATTGTATGAACCGGTGACCTGTACACCCGAGGAAGCGACGCGCTGGTGCACCTGGGCCTGGGTGTCCACCTGGCCCACACCATCACAGCGTTTAAGTCTTTTCCACTTCAAGTCTACACTTTTACTGTTTAATGTTTCCAATCCGGACTATTAAAATTGCAAGACATGAACTTTTTTAAAAATAGACACATTAGTCCTGTGGCAATTATTTATTGTTCCATTGTGTTTCACAAACGTTGGTCGGCACACTCTGACTATTTTTGTTTTTATATTAAAGATAATGCTGAGCCAGGAGGAAGACTGACAGAATCAGTGTTCTTGGGGCTGGTGCTCCTCACAGAAACAATATTGGGAGGAGAATTACCAATCCTATATCCCTGTCTCAAGTAATTTTCAGTTTAACTGTTTTTTAAATAAACTTCATAACAGTGATAGTTATCCTTTAAATGTGGACATATCAAGGTTTTAGGATCATAAACACAAACCCCAGCCCCCACACAGACAAAGGTCCCTTCCCCAGGGCTCCATGATCAGCTGTTTTTAAAACACACAATTAGCTATTTAGAAACTGCTGATTGTGGACCTCTGTGGAGGGAAGGGGTGTGGGTCATGGGCCAAGTCTCCAATCTCGCGGGGGGGTGGCCTACAGTTACGCCCCTGCTCACAATGCTATATACACCATTAGACATAGGTACACACACCTACTTATACACCTTGTCAGTGCATTATGGAAACATACTTAAAGGGTAACTATAGTTGAAAAACCTTTTTTACAGTATATCTGCCACAGGAGCAAGGGAGGTCAGTAGGTGTGTGTACCTGTGTCTGTGTGGGGGTTGGGGTTTGTGTTTATGTCCCAAATTGAGGAGTGTACCCATTATAGTTAAAGGAAAACAATGTCTTGAAATTAGCCAATAACATGTAATGCTTCCACGGATTCCTTAGCTAGGAAATACACACTTCTATGTGTCCCGAATGTATGAATTTCATGTCTCTAGCTCAAAAACTGTGGGAGGAGTTACAGTCCAGAAAAAAAATGAAGAATAAAAAGAAAAAATAGAAAGAACAGGAATTTGGCTCTACAAGCCGATGAGAGGGGCTTGTCTATGCAGACAGATGGACATGTTGGGGCTTTTACACTAGAGAAAAGACACATAAAATAACTCTCTGGTGCATTGTTCACTAATAGGTATATCAGAGGATTTGTGTACATCTTTTAAGATAAGAAGAAAAGAAGTTTCATCTTCAGGTTAGGAAAGGTTGGACGGGACTGCCAGGACGAAATCCCAAGGCCCTAGCAGCCCCCTCCCCACTTATTCCCCAACTCCGCCTCCAACCACGGTCCCACCCCCTAGCCACGCCTTTGCCCTTATCTGCCCACTGTGACATCACGGTCTGCCCCCCTCCACTCAGGGGTGGCCAAGATCTGCCAACCCTGGGCAGGGGTCATGAGTCTGCTAAAAAGTTTGGATTTAGATCAGGGTTTCTCAAAGGGTGTGAAAGAGTATGGGGTGAGTTTGGGGTGTGCCTCGGGAATGTGGGAGTGGAAATATATAACGGGCATATTTATTTTGTACAGAAAATTTAAGAATTGCAATTCTAACATAAAGAACCCAGGTTTTCCCTTAAGAAATATTTGCATTGCCAATGCACCAGTCTAAGATCCACTGGATGTTTTTATTTAACCAAACTATCATAATTAGCTATGGGGGGGTTAGGGGTGTCAATGACTGACACTATATGTAGGGCCTGTCCAGTGAATACAGGGTGGAATCAGTTTGGTTGAGGGGTTTCTGGGGTGTCACTGACTGACACTGTATGTAGGGCCTGTCCCAGTGAATACAGGATGGAATCAGTTTGGTTGGGGGGTTCTGGGGTGTCACTGACTGACACTAGTGTAGGGCCTGTCCCAGTGAACACAGAGTGGAATCAGTTTGGTTGTGGGGTTTTGGGGTGTCACTGACTGACACTATATGTAGGGCTGTCCCAGTGAATACAGGATGGAATCAATTTGGTTGGGGGGTTCTGGTGTATCACTGACTGACACTATATGTAGGGCCTCTCCCAGTGAATACAGGGTGGAATCAGTTGGTTGTGGGGTTCAGGGGTGTCACTGACTGACACTATATGTAGGGCCTGTCCCAGTGTATACAGGATGGAATCAGTTTGGTTGTGGGGTTCTGGGGTGTCACTGACTGACACTATATGTAGGGCCTGTCCCGTGAATACGAGGTGGAATCAGTTTGGTTGTGGGTTCTGGGGTGTCACTGACTGACACTATATGTAGGGCTGTCCCAGTGAATACAGGGTGGAATCAGTTTGGGTTTTTGGTTCTGGGGTGTCACTGACTGACACTATATGTAGGGCCTGTCCCAGTGAATACAGGATGGAATCGTTTGGTTGGGGGGTTCTGGGGTGTCACTGACTGACACTATGTGTAGGCCTGTCCCAGTGAATACAGGGTGGGATCAGTTGGTTGGGGGGTTCTGGTGTGTCACTGACTGACACTATATGTAGGGCCTGTCCCAGTGAATACAGGATGGAATCAGTTTGTTTTTTTTTGGTTCTGGGGTGTCACTGACTGACACTATATGTAGGGCCGTCCAGTGAATACTACAGGATGGAATCAGTTTGGTTGGGGGGTTCTGGGGTGTCACTGACCGACACTATGTGTAGGGCCTGTCCCAGTGAATACAGGGTGGGATCAGTACCAACTTTCCCTGTAACACATACCACACCAACTTTCCCTGTAATGCATCCCACACCAACTTTCCCTGTAACGCGTACCACACCAACTTTTCCTGTAACACATACCACACCAACTTTCCCTATAACGCGTACTACACCAAATAACACGTACCACACCAACTTTCTGTGTAACGTGTACCACACCAACTTTCCCTGTAACACATACCACACCAACTTTCCCTGTAATGCGTACCACACCAACTTTCCCTGTAATGCGTAGCACACCAACCTTTTGTGTAACGCGTACCACACCAACCTTCTGTGTAACGTTTACCACACCAACTTTCCCTGTAACGCGTACCACACCAACTTTCCCTGTAACGCGTACCACACCAACCTTCTGTGTAACGTTTACCACACCAACTTTCCCTGTAACGCGTACCACACCAACTTTCCCTGTAATGCGTACCACACCAACTTTCCCTGTAACGCATACCACACCAACTTTCCCTGTAACGCGTACCACACCAACTTTCCCTGTAACGCGTACCACACCAACCTTCCCTGAAACGCGTACCACACCAACTTTCCCTGTAACATGTACCACACCAAATAACGTGTTCCACACCAATCTTCCATGTAATGCGTGCGTACCACACCAACTTTCCTGTAACACGTACCACACCAAATAATGCTTACCACACCAACTTTCCCTGTAACGCATTCCACATCAACTTCCCCTTTAATGTGTACCAACAACTTTCCCTGTAATGCGTACCACACCAACTTTCCCTGTAACACGTACCACACCAACTTTCCCTGTAACACGTACCACACCAACTTTCCCTGTAAGGCATACCACACCAACTTTCCCTGTAGGCATCTCTGAGTCAGATAAGATTTATCTTTTTATTATTTGCACAGCTAATCTGTATTATATGGTTTGTTACAAGAAATACATTTATTTACATGATTTTATTCACATATGTCACATTGGTCGTACCGACCATAGGTCACTCACACCAATGAGTTTTTTATTATCTATTTTAGTATGTCCGAATTTTTAGCTGTTTACTAATATGAGGGTTTTACACACTATGTTTTGGATGGTTCTTTAACTCATTAAGCACTTTAGCCACTACCATGGGAGTGGACTCACTCAGTATCTAGGGTATTTTACCACCACTGTTTGTTGTAATTGCATCACCTGAGGAAGGGGGCATGTTCCCGCGAAACGTGGGTGTGCGACTCCATAATCCAGAACCGGCTGATACTTACCTTCCTTGGAAGTGGGAAGATTTCAGGAGGCCAGCACCCACCTAAGTTTGTGTGCATAAGTAACTCATGTTTCAGTGGTGTATAACTTCCTGGTCCTGTATCAACTTTATTAATGACCTTACAAGCTGTACCTAAAGAAATCAATTACAAAGCCCCCCCACCCACTCACAAAAATGAGGCACAGATAGAGTGTGGAGCATGTGCAGTGAAGATGATCTGTGCCTCATTTTTGTGAGTGGGTGGATACTTAGAGAGGAGATATGCATACTAATTAGAAGTGAGCTGAACAGGACATGAGATCTAGTGACAGGGAGCATTGAGAGCAGAAAGGGATCAGGTTCCTGGCAGCACTAAAAATATAAAAAAGGATAAAGGCAAGTCATTTTTTTCAGGTTAGTGTCCCTTTAATGTTTGCAAAACAAAAGGACACAAGCAAAAGATAAACACTACTAATCCAGCCCTCTTTCCAGTCCACATTTTACTTTAAGTGTAATATACAGCTAGCAGGACAGTCCTGACTAATTGACCAAATAAAACTCACCTCCAGCAAGTCCTTAGTCCTCCAGTTCATTACCCATTGTAGTAAGCCCTCCACTTCATTAGCCAGTGTTGTCAATCCCCCAGTTCATTAGCCAGAATTGTTAACCCTCCAGTTTATTAGTCTGTTACTGTAATCTTAAAGGAAAGGGAGGTGTGGAAGCTATGTCTAACCTCCTGTTTGTCAGTAAGGGTACTCATCTTTCTGGCCGCTCCGGTTCTTCCAAAATGGCGGCGCCCAGCAAGTCAGTGCAACGGCAGCATCACGTCTTGCGCGTGACATCGTGCACGGACGTTGGCGCTTCTGCTATGACACGCAAGGGGCGTGACATCATCTGAAAGCGGCGGCGCAAAGATTTAAACTGACAGTTTTCCTTAGCCAAGTGCCCGATTATAGCACTGCAAACCTACTGTCAGCAGTGCTGGGTTCTAGTTTCCTGTGCTAGGTTATTTCCTCCTGCAATCCTGATCCTGCATTCAAGTATAGACTTTGTCTCCTATATCCTGTTTCTTGTCAAGCACTTCTGTCTCCAGTTCCCTGCTTCTTCTGGACCCTTCTCCTTTGGATCTCCTTGGGCTTGTAACTTGTCCTTGGCTGTATGCTTCAGATAGTAGATTGTTCCATTTCTGCTGTGCCTGCTGTTCTTCCTTGTGGATTTCTACCCTCTATTGGTCTGACTTCAATTGACGTCAATACAGGTATCTAAATCGGGCCATGGACCCATCCTAGGGAATGTCCCTAGATTTGGGGAAGATTTTTAAATGGCAGCAAAATAGAATTGGTCGAATGCTGGACGCCCTCCTTGCACGAACCCTGGCTGCTACTCCAGGTAACAGTGCAGCTCCTGTAGTCCAACCAAGTACGTTGCCAGTGGGGAATCCTAAAGAGCCACAAATTCTACCCCCTTCTCGTTATTCTGGGGATCCACAAACTTGCAGAGGCTTTGTGAACCAGTGCATGATCCAGTTTGAGTTACAGCCATCTCACTTTGCTTCTGAACGAGCCAAGGTGGGCTACATCGTTTCCCTACTGGAAGGGAAATTACTGGAATAGACTTCACCGTTATGGGAAAATGACTCTTCTCCTTATTAACAATTCTTCTGACTTTTTGACAACCTTCAAATCTGTCTTCGACGGGTGAACTACTGCCGCCTCCACACGTCTTCTACAGTTACGTCAGGATAACCGCACTGAAGCTATTCTGCCTAGCGGCAGAGTTGACCAGGAACAATGACGCTTATGTTGCGGCCTACTGACAAGGTCTCTCTGATAAATTAAAAGTTGATTTTATCCAGAGAATTACCTACCACCCTGGATGAACTTATTACTTTGAGTATTAAGATCGACACCCGCCATAGAGAACGGTTTGCTGAGAAGGAACGCAGTTAGAGACTCGTTCCTCTGTTGGCTCCACGCTTTGTCAATCCCCCTCTCCAAGCTTCTGCATCAACCATCTCGGAGGAACCCATACAGATTGGTAGGGCTCACATTTCTGAGGAAGAGAAGTTGCGAAGACGCAATACTGGCCTTTGTCTTTATTGTGGTGGTAGTGGCCACTGCCAAATTCTGTCCAGCAAAACTGAGAAACACCAATGCTCAGATATGAAAGGGGTGACTCATCTGGGCAGTGTATCTATTTTCACCCTACTCGACACGTTTTCTTCTGCCTGTGCAACTCTCTTTAGATTCCTCAACTTTAGAACTATTAGGGGCATATTTATAAAGGATTGTCTTTTTCGCCAAATAATTAGCGCAGCACATCGCAGCGAAAATAGCGCCATTTGGGGCTTCGTTTCGCCTTATTTATAAAAAAGCGAAAAAAGCCACACTTCGCGGCTGAAAAAGGCGAACGGGCGCGATAAAGAGCGAAAAGTATCGCAGCGAAAACTTAACGCATCTAAGAAGACTGCATTGTGAAAACCATTCAGAAAAGCCCACTAGAAAATGATGTCAAGTTCAAAATGGCCACCTCACATTTACCAAGAAGTCAGCCATGTCTTATTTAGTCAATCTTCTTAGAATTTCTCAATTGGAATACAATTTTCTTTTGCACTGCACATTCGCCTTTCTAATGCGCGTTCGCCTTTCTAATGTGCGTTCGCCTTTCTAATGTGCGTTCGCCTTTCTAATGTGCGTTCGCCTTTCTAATGCGCGTTTGCTTTTCCAAGGCATATTCCATTATAACGTGCGTTCGCCTTTCTGATGTGCGTTCGCCTTTCTAATGCGCGTTTGCTTTTCCAAGGCATATTCCATTATAATGTGCGTTCGCCTTTCTAATGCGCGTTCGCTTTTCCAAGGCATATTACATTCTAATGCGCGATCGCCTTTCTAATGTCGCTTTTCCAAGGCATATTACATTTTAATGCGCGTTCGCCTTTCTAATGTCGCTTTTCCAAGGTATATTGCACTCTAATGCGCGATTGCCCTTCTAATGCGCGTTCGCTTTTTCAAGGCCCATTAGAATGCCTTTTCGCTCAAACAATGACTTTTCACCACCTTCAGGGTCGCGCTAATCTTTCGCTCTTTTTAACACCAAAAACCACCTTTCGCTCTTTTATAAATCGCGCTATGCCTTTTTGCTCCTTTTTCGCTAAAATTACCATTGCGAAGTTATGCGAAAAGGGTTTAGCGATAGCTCGCGGAAACAGTTTCGCCATTCGTTAACGCTACCTTTATAAATAGCGTTAACTGTCTTTTTGGCGAAAACCCATGCGAAAAGCGAATGCGAAAACATTTCGCTACTTTTCGCTCTTTTATAAATATGCCCCTTACTGTTAATGGATTCCAGGGCAGCTGGCAATTTTTTGGATTCCACTTTCGTCAAGCAATCCAAGATTCCACTCCTACCTCTGACCACTCCCCTCCGAGTGTTTTCCATCGATGACAAGCCTCTATTAACCAATGTAATTTCTCAGTCTACTAGTGAATTTATTCTTCAGGTTAGTCCACTTCATCACGAATATATTAAATTTTTCATTATTGACTGTCCTTCTACTCCTATTGTCTTGGGTCTTACCTGGCTTAGGCGCCATAACCCCAATATAGACTGGCACACTAACCATATTTCCCAGTGGAGTTCCTATTGTCTGAGCAACGGTCTTTAACCTTCCTCTTCTGTTCCTGTCAACTCTATTAAGACTATTCAGTTACCCACTAAGTATCAAGAATTTTCTGATTCTATAAAAAGGCTGCAGAGAGTCTTCCCCCTCACCGAACATGATTGCCCCATCGAGCTTCTTCCTGGAACCATGCCCCCAAGAGGTCGTACAGAGACATACATTGTCTCTAGCCAAAACCCAGTCCATGAAAGAATACATTCTAGAGAATTTACAACAGGGTTTTATTCGGCCTTCCTCCGATTGGAAAACAGCTTTGGCACTATGAATATGTTGTCATGCCCTACGGCCCCTGCAATGCCCCAGCTGTTTTTCAGGAATTTGTTAATGATCTATTTCACAACCTTCTAGGTCGTTCTTTAGTTGTTTATTTGGACGATATATTGATTTTTCCTAAAAAAATCCCTTTTCTTGGTTAAATCATTTCTCAGGAAGGGTTTAGGATGGATCCTGCTAAAGTTGCTGCTATCAGAGACTGGCCATTACCCACTTGCACCGGGGCCATTCAGAAATGTATCGGTTTTGCCAATTATTACAGACAATTCATTAAAGGATTTTGTTCTCTCGTCTCTCCCACTTTGTCCTTAATCAAAAAAGGAGGGAAACCCCATTCATGGACTCCACAATCTTTAAACGCTTTTAAAACACTGAAAGACTCTTTCTCTTCCGCTCCTGTTCTTTGTCATGCTAATCCTTTTCTCCCTTTCTACATCGAAGTCTATGCTTCAAATATTGGAGCCGGAGCAGTTCTGTCTCAACGCGTTGACTCTGATCACAAACTTCATCCATGTGCATACTTCTCCCGGAAATTCTCGGCTTCTGAACAAAATTATGATATGGGTAACAGGGAACTTCTTGCCGTCAAATGAGTGGCGACATCTTCTAGAAGGTACCTCCCTACCAACTACTATTTATACCGTTCACAAGAATCTTCATTCACTCTTAAAAGACTTAACCCCCATCAGGCCCACTGGGCACTCTTCTTCTCCCGCTTCAATTTCATTTTGACTTACCACCCTGGCTCAACAAATAGGAAGGCTGACGCCCTGTCCAGAAGTTTCTCCCCTTCTGAGACCTCAGTCATACCCAATGAACGAATCATTCCATCCTCCTATTAATTCATCTCTGGCCTCCCAATTATTGACCACTCAATCTTCTGCTCCCATAGAACCACCCATCGGGATGATTTACATTTCTCCTGAACATCGACTCACTATCCTTCAGAAAACACACAGTTCTAAACAAGCCGACCACCCCGGGGTTCTCAAAACACTATAACTTCTTCATCCTGCTGATATGGTGGCCAACCATGCAGAAAGATGTTAAGGACATTTCATCCCTCTTCCCAAACTCCCTTCTGCTATGGAACTTTCTAAGCAAGGCAAAGAGTAGAGGAGCACACTACTAGTGAAAATTTCTTTTATTTGTGCAAAAACAACAGCATACAACGTTTCGGGACTCTAGGCCCAAGAGTCCCGAAACGTTGAAGCCCTGGGAGTAGGGGGCTGAGATGATTGCACCTACCAACTTGTCTGGCTAATGAACCAACAGCGGTGTGCCATTGTACATTTGGAACTTTTGATATGGAACTTTCTACACTTTTCATTTCCCATTTTTTCCGCCTTCATGGACTTCCTACTGAAATCTTTGTGTAAAATTCTTGTCATTTCTTTCCAATTTTCTTTTGCATATCATCCCCAGTCTAATGGTGCAGTGGAACGCCTAGGTCAATCTTTAATACAATTCCTCCGTTGTCATATTTCACTTTGCCAGGATAATTGGGCTGACTTATTGCCTTGTGCGGAGTTTGCTCTTACTAATACTACTCATTCTTCTACTGGTAGATCACCCTTCCTTGTTATTTATGGTCAACACCCAACAGCTTTTCCTCAACATTTCCTACTCTATGATCTTCCTGCAGCCAATGACCATGCTGCTTATATGTCTGCTTTTTGGAGTGCTACCATAAATCATCTTTGAAAGTCTTCCTCAAAACAGAAAGCCTATGCTGACAAAAGATGGAGATAATCTCCTCCTTACTCTGTTAGAGATAAAGTATGGCGTTCCAGCCAAAACATTAATCATAAACTCCCACCTTCTAAGTTGGGGCCTAAATTCATCAGACCATTCCCTATCCTTGAGAATATTAATCCTACAGCTGTCAGATTGCAACTTCCTCCTAGAATGAGGATTCCTAATGCCTTTCATGTATCACTTTTGAAACCTGTCTACTCTAACCAATTCCCAGCCTCACAGCCTTCTCCTGCTCCAGTCATGGTCGACGGCCAACAGGAATACAAAGTAGAAAAGATCCTTGATTACAGAGTTTCCAGAGGCACCTTGCAGTATCTCATCCAGTGGAAAGGCTTTGGCCTGAATAGTGTTCCTGGATCAAGCACTCGGATGTCCATGCTCCTCAGTTAATCCGGAAATTCTACAAGTGCTTTCCTTTGAAACCTGGCCATGTTGGTCCTGTGCCCCCCCCCCCCCCCGGGGATGGATGTATTGTCAGTAAGGGTACTCACCTTTCCGACCGCTCCGGTCCTTTCAAGATGGTGGCGCCCAGCAAGTCAATGCACCTACGTCATCACGCCTTGCGCACACAAACGCCAGTGCTTCTGCTAAGGCACGCAAGGGGCGTGACATCATTGGAAAGCGTCGGCAGCGCAAAGATTTAAACTGACAGTCTTCCTTAGCCTAGTGCCCGATTATAGCACTGCAAACCCACTGTCAGCTGTGCTGGGTTCTAGTTTCCTGTGCTGGGTAATTTTCTCCTGCAATCCTGATCCTGCATTCAAGTATAGACTTTGTCTCCTATATCCTGTTTCTTGTCAAGCACTTCTGTGTACAGTTCCCTGCTTCTCCTGGACCCTTCTCCTTTGGATCTTCTTGGACTTGTAACTTGTCCTTGGCCATATCCTTCGGATAGTAGATTGTTCCAGTCAGTGGCGTATCTACGTTAAAACATTCGGGGCATATTGGCTATTTGGCAAAGTGCCCCGAATGTTTTAACCAACTGTACCTTGCAGAAGTGCGCCGAGCCTTATTCTTCTGGATTTCCGGTGACGATGACGTCACATGCACGTCGGCGCGGCCCGAAACAGGCAGCCTCTGCGCTCCTGTCTTCTGATGATAGAGAGACACAGGCAGAGAGGATAGATGGATAGATAGATACACAGGCAGAGGATAGATAAATAGAGAGATACGCAGGCAGAGGATAGAGAGAGAGAGAGAGAGAGAGAGAGAGAGATACACAGGCAGAGGATAGATAGATAGATAGATAGATAGATAGATAATAGAGTAATCACAGGCCGAGGATATATAGATAATAGATAGACAGATAGATAGATAGATAGATAGATACACAATACACAGACAGAGATAGCTAGATAGATAGATTAGATAGATAGAGCGATAGATAGATACACAATACACAGAGATAGATAGAGAGAGAGAGAGAGAGAGAGAGAGAGAGAGAGATAGATAGATAGATAGATAGATAGATAGATAGATAGATAGATAGATAGAAAGATAGATAGATAGATAGATAGATAGATAGATAGATAGATAGATAGATACACAGGCAGAGGATAGATAATAGATAGATAGATAGATAGATAGATACACAGGCAAAAGATAGATATATAGATAGATAGTAGATAGATAGAGAGATACACAGGCAGAAGATAGATAAATAGATAGATAATAGATAGAGAGATACACAGGAAGAGGATAGATAGATAGATAAAGAGATATGCATGCAGAGGATAGATAGATAGATAGATAGATAGATAGATACAATCTCCCAAATGTCCTGAATCAAACGGTATGCCATATGTGTGGTTTCACACGCGGACGTGGAAGCGAAAAGCCACAAAGTGAGACAATGCATGATGGCTCAGAAACAGCGAAAATATTTAGCCAACTCCAAATTTGAACAGTCTGCAGTTTTTTCCACAAAACACCCTGATAACTCAGAAATACCCCCCACAAACTATATATTCCTGAAATCTACACACCTTCAGCTATGTAGCACTGTAGTTTATTCATTCATACCATTAATGGTGTGGGCGCAGTTCTTCGTAGAAGTTCGCACTTTTCTGAAAAAATGAACAAAAAACAACTTCAAAAGGTAAAAATCATGCCAAAACCTCATGGAATGTAAAAAAAAGTTACTAAATATCAATCTCCCAAATGTCCTGAATCAAACGGTATGCCATATGTGTGGTTACACCCGCGGACGTGGAAGCAAAAGCCACAGCCAAAAGTGAGACAATGCATGATGGCTCAGAAACAGCGAAAATATTTAGCCAACTCCACATTTGACACAGTGCATTTTTTTTCCACAAAACACCCTGATAACTCAGAAATAACCCCCCCAAACTATATATTCCTGAAATCTACACACCTTCAGCTATGTAGCACTGTAGTTTGTTCATTCATACCATCAATGGTGTGGGCGCAGTTCTTCGTAGAAGTTTGCACTTTTCTGAAAAAATGAACAAAAAACAACTTCAAAAGGTAAAAATCATGCCAAACACCTCATGGAATGTAAAAAAGAGTTACTAAATATCAATCTCCCAAATGTCCTGAATCAAACGGTATTGCCATATGTGTGGTTTCACACGCGACGTGGAAGCGAAAAGCCACAAAGTGAGACAATGCATGATGGCTCAGAAACGCGAAAATATTTAGCCAACTCCAAATTTGAACGTAGCAGTTTTTTCCACAAAAACCCTGATAACTCAGAAATACCCCCCACAAACTATATATTCCTGAAATCTACACACCTTCAGCTATGTAGACTGTAGTTTATTCATTCATACCATAATGGTGTGGGCGCAGTTCTTCGTAGAGTTCGCACTTTTCTGAAAAAATGAACAAAAAACAACTTCAAAGGTAAAAATCATGCCAAAACCTCATGGAATGTAAAAAAAGTTACTAAATATCAATCTCCAAATGTCCTGAATCAAACGGTAATGCCATATGTTGTGGTTACACACCGGCGTGGAAGCGAAAGCCACAAAGTAGAACAATGCTGCATGAGCCAAATACCAATCAAATTTTGACAGTATTTTTTTCCACAAACACCCTTAACTCAGAAATACCCCCCAAACTATATATTCTCTGAAATCTACACACCTTCAGCTTATGTAGCTGTAGTTTGTTCATTCATACCATCAATGGTGTGGGCGCAGTTCTTCGTAGAAATTTGGCACTTTCTCTACAAATTTCTGAACAAAAATACATTTCACAAGTGAAAAAATCCATCCAAACCCTCATGAATGTAAAAAAAACGTTCACTAATATCAATCTCCCAAATGTCTGAATCAAACGGTCTGCCATATGTGTGGTTACACACGCGACGTGGAAGCGCTATCCACAATAAAACAATGCGCAGTGAGCCAATAACACGCATTTTCCCAGATTTTCAAACTGAACACCCCTCTAACATGGAAATACCTCACCCGCAAAACATTATTCTCAGAATCTACATACCTTCAGCTACGTAACGCTGTTGTTCGTTCATTCATACCATCAATGGTGTGGGTGCAGTTCTTCGTAGAATTTGGCATTTCTACACAATTTTCTGGAAAAATAGAGAAAAATACATTTCAAAGTTACAAAATCACACCAAAACCCCATGTAATGTAAAAAAAACTTACCAAATACCAATCTCCTAAATGTCCTGAATCAAACGGTATGCCATATGTGTGGTTACACACCCTAAATGTCCTGAATCAAACGGTATGCCATATGTGTGGTTACACACCCGGACGTGGAAGCGACTAGTCACAAATTAAGACAAGGCACAGTGGCTCTTTCTCTTAAGGACCTTGATCTCAAGGACATAAAAAAAGAAGGACACTTAATCATTTGATGGTTGTATGGTGTGTGTGAAAGTTTGAAAATAAGGATTGTTTGACAGTTTGAAAATAAGGATTGTTTGTACTGTTAAAAACTGTGTGCAGGATTGAGTGTGCAGTAAGCAGACTAATCTTTCTTCTTCCAGTTAAAGGGGTGTGCTGGACTTCTATATTCTAGTATTGTACCTGTTGTAATCACAAACAGGCTGCGAAAGGGTTAATAAGTGTTTGGTTTTTTTTCCCTCTCTTTCTGGCTCTTGCACTAATTGGTGTGGGGGTTGGGGCCTATTAGTTAAATAGGATTCACAGGTATGTATGTATGTATGTATGTATGTATGTATGTATGTATGTATGTAATCGCATCATATTAAATGAACAAACACACACTTATATCCTCCCTTAATTATACTACCTGCCAGCTAGAATATAGAGGGTCTATGTGGAATAAACCTGCAGGTCTGAGAACTGACCCAGGCAATCTAAACAGCACCTTTGGGCAATCAAAAGCAGCCCATACATATATTCGATTTTACTTTCCCGACCGAGTGCTCCCGCGACATTAGACCGATCCTGCAAGAACCACCTGTCTGTGGCATAGAAGAATGGGAAAGGTGGTTCTGGCAAGATCAAACTAATATTGCATGAGCGCTTGGTTGGATAAGTAAAATCGGATATATGTATAGCCACCTTAAATCCTATACAGTATCCTGATTAACATGCAAGGTTCATATTTATTAGTATTTACCACAACAAGTTTAACTAACCTATGGGGTTAGGACTTGGGAGCACAGGATACTGATAAAATAAAATGAAAGCCTTCTTATAACAGAAGGTACCTCATAGAATCATGTTATTATAATAGCATTGCCTTAATAATCTAATATATAAACACATTTCTCACTTAAAGAAATGGGTGGGGGCATGCAAAGTGTCTTATTTATTGCCTGTGGCAAAGGCATTTGTCTAGATATAATACAGCCTAATGGTATAGAGCAGGCGTGTTTAACTTGTGACCTTTCACGTGTTTGAAAACCACAATTCCCAGCATTCTCTGTTTGCAGTAAGTTTTTTCTTAATATCCTGTAGCTAAGGCATCTGTCTAGATCTAATACAGCCTAAGCTTGTGACCTTTCACATGTTTGAAAACTACAAATCCCAGCATTCTGTTTTGCAGTTAGTGTCTTCTTAATGAACTTTTCACATGTTTAAAACTACAACTCCCAGCATTCTATAACTGCACAGAATTCTGGAAAACTTAGTTTTCATACATCCTGGAATAAAGACATTTTCCTGACTTACAGACATTAAAAGCCCACGGTCATGCTTTAGCGCTTCCTACCCAAGGGTTTGAACATGCAAGTGATTCATCTGCCCTTCCCTTACATCCATAGCTATTAGACTATTGGATTAGGGAAGCATTATATTGGTCGATTGGTTGGCGCAACGTTAATGTCCGCTTTGCGGTGGAAGCACGAGTACCAGAAGAGGCACTCGTGCAGCCGTTTCAAAGTAATTTACCAGAGGTATTAAACACCAACTAATAGCTGCCGATAAATACTTATGTGCGGGTGAGATTCACCCAAAATCGCACAGCCTCTGGTAAATCCCGTACGGGAGATTTGCCCAGAGAGCTTCTGCCTCTGGGTGAATCTCCCTGTTAGAGTCATAAACTTTACCATATTTGCACTCACTTCCAAATACCACCTTCCTGGCAGTTATAACCTATAAAGTCTAAAGGTTTGTGCACACATGCGATTGCCGGTGCCGACGCATGACGTGTGCGAACGGCTGTTTCGGATTATATTCGTGCTGTGTATCGACAGAACGGCCATTTTAAAGTGCCCATACATGGCACGATTATCGGACGTTTGTACACATCGTGCGTCACGGGTTGGCACCAGCGATCGCATGTGTGTACGAACCTTAAGGCTGGGTAAACACCAGTAACGAACCAATAGTGCCACAGATTAGTCGGCTGGAAATATGTGATGGTGTGGGGCGGCCAGCTGCGACCGAGTTCAATCGTCCGTATCAGACAAATGGGCTGTAGGTCCGCACTCCTCGATGTAGTGAAAGATTGTGTGGTATGATTTTAAAGATGTTGTAATAAAAATAAGTTTTTAATTCGGTGACCGTGAAATTCTTCGTACATCGAAGAGTGCGGACCTACAGCCCACCCACAGAGGATCGAAATACTTACCTATTACACGGACCAGGCGAAGGGTCCGGGGCAGTCCAGCACCCAGACCACCAAGTTAAACGGGTGAGTCCCGATTACGGGAGATGTCTAATATTGGATATTAGAAGCGTACACCATTGTAATACATAACGGCAGCACAAACTCAAGGATAAGGAGGACAAATGGGTCAGTTAGTATATCACGGCCAATCATGCAGTTCCCTATGGGACCACATGATCGTCTGTCACATGTGCTGCTGGCAGCAGCCACTGTTACTGTGACCAACAGTCATCTGTCCTGGCAGGGCTCTCACACAAAGCAGATGCTCAGTTGGGACACAGTGTTCTATGTATCCAGACAAAATGGTATTAACCTGCAGATCTGAACACAGATCCAGGCAATCCTGCCACAATGTGCAATTCAATCTGAACAGCTCTATTGGACATCCTGAGACCCTATACAGGATACAGAACAACATGCTAAGTTCATACTTATTGGTAATTACCACAGCAAGTTCCAGATTAACACTCACTATGGCGTTAGGAAACACAGGATTCTGATTAGCTTGACAAATTATGGAGAGGTTAGGATAAAAGAGCTAAAAGCTACCCACGGGGTATAAAAAGAAGTAGAGCCTTCTTATAACTGAAGGTATCTGACAGCCTCATGTTTAATATATTAATATTGGGGTAGAAACTGCCCATTTCTCTAAGAATGCTGGGTAGTTACAGAGACATGCAAAGTCATTTAATCAAACAGACACTTCCTGTCTAGCAAACAGAAACTGGATTGTCTCATTACTTTCTATGGAGAGGGGAGGGAGTAAATGTGAGAGTCTGAAGAATGTTCTAATTGGCTAAGACTGTCATGTTTTACAAACAGCACATAACTGGGTGTAATACAGGAACTTCCTTACACGTCCTGTCTTTTCATGGACAGTGCCTAAGAGAATTTTTTGATTTGCTAACAGTGGAAGATCTGAACCTCTCATTGGATGTTAGTAAAATTCCACTTCCTTTTAGTGTCTACATGGAGACCCTGTAGAAATCCTGGAGGTGTGTCTTAACCTATCATTTTGAGTTTTCCATTCAAACTTAGGGGTGTCCAGTAAAGTAAGTTTAGTTTATTAAATTGTTTTGTAATTCAGTAGTAGGTAGTAGTACTATACTTTGTATGGTGTTATTTCTTATGGTGATTTTAATTAAATAGTGCTAATTACACACATACATATGGACCTTTCCTATGTGTAAATGCTATATACCCCCACCTAGTTAGTTGCTCCTAAAAACTCAATGCAGTCTCCGTAAAAATATAAATGTATTTATATAATATAAGGAATATAAATAAAACTCACCTTCCCATAGTTTCCCCAAGTAACTGTAACTCTGTTACTAGCAGATGAAAGATACATTAGGCTAGTCAAATTGATGGGACGGCACGGTCTCTTTGGTTCCACGCCAGGTTTATTTGAAGGATAATAACCCTGAGAACAAACAAAGTCTCAGTAATGTAAACAAGCTGCACGCAACAGAGTAATACTACTAAAAAATGTTTATTACATACCGGAACAGAACAGTAATTATGATTGACTTTCACAGCAATATTGGGGGGATACTGATCCTCCTGTGGACAGCTAGTGTCTGTGTAACAAATCCTGGTAGATAAAAATTAGATACAAAGCATGCATATTATCTCAAAGGTCGAAAGATGTGTTTGGTTACAAAAGCCAATACCATAAAAAATAAATTATTAGTTTAAATATTTATTATGAAATTATAGGCCTAAAATGGAGAATAGAAAAGTTTTTCTTAGCCAACTTAACTTTTAAAGTCAAAACTTGTCACTAAACTAATGCTTTTTTTAAGGTGTACATATCCTTTAATTTTTTTGAAAATGCTAATGTGAAAGTTTCTCTCCAGACCAAATACATTGTGGGATTCTTCTCTAGTAAGTTGCATTTATGTACATGTAAATAGATTCTATAACCAAGAAGTATAATCAGGGTGCTTCCATGTTGTTGCCAGTACTCGAAGCCCATGTAGTCTTCAAAGAGCCTTATGAGTGTGCAATTATTGTCCATACCCCGACCTCATATTCACTGTCCCTATGCACAGAGTATTTTCTAAACAGTTATATCCACACCAATATGTTAGTCCCTGATAAGACTGACAGCGACTTGTTACCCTGCAGTTTACTTTCTAGCCAATATGAATTGCAAAAAGTCTGGGAGAAATACAAAATATACAACTCATTTTAGAAATTTTTTTTATTCTGTTCCTAGCAAAACAAAAAAAAGTTTATAAATGTACCTCTATTTTTGGCATATTCTGTGGTGGCTCAGCAGGATAAAGCACTTATTTAAGAAATACACAGGTTCAAATCCCTAGATTTACTTAATTTAACTGTAATGTTAACATTCTGTTTCTTACATCCATGCTAGCTAAGAAACTGCAAAGATCGCTTTTCTTTTTTGCATTAAAAGCATAGGATTAAAAGGGACACTAAACAGATTTGATGTAGTTTGTTTAGTACATGAAATCAGTTTCTATTACTTCAAGGGAAGTGAGAACGCTTTTTCCCACCTCCCTGTGAATAACAGAATGCCCGGGAACAGTGCAACACTTACCTTACCAGCACTCCGCGCCTGACAACTGAGAAGGAGCCATGAGTGATGTCCCAACCAAGCACCTATCTTCGGCACATGCGGGCTATGTCCGGGGCATGTCTACCCCCAAAACTAGAATTTAACCCACTATTGGCCCCACTGTGTAGTAAAATCCTTACCTTACATCCCTGCTCCTAATGGCTGACCTGCAATGCCCAAAAGTCCAAAAAAGTGACCACCAGGAGCCTGGGCGAATCCATATAGGACTCTGCCTCCTGTCTTTCTTCCGGGGAAAAATGCCATGCAGCCCTCCCCACTTCAGTTTCTCTCTCCCTTCCCCCTAGTATAAATCCCCTTTTCTGTACTGTAGGGCTCCCTCCCCCAACCGCTATAGTAATTTGAAGCAAAACTCCCCCGATCATTACTTACATTGCCTTTTCTTACATTACTTACTGCAAGCAGAGGGCCGGGACTGAACGTCGGAGGATAGAGGCAATGTAAGTAATTATCGGGGGAGTTTTGCTTCACATTACCATAGCAGTTGTGGGGGGAGCCCTACACTACAGAAAAAGTTGTAAAAAAGAGTGGACATGCCCTATAAGTGTTGCCCAGGAATTCTATTATTCACAGTGAGGTGGGAATAAGCATTCTCACCTCCCTGTGAATAATAGAAAGATTTCATGTACTTATGATAGCCGGTTTAATGTCCCTTTAAATTATTGTTAGGGACAGGAGCATTGAATGTTTACAAAACAAAAAATACCAAACTCCCCATTATGGGTCAGGGAGAGGGAGGATCTCTGTGCAATTATATGACTGTGTCAGCTTCTAGGAAGCAAGGTTGCAGCTTTCTTGTTGTGATCTGTTAAGTTTGTGACATGGATTATGGGAGCTGGCCCCTCGTACCCACAGGTTTCATAAATCACCCAGCAGCCACAGCAAAAGAAGAAACACAGCTTGTTGGGTTATTTAAATGTTTTGTCTATTGGGACAATGTTGTCTGGAGACATTAATTCCCCCTTTAAGGAGCTGCAGGGTTTACATCACATGGGGCATCAGTGATTTAGATGGCATCAGACCATTATAACTCAAGGTATGTGTCAGTGGACATTAAAAAACATCAACTACCAGATGCCATTAAACTTTAACTTTTAAAACAGAACATTTATAGTACATTGCAGATAATCTACAATTTACAGGTAGGTAGAATAGCTTATTCTTATCTCTGTAAATAACAGAACTCAAGCAACACATGGTTAACATTACCTGTTCATGCTCCCGTGAACAGATGAGCGCCTATAATATAAAAGGCACATCAGGACAGTAAGCTATTCTTACCTCCCTATGAAATATATATTTACCTGCAACCTACTTAAAATCCTCAATTTAGTGTACCTTTTAACATTGATTAAAATTCTAAATCTTAACCTGCTTCACTACATAGAGATATTATTGATAAATGAAAAGGACTCTAAGTGCAAAAATTACTTTCCTTTATCCTTTACTGTATTTTTTAAACTGAAGTTTAATTATTTAACCGTAATAAATGATCATGTACATAATATGCATTATTCCAATAAAATAATTTGACATGTATTACATTTGTTGTTTCATTTGTATACTTATATTTTAGTTAAAATTTATCGGGGGTATCCGTTAATGTAGTTATTTAACGAAACAATGGTGGGTTCATATATGATACAATTTGAGTACTACAAGTATTTATTAACAGTAGGGAGTAAGTTTATTTTGTATGAGCTACTTCTTATATTGCTTGAGTTTCTCAAACCAGGGAATCTATATTTAAACCATTGATTCCATGTAATTAAATTTATTTAGAATGCCTTGTCTCATATATTATTAAATGCAGAGTTGGATGTCACTATGGATTTCCACTGATTAATGGTAGCCACTGTGGAGGTCATCCAATTTATTACAAGTGCCTTCCTTGCATAAAATAAGGTTTCCCTCAGGAATAACAGGTATGATCTGGACAAGTTCCCATCCATATTTAAGCTAAGTAAACATATTGCCGGATCTAGTGGTGTGGGTTGTAATAAGATTTTAGTTAGAATAATGGTGACTTGGATCTGAGGGTATTTTCAAATAAGATGCCAAAAGTAGGTGATCTGGATGCTTGTGTATGGGAGTTTGTGTTCTATAGTAATTTTAGGATCATTTTCTGTATTTTTAGATCTGCTGGGAACTTGACCCCTTTCTGCTCCTACTGTATGTAATGTCTTATTTAGCCCACTCCTTGTTAGTATGCATTGCCCCAGTCTCTGTGCTCAACCCCATCCAGAATCTGAGACAGCTAGAGTGGGGGGAGCATGTGTAGTGGAAATGAGCTGTGTCTCAAGACAGAGAGCTACAGCCAATAGCATTCACCCTGTATTATGTGTTATAGTGAAAGGACACTGTATCGCTATGTGAGGGTAGGTAGTTTTGGTAGCTGGAATTACTGCTTGAATGAATTTATGCTTTCAGCTATAGGAGTTTGCAGGTGTGTGGGAGTTGTTTTTGGATTTTTATTAGGTGCAGTTGCTAGATTGGGACACACTTTAAATAACTAAAGCATTGGGTGTCAGCCGAAGGAGTGTGAAACCACAGAGCAACAAATAATGCTTATTACTTGTCATGATGATCAACTGATTCAACTATCCTTGCAGTAACAGATTTGCAGAGAATGGGTAATTAAAGTCTAGGTCACACTTGCGTGATTTCAGTGCGTTTGCGGATGTGATTTTATACTCAAAATGCAATCGTAGCAAGGCACTGAAATTGTGCTATTTCAGGTGTGATGCGATTGTGCAACCATTTGCGATACGCAATCGTATGGGATGATCATTTTTATTCGCAATCGCATGCGATTTTGTATCTCAAAAGGGGAAATTGCATGCGCAATGGCACAGAAATAGTATGTAAATCGTAATGGCTTTGCATTGTACGTGCACATCCCCTGCCTGCTCCTAATTAATCTTTTTTCTTACCTCCCATTCTTTAATTACCTCCTACTCTTAAATTAAACTGAAAAAAACCTTAGTCTATTTTACGAATGGAGATACTCTTTAAAAGTTTTATATTGTTCAATCTTACCTTAGAACCACTTGAACAGATTTGGTGCTAGGATTCAAATCTCTGGGTGAGGGAAACAAAAAAAAATATTTTAAAAATAGCTAATATTTCTTTGTTATAAAGACAAGAGAAAAAAATTGTGTGTAATATTTTGTGCAGCATTTATAAAGAATTCACACAGGAGCAGTGCTCTTTTTTTTACTCAGATTCTTTAAAGGGCATGTCCACCCTAAAAATCAGGTAGGTGACCCCTGCCCACCCCAACCGCCTATTTATTTCTTTACAAATATGCTTAAATCGCTACTTACAGCCTTTTCTCTCCCCACCCATCCAGCTCCCTGCTTGCAGTAGTTGCAATGGCAGTAACATCTGTGATTGTTATTGTCCGCATCCTAGCCAATCACAGATGCGGCTGACGTCAATGAAGATGCCTTCTCTCCTGCCTCATCTCCGATCCGGCTCCCTGCTTGTGCTATTTGCAAGCAGGGGCTGGACCGGTAGCCGCACCTGTGACTGGCTAAGACGCTGCCATTTACAGATGCGGCTGACATCATTGAAGACACCGCGGGAGAGAAGGATCCGTAAAGTAACGATTTAAGCATTTTTTTAAAAGAAACATTTTGGCGGTTGAGGGTAGGCAGGGGATACCTACCTTGCGCCCACAGGAATTCAAATTAGATGCCATGGCTGCAGTGGATGGATCCGGATGGTGGGAGGGCTCCCCTGCACATGTCACTGCTTTATTGAGGTTAGGGAAATAGCAGGGACTGGATGACTGACAGATTCTACTCTTCACTTTCCTGGACTTTGAAGAAGCACTGCAGGAGAACCATAAGAACGAGAGATGTAAGGTAAGGATTATTTTAAAGTAGTGGGGCCAGTATGGGGTTAAATTTTAGTTTTGGGGATGGATGTGCCCTTTGAAGGGCTACTGTGCTCTTTGGATAAGTTGGGGTTAAATAAAAGCCTGCAGTCTTCTTTAAAATGAGCCTGAAAGCTTCCCCAATAGCTACTATAAAACATGTCATGACATACTGGTGCCTCACTTACTCCCTGTATATAACAGCATAATGCAAGGAAAATTGTTTCCCTTATCCTTTACAAATACCTACATGGTGGCAATACCCAAACTGGGAAATGACCCCTCTCGATGCACCAGTTACAGGCCGATCGCGCTTTTAAACTGAGATTACAACATATTTACTAAGCTTCTAGGAATAGGTTGGCCCCTCTCCTACCAGGGATAATACATAAGTTTTATAAGTCATAGGCAGGGGAAACCCCCCGTAGAATTATTGATTTGATTGACATCCTCAACAGTCAAAAGCATCAAAAGCATCCTTACTTAGCCTAGATGCGGAAAAGCCCTTTGACCGGCTCGATTGGCCCTTCTTGTTTTACATATTACAACATATAGGGCTATGGGGAAGATTCATGTGGGAAATAACCAATTGATATTTCACAGCATAGGCATCAGTAAAATTCCCCATGACTATGTCCCAGACATTTACTTTTTCCAATGGCACGAGGAAGGGATGTCCCCTATCTCCCTTACTATATGCTCTATGTATAGAACTATTAGCCTGCCATATTAGGTCAAATGCAGATATCACAGAAATACAAATAGGACAAATCCCACCACTGCCACAACAAGGTGGTTCAGTGGTAGAATTCTCGCCTGCCATGCGAGAGGTCCCGGGTTCATATCCTGGACTAGCCCACACAATGTAGCACCCTCTTAGTATTTGTGTAATATTAAAGCACACTTAAGTAACAGGGTTGCTGAAAAGGGTTATAAGTTTCTTCTCAGTGGTAACACAAAATTCCCTCCCCCCCCCCCCCCCCCCAAGAGAAATCACAGACTCATATATAGCCTATATTGTTATATTGAATAAAGCAAACAAACGAAAAAAATTGCATAAATGGACATTGGTTTGAGAATAAAACATTTTAACCAAACATCTTAACGTTATCCAACACCACATTTATATGTAACGCCCAGTGCACTTCTGTTTGAATAAAAAAAACGTTGGCCAGCTTTCTGAAAATATATTTTAAGTGCGCACTATTTAAAATCCAAATAGGTATCTTCCATATAACTGATGTGCAAGTCACTATGGCAGCACCATTCTCCTTGTTGTAGATATTAGTCTCAGGAGCTGCTGGGTATTGTAGTGTAACAATATAGGCGGATGAGTACAGATAGAGAGCTGCAAGTACTTACAATCTCTGTATCATGAGGTACAGAGAAAATGGTGGGAATCCAGAGACAGCACTCTGCATCTTTATTCTCTCAAGTGTATTTCCAGTGCAGGGCCATCCAGAAACTTCTCTAGTACAGGGTTGGTAATGTCTCAGTCTCTCCAGCCCCCAGTACAGGGCCTAACACCTCATCCCCAGGCACATCCCCCTTCCTCCTTAGATCAGATCCTCATCACAGCCCCCCCCCCCTTCCTCAAAACTGTCCTCACTATCTCAGTCTGTTTCCAGGAGTCACATGACCTCCTGCAGTGGACATCTATGAGAATACCAATTACATCATACCTTTCCTTTAAAGCTATTATTTCAAGTTCGCTGGTTTTTCCAGCCAGACTTCTTGCATTTGTAAACATACATTTTAGATTATCAATTGATTTACTTCCATACATGGTTGTATATGCCTCCTTATCCTCTATGCTCCCCCCTCCCCCTTCTCCTCCCTCCGTTGTGTTAATAGCCCCCTGATCCCTAACTTCTCTATCTACCCCTGTGTAGTTCAACGTTCCCTCCCCCCCATACCTAGTTTAAAATCTCCTCCAACCCCCTAGCCATCTTCTCCCCCAAAACAGCTGCACCATCACCATTGAGGTGCAATCCGTCTCTACTAAAGAGCCTGTAGCCAACAGAAAAATCAGCCCAGTTCTCTAAAAACCCAAACCCCATCTCCTTACACCACCCTCTTAGCCACGCATTTATTTATACTCCTGAGCTCCCGTTGTCTCCCTAGCGTAGCACGTGGCTGCGGTAGTATTTCTGAAATCACTACCCTGGAGGTCTTTGCTTTTAACTTGGCCCCTAATTCTCGGAAATCATTTTTAAGGACCTCACCTCCACCTCTAACTTTGTCATTGGCACCAATGTGAACCAAGACCGCCGGGTCACTCCCAGCCCCACCCAATAATCTGTCTACACGATCCACCACATGTCGAACCCTAGCACCAGGCAGACAACACACTGTTCGGCATGCAGGGTCTTGGCGACAGATTACCCTATCTACCCTTCTAATAATGGAGTCCCCTACCACCTGCCTATCCTGCCTAGCCCCCAGTTCTCCCTCCCTTGTATTGGAGATGGCCGTCCCCTGGGTGCTCAAGGGAAAGGCCCGCTCCATACATGCTGCTTCCGAGCCATCGTCCTCCACATCTTCACCTAAAATGGCAAATCTGTTGGGATCGACCAACTGGGAAGAAGCGCCACTATCCTTCCGTCCCCTACTTCCCCTGGTGACCCTTACAAATCTATCTTCCTTTACCACCTTATCTGCCCCATCTCCACCCTCCAGTTTACTGGCCCCTGCCAGTACCTGCATTTTCCCCAGATTTGCCAAGCCATGCAATGCTGCAAGTTTACCCTTTAGATTCTGGACCTCAGATTCCAAATGGGCAACCCACTCACATCTGACACATACATAGGTCCCCTGGGGCAGCTGCTCCAAGATCCCATACATGCAGCAGGATGCACATTGCGCGGCCCCAACAAAACTGTCCATACTAAACAGCAATACACACCAGAGACACAGCAATACACAGCAGAGAAATAGCAGTGTTGTTCTTAAACGCTTTCTTGTTCTAAACGCTTTTGTTTCTTAACGCTCTCTCCCCCTTAAAAACAGACAAATCCCTTTAAAACAGAAAATCCCTTTGAAAGAAAATCGCTCAAGAGCTGATTGCTCTGGAGAAATGACTTAAATGAGGTTCAAAACCAAAGAGCCAACAGCCCTCAGCCAATTTAAACCAATTAGCTACACCCCCATCCAAACAGAGAAGAGAAAAAAAAATGCCTTTCCTTTGTCTCTTACCAACCCCCGCTCTACAGGTAACAGTGCTTTTTAAACACCAGTATTTTTAAACAGTGCTTTTTAAACACCAGTATTTGTTTTAGTAACCCAGTGCTTTGAGTTTACTCAAACAATTCCTACTACCTTATTTAAGCAGTAAGTAGTAAAAAAAAACAAAAAACACACCAGTGATTAATTACTTACACAGGCACACTCCTAGAAATAAATAGTGTTAGGTTAGTACATTTACTAGGCTGCAAACCACAGTTAATAAATGCTTTTGTTTCTTAACGCTTTCTCTCCCCTTTAAAAACAGACAAATCCCTTTAAAACAGAAAATCCCTTTGAAAGAAAAATCGCTCAAGAGCTGATCGCTCTGGAGAAATGACTTAAATGAGGTTCAAAATGACTAAAATGAGGTGTAGATTAGTATTTTACCCGAGAATTCACAAAATATGGCGGGAGGTGTCGGACAAAAGTTGGACGGGGTGTGGAAATAAAGGCTCCCTATATCACATTATGTGGGAATGTCCTCAAATTAAAAATGTATGGGCACAGACCTTTAAACTAATCCAAACAATTTTTGCCTTTGCCGATGGAGCCTATTCACTGGCTTTTAGGTTTTAAGTTATATCAAAGAACGTGTACTCTCAGACAAGTGTCCGTAAGACAGTCATGCTTCTGGAAACACAAATACCCCAGAAGGGGACATAAGTCATATTGGTGCCAAACTCTACAGATATCTGGACAATAAATTTTGCTCTCTATACGAACTTACAGGTATCTCACCCCTCCCGGATTGTCCGGGAGACAATCCTCATTCTGGAGTGGTTTCCCGCAGACTGGGTGTCATCAGAACCCTGTAACACAGAGCTGAGAACATCCCCACTAGCACAGAGGCAAAGGCTAAAGAAATTAAACATCTCAGAGGAGCCCTCAAAACTTGAGGATATCCAGACTGGGCCTTTGTCAAAAGAAGTAGAAGAAAAGAAAAGAACACGAATACCAACACTGAAGGGGAAAAGCAAGACAGGAGAAAGAACATGGTCATCCCATATGTAGCAGGGGTCTCCGAGAAATTAAGAAGAATTTTTTAAAAAGCACTGTATCCCTGTCTGCTTTAAACCGAACAACACACTGAGGCAGCAATTGGTACATCCGAAAGACCCAATACCCAAACACAAGAAAAGCGACATCATATACGCAGTGCAGTATGCTCTGATTTATATGTGGGGGAGACCAAACAGCAACTGCATCAACGTATGGCCCAGCACAGAAGAGCCAATTCCTCGGGTCAGGACTCAGCCGTGTACCTGCATCTTAAGGATAAAGGACATACCTTTAAAGATTGTAATGTTAACATATTGGCAAAGGAACGTGACTGGTTCAAGAGAGGTGTTAAGGAGGCCATTTATGTGAAAACAAAGAAACCAAGCCTAAATAGAGGTGGTGGGGGGGGGGGTTTCGACACCAACTGTCTTCCATGTACAATGCTGTTTTAACACCTTACTCTGGGCATTCCTATAACACCTCTTAGCCACTATCCAATCACGCCCTTAACACTTGGCTGTGATATGCTAATTGGGATTTTCCAGGGTACATAATTGCCACAGATTCTTGTACAAGTCATTCTGAAATTCTGAATTGAGAAAGCCAGTCTGATGACTAGCAAAATGTCTTCAAGAACTAAACTTCAAGTCCAGTTGATCTAATTGAATACAACCGATATTAACAGGCCATACAATAAACTATCTGGGGCATTGTTCACCAATAGAACATGTCAGAGGACACGTGGACATCCCTTAAGACTTGAAGAAAAAAAGGTTTAGGCTTCAAGTTCGGAAAGGGGTTTTCACTGTGAGAACAGTAAAGCTATGGAACCGTCTTCCAGTGGACGTTATGGCAGGTTCATTGGTCAATTTAAAAAAAAAAAAAAAGCTGGATGAGTTTCTGCAAACAAGGAATGTTGCAAGTTACTGGTATTGATAAATAAAGTTGATCCAGGGAAATTTCCGATTGCCACTTCGAGTCAGGAAGAATTTTTTTCCCCCTTCAAAAATTTGGTGGGGTTTATTGCCTTCCTCTGGATCAACAGGAAATGAGAATATTAATAGATGGGTTGGATGTGTGTCTTTATTCAACCTCAAATACTATACATTTAGTGGTCTATCCTGTAAAATCCCTTAGTGAGCGGGGGCCTTTGTTTTCCTGAAGTCCCCAGGTCACACCCCCTCCAAAGGACGTTAAGCAGCTGCAGAGCTGCTTAATGATAGCTCCTAACAATTCATACCTAATGTGCACTCTTTCCTCCCGTTCTTCAGTAAGTCTTGCAGGAGACACTTACCCACGGATCGCTCCGGCTTCACTGACAGCCTGCGTCGGGTCTTTCAGCTGCATCTCTTGCAGCACTGTCTCCTGCAAGATTTACTGTATTTACCTGCTGTTCTTCAGTAAAAAGAAAGTTAAAATTACGATGCACATACCCTTTAAGAAGGATGAATGGTCATAGGGAGTATAAATAGGTGTGTGAACTCAACTAACTGACCTCCCACTTTCATAATGGGGAATGCTGGTTGGGTGTACATACACAGGACTGCTTCGGCTCCCTAAATTTGATTTGGGCAGATGTGGTGCAAAGAGTTTTCAATCCAAACCGCTCCCCAATAATACCATGCACCTTGGGGATATAGGGCAAGTACTGCCCGATGCAACAGTATTTTCCTTATATTGCAAATGTTTATGGGCGCCAATAGAGATGCTAGTTAAAATAGATTACATAGGAAAGCTATAATGCAGCGTGTGGGCAGTTAAGAGGGAGATTCCAAGTGCAGTCGACAGTGAGTTTACTGAGCTCCTGAAAATTACCAAATTATTAGAGAGAGATGCTAGAAGAAAAATGGACTTCAGCACATGTGGAAGTCCATTATCTCAGGACAAGGATGGAGTAGTTCATGTAAAGTCAATTGAAGTGTCACACGGTGGGTTCCCAGCCCGAAGATTAGCAAACCAGCACGTACCCAATCAGTAGCAGTATGAACCAATCAGAGCTCTGCTCAAAGCCAAATCAAAGCAATTTCAAATTCAACATAGGAAAAGCAATAAGCTGTTTTTCATTAAAGCCAATTTGAGTGGCTGCAAATATGTGACTGCAGCCCAGAGTGAACCTAAGTGCACATCATATGACAAAGCCACACCAATCAAAGTAAAATTAAAGGGCATGTCCAACCCCAAAACTAAAATTTAACCCACTACTGGCCCCACTCTGTAGTGTATAAAAATCCTTACCTTACATCCCAGCTCCAAATGGTTCTCCTGTAATGTCCCCCTAAATTTAAAAAAACAAAAAAAAAAACTGACCACTAGGAAAATTGTTTCCGCCTCAGAGCAGCCCTTCACTCCCTCCCCCTCCCGTTTTGTTCTCCCTCCCCCTAGTGTAAATCCACTTTCCCACATATTAGGGATAGTTCTCCCAGCCCCAACCGCAATAAAATATTTATAAGAAAGTCCCCAGATCTTCACTCTCTCCTCCGGCGTTCTGAAATGCCAGCAGCCGCGTCTGATTGGCTGCCTCAGCCAATAACAGGTGCGTCTGCCGATCCGGCCCCCTGCTTGCAGTTCCGTGCAAGCAGGCGGCCGGGCATTGCGGCGGAGGAGAGAGGGAAGGTAATTAACTACTGGGGGACTTTCTTAAAAATATAATATAGCGGTTGGGGCTGGGGGAACTAGCCGTACAACATATGAAAAATTATCAAAAGGGGTGGACATGCCCTTTAAAAGAAAACCATAAATATTTTTGTAATGTTGATATGGTATTCACTTGCTAAAAAATGATAGTATAATTAAGTGACCATTTGGAGTAATTCATTCAGATAAGGTAAATCTTAACCTTTTATTCTACTTTTACCTTACATTCCTCAAATCCTCATTATCTGTATTCCTATTAACAAAATCTTTAGTCTTCATAAAGAAAATCTGCATGTGATGTCTTTCGCATCGTCTTAGTTATATACTAAGTTTTTGAAGGGCTGGACATATACTATACATATACAGGGAGACTAAGCTCCCCCTCAAATATTCCTGCTAAAGTGGTCACAGTAGAGCAATCCCCCTAACTACACTCTAATCAGAACAAGGCTACATTGCACTCCCTGGCTGAGATCAGGTGTGCTGTAATTTTTTTTGGCAGATGGGGAAGGGGCTGCTCCTACTGCTTTATTTAGCGCTAATTGCCTGTCGAACATCCAGTCTATCTACAAGACTGTCCAGCAGGTACATTGTCTCCCTGTCCACACCCGCCTTTAGGACCGCTAAAATCCTGTCCACACCAATCATTGAGAGCTCAATTGTCTACCAGATTGCCAACAAATATGTCACAGAAATTAGTAAATGATATGATTAAATGGATATCAGTGCAATTAGCAAGTTACCATAATAGTATCAAAACATTACATTAGCAGCCAGGCTCAAACCTCCTAGTGAAATTGCACGCAATATCCGTTCCAATAGTACTATTTTGTATACCTGGTCAAAATATTCAGATCTTTTGCACAGGGACTTAGAAGTATACTTTGCTGTACTGCATGTGTCATTTTTGCCTGGTGGATCAATGTCACGGATTTGAGGCTTTGCAAGCACTGGGATGGCACAACAGTCTGAACACCATGACAATTGCACAACAGTCTGAACGCCATGACAATGGCACAACAGCCTGCGAACATTCAATATACCAGTCCAGTGTTAAGAAATTAAGTTTGCAGATCCTATACCTTGAAATTCCCAGTTTGCTGTAACAATTCCATGTAATACCCAGTTTGCTACCATTATCATGTATAATTTTGACTGTGTATTTGTTACTATCTGTGCGCATGTTTCTATATCTGTATATTGATGTATATCTATGTCTATCTGTTTAAATATATAATTAAGCTCCCAACAGGAGCAAAACATGTCAGGGGTGTTTGCCTGTTCTTTTTGTCGGAGACCACCACTATGGCCAGCTACCTTCCTTCTATTTAAGGGCTCGTTCACACTACATCAGTTTGTATCCATTTTTCAAACGCAGGTGCGTTATAATACGTTCCGTTCCAGTGCGTTTAAAAAACATACTGCATGCAGCATCTGCCTTTTTTCATGCATTTTCTATAGAAATATATGGAATACACATTGTTAAAAATGGATACAAATGTATGGAAAAAAAAATGGATACAAACTGACAAACACATGCTGTGCGTTACGGTCAGTTTCTAGTGTGAATTTGCCCTAAATCAATCTATGGGGGTAGGGGGAACCTCCTTTTCTCTTAATATCTTAGAGGGGCATGGAATTGCACACTCTACCTCTAACAATAGATATCGTTGTGCCCATTTAATTTATGCATGCTGGTCAGCCACTAGAGTTAGGGAACAAGACTAGCCTGTTTTCCTGCATTCAACTATTAGTTAAATAGGATTCACAGTTGTTGGGCCTGTGGTTTGGACCTAACAAAAGGAAGTTTCCTGTGAGTGTAACGAACTTGTGAGTGGCCCTTTCTCTTAAGGACCTTGATCTCAAGGACATAAAAAAAGGACATTGAAACAAGAAGGGCAATTAAACAAGGTTTGTGCGTCACTGTGTTGGTGTGGTGTATTAGAAGGGACAGTTTTGTCAGTACCATGCAATGTGCATCGTGCCACATGTATAGGAACCTGGAGCAGACGTTCCGGGGAACCTATGTCTGTGTCAGGTGTGAGTGGGTTGCCCGTTTGGAAGCTGAGGTGGAGAGTCTAAGGGGGCAGCTTGCAGCATTGCGGGGATTGGCAGAACTGGGGGGTCAGCAGGCACTGCCTGGGGCCAGTATAGAGGTGGGTGGAAGAGGGACAAGAAAGGATGAGGAAGGAGGTAGTTTTGTTAGGGTTACTAGGGGAAGTGGGGGACAGAAGAGTAGGGGGGCTTCTTCCCAGATTGTCCATCCCAACAGATTTGCCGCCTTAGGTAATGAAGTGGAGGAGGACACCTCGGAATTAGCATGTATGGAGGGGGCTAGTCCCTTGAGCACCCAGGGGACTGCCATCTCTGATACAAGGGAGGAGGAACGAAGGGTCAGGAATGCAAGGCAGGTGGTAGTGGTAGGGGACTCCATTATAAGGAAGGTAGATAGGGTAATCTGCCGCCAAGACCCTACATGCCGAACTGTGTGTTGCCTGCCTGGTGCTAGGGTTCGGCATGTGGTGGATCGTGTAGACAGATTATTGGGTGGGGCCGGGTGTGACCCGGCAGTCTTGGTTCACATTGGTGCCAATGACAAAGTTAGAGGTGGAGGTGAGGTCCTTAAACATGATTTCCGAGAACTAGGGGCCAAGATAAAAGCAAGGACCTCCAGGGTAGTGTTTTCAGAAATACTACCGCAGCCACGTGCTAAGCCAGGGAGACAGCGGGAGCTTAGGAGCATTAATGCGTGGCTAAGAGAGTGGTGTAAGGAAGAAGGGTTTGGGTTTATTGAGAACTGGGCAGACTTTGCTGTCGGCTACAGGCTCTTTAGTAGGGATGGGTTGCACCTCACTGATGGTGGTGCAGCTGTTTTAGGGGAGAAGATGGCTAGAGGGTTGGAGGAGATTTTAAACTAGGTTTGGGGGGGGAGGGTATTAGCAGTCTCACTGGGATAGATTGTCCAGGAGGAAAGCAGGGTGTAGATAGGCCAGTGGTGGGTGGAAAGGGGGGTGGGGCTAGCATAGGGGATAGGGAGGAATGTGTATCAAAGTGTACGAATAAATTACAGGATCATAATCTAAAATGTATGTTTGCAAATGCGAGAAGCCTGGCTGACAAAATGGGTGAATTGGAAATGTGTTATCATTGCACAAATAAAAATACCTTTTATCTATACTAACTAGTGTCTATAGTATAATTGATTATTCTAATTACTACCCCTGCTGGGTGTGCCCTATCTAATCCACAAGCTGTTTTCTCTGTACTTTAATTGGAAATGATGGCATTGAATGAAAAGTATGATGTAATAGGTATAGCAGAAACGTGGTTGAACAGTTCTCACGACTGGGCTGTAAATATAGAAGGATATGCCTTGTTTAGGCAGGACAGAAAAAAAAGGAAAGGGGGAGGAGTATGTGTATATGTTAAAAAAGAATTGAAGCCAAATTTAAAAGAAGAGATAGCTGGTGATATGGATGATAAAGTGGAGGCAATATGGGTGGAATTAGGCAACAGGAAAGGGGGTAATGTCATTGTTGGTGTCTGCTATAAGCCGCCAAATGCTAGCAGAGAGGAGGTGAGTCAACTTCATATGCAGTTGGCAAGGGCTGCAAGTTTGGGGAGTGTGCTCATTATGGGGGACTTCAATTACCCTGACATTGATTGGTGTGGTGGAACTGCCATCACAGAAAAAGGCGATGAGTTCCTGAATTTGCTGCAGGATAATTTTCTCTCACAGGTGGTTGAGGTTCCTACTAGAAAAGGAGCTCTGTTGGATCTGGTAATATCTAACATTGTGGAGCGCATTATAGATATAAAGGTAACTGGAGGCTTAGGGAATAGTGACCATGAAATAGTGGCATTTGGACTTTGTTATCGAAAGGAAAAGTGCGCTGGGTTAACAAAGACATTTAATTTCAGGAAAGCAAATTTTCCCAGGTTAAAAGCAGCTCTTCAGAATGTCAACTGGGATAATGTATTATCAGGTAAAGGTACTGAACAGAAGTGGACTGTGTTCAAGGGGATTTTAAGCCAGTTCACATCTAAATTTATACCCTTGGGAAATAAATGTAAAAAAAATAAATCCGCGCCCATGTGGCTGAATTCTGATGTAAAGAGGCAAATGGTAAGGAAGAAAAAGGCATTTAAAACCTTTAAGGCCGAGGGAACGGAAAGGGCCTTTAGGGAGTATAAAAACTGTAACAAGGAGTGTAAGAAAGCAATCAAACTAGCTAAAATTAATAATGAAGTTAGGATAGCTGAAGAAAGCATCACTAAGCCTAAACATTTTTTTAAGTATATTAATAGTAAGAAGATGAGGACTGAGAATGTGGCACCATTAATTAATGGGGATAAGTTAGTTACGGAGGATGGCGATAAAGCAAATGTCTTGAATCATTTTTTTTCCTCTGTATACACTATAGAAGATCCAAGTACAGATATCATAGAGTATAGTAGCAATAAAGGTATACAAGATTCAAGTTCACTTTGGTTAACCGAGGATATGGTACAGAAAGAACTAAATAAGGTTAATATTAGTAAATCTCCTGGACCGGATAAAATACATCCTAGGGTACTTAGGGAGCTAAGTTCAGTTTTATCTAGGCCATTGTTTCTTATTTTTGCTGATTCCCTCATGTCCGGTGGTGTGCCTCTGGATTGGAAAAAGGCTGATGTTATTCCAATATTCAAAAAGGGTAGTCGTTCACAGCCGGGTAATTACAGGCCTGTAAGTTTAACTTCAGTGGTGGGGAAGATCCTGGAAAGTTTAATAAGGGATCATGTTCTAGAGTATGTTTCAAGGACTGACATTATAAGTAGTAACCAGCATGGATTTAGGAGGAATAGATCTTGTCAAACTAACTTGCTTGGCTTTTATGAGGAAGTAAGTAGAAATTTAGACTCTGGTATAGCAGTAGATGTAGTTTACTTGGATTTTGCAAAGGCTTTTGATACAGTCCCCCATAGGCGACTAATGAATAAGCTAAGGTCTGTTGGTCTGGGGAGTCACATTTGTACATGGATAGAAAATTGGTTAAAGAATAGGATGCAGAGAGTAGTTGTTAATGGGGCTTCATCATTATGGACTAAAGTGCTAAGTGGGGTGCCACAGGGTTCTGTGTTGGGGCCGCTTCTATTTAATCTATTTATTAATGATTTGGAAGTGGGTATTGTCAGCAAGGTTTCTGTGTTTGCTGACGACACAAAAACTTTGTCGACCATTAAAAACTTCAGAGGATGTGCAATCGTTGCAGGGGGATCTAGATAGATTGTCACATTGGGCTGCTAAGTGGCAGATGAAATTCAATGTTGATAAATGTAAGGTGATGCATTTTGGACTTAAAAATACTTGTGCTACTTATACTATAAATGGCTCTGTGTTAAGTGAATCCCTGTTGGAAAGGGATCTTGGAGTTTTGGTGGATAACAAACTTAAAGGTAGCAAGCAGTGCCAGGCGGCAACAGCCAGAGCCAGCATGGTATTGTCTTGTATAAAGAGAGGTATGGATTCAAGGGAGGAAAATGTAATTCTCCCTCTTTACAAAGCATTGGTAAGGCCTCATTTGGAATATGCAGTGCAATTTTGGAATCCTGTGTACAAAAAGGACATCTTTTGAAATGGAAAGGGTTCAGAGAAGGGCAACTAAATTAATAAGGGGATTGGGGGAGCTTGAATATGAAGAGAGACTGGAAAAGTTACAATTATGTACGCTGGAGAAAAGGCGCTTGCGTGGGGATATGATTACTGTGTATAAATACATTAACGGGCCATACAATAAACTATCTGGGGCATTGTTCACCAAGAGAACATGTCAAAGGACACGAGGACATCCCTTAAGACTTGAAGAAAAAAGGTTTAGGCTTCAAGCTCGGAAAGGGTTTTTCACTGTGAGAACGGTAAGGCTATGGAACTGTCTTCCAGTGGACGTTGTAATGGCAGGTTCATTGGTCAGTTTCAAAAAAAACCTGGATGAGTTTCTGCAAACAAGGAATGTTGCAAGTTACTGGTATTGATACATAAAGTAGAGTTGATCCAGGGAAATTTCCGATTGCACTGGGATCAGGAAGGAATTTTTTCCCCCTTCATAAATTTGGTGGGGTTTTTTTGCCTTCCTCTGGATCCACAGTTAGGCAGGAAATGAGGATATTGCTAGATGGGTTGGACTGGATGGACGTATGTCTTTATTCAACCTCAAATACTATACTATACTAGTTAACCCCTTCAGCAAAAAGACCTGAAGTTAACCCCTTCAGCAAAAAAGACCTGAGGTTGACCTCAAGCAAACTAAGTAACAATGTTTCAACTTTCCAACTTTCAACACTTTCTAGAAAGCACCAGAGAATTGAAATACTATAAAAAAACTAAACCTAATGAACAGTATACAAAATTTAACACCGTACAATTCCAAAATACAGAAAATAACTTTTATATATTTTAGATAACTTTATAAAACAGAAATCAAGGGTAACTGAAGCAAAAAAAAAATATAATAAAGACACTGAATATAGTTAGCGCAGAAAAGCAAAAAATGCACAAAAGTACTTCACTACACAGCAGGACTGGGGGTCAAAATCACAGGTCCACTAGTCTTGTTGTGTAATAAAGAAATCAAGGGTAACTGAACCAAAAAAAGTATATAAAACTGAGATTGCAGAAAATTACAACACAAAAACAAAAATGGCTAAATAACTTTACCGCACAGCAAGACTGGGGGTCAAAATGACAGACCCACTAGTCTTGATGGGTAATAAAGATGTTAACAGTAAATTCAATACCACAACAGTTATCAGTAAGAGGGTCTGGGGGTGGGGGAGGGGTAGAGGGGTATATAGGGATATAAGAGGGGTATATAGGGATATAAAAGGGGTAAAACACAAAATATACACACAAAAACAAATACAATTATAGAAATAATATAAATAAACACCAAAATAAAAGAAACAGCAAAAAAAATCCAGAAAAACTGTCAAAATCAAAATGAATGAAAAATACAAAATAAAAAAATATGTTGATTTTGTGTGTATTTGTGTATGTGTGTGTGTGTGTGTTAGAGTGTAAATATGTGTTTGTAAGTGTGTGTTAGTGTGTACTAAAGTGTGTAGATGTGTGTAATACAAAAAAAAAAGTTTAGAAAGTTTATAAACTAAATATATGTGTGTAGTGTGTGTAAATACTGTACCAGTCCAGAAGACAGACGATCTAAAGCAGGTAGCAAGGTAAATCCCAGCAGGAAACACTGCAGATCACAGCAGGAGGGCTCCAGCAACGTAATCCACCAGGTAAGTTGTAAGAAAAATCCAGCAGGGAGCGGTTCCTTTACACTGATCATCAGCAAGTCACTGCCCATGTGACTTGTGATGTCAGTGCCTTCCCATTGGCTGCTCGGCGATCGTGGACCGGGGAGAGGTAAGTAACCCGACACTGCTCGTTGCCTAGGGGGTTTGCAAGAGCGGGGAAGCGGTTTCCCCGCTCTCACTTCGGCCATTCCGCTCCCGGACCCGGAAGTGCTGCAGATCGTGAATATACGATCTGTGGCAGTTTGGTACTTGTCTGCACAGATCGTATATTCACGATCTGTGGCAGGCAAAGGGTTAAAGCCCGTGATTTTCACAGAACCCCCGCTCTACCTGTCCAGCCATGGCTTCCAGCAGGAAAGAGCCGGCTACCACTAGAGCAAGTAGCGCTAAGGGGAGGTGGTAAGTGTGTTTCCTACTGTGTCAGTAGCCTGCAACTACGAAATATATAATGATTTATTCTTCGGTCTTCCAGCCATTCTTCTCAATCTGGGGAACAGCTTAGGAAGAAACAAAAGAAGTCTAAACAGATGGACTCTGAGGAGGAAAACCGAGAGTGCAGAGCATGCACTAACACAGCGGTCAAGGGGAAGAAGCTGTGTAAGAGATGCTTGTTTGAAGCAAGTTGGATGGAGGCTAATCAACATGGGAAAAAAGTCAATTGACACCGACTCAAAATATTAATTTCTAGGAGCCAAGATAGACATGAGATTGGGCCTAGTATTCTTTCCAGGTCAAAAAATATTAAGGATCACGAGCATGGCTAGGAAGTTAAGATACATCTTGAAGATCTCAGCCAGTGAGCTAATGAGATTTCTAGGAATTTTGGCCTCAACCTTTGGTCTAGTTCAATGGGCCAAGTGGAAAGCAAGACCTCTTCAAATATATTTCCTGAAAAGATGTAACAAAAGAAATCTGAACTGGTCACAGGTCTACCCAGAATCTCCTGGATCTAACAGCACGGTATGTCCCAGGAACTCAGAATCAGGTGGCAGATATCCTCTCAAGTAGGCTCATAGACAGAGGGGAGTGGAGTTTGAATATGGAATTTTTTTTTTGAGGCCAGGAATAGACCTTATGGCAACCAAACAGAATCGAAAATTGAAGATTTTCTTTTGGAGATACTTCCAGAAAGAAGCCCTAGCTGTGGATGCCTTCAGCCAGAGTTGGGATCACATGTGGGCATACATCTTTCCCCCAACTCCTCTAATTTTCTGAGTCCTAAACAAGGTTCTTCGATCCCGAATACAAGTAATTGCAATCTTACCAGACTGGCCACGTGGTATCCAATTCTGAGAAGGCTGTCGATCCAGCAGCCTATTCACCTTCCGTGGAGGGAGGATCTCCTGGTCCAGGGACATCTAAAATTCCCCAATCCACAAGAATTAAATATAGCAGCATGGAGATTGATAGGCAGAGGCTAGCCCAGGAGGGCTGTTCCAGTCCGGTCATTGAGACGTTATTAGAAGCACGTAAATTCAGGGCCAACTCCAGATATGCGGCAATATGGGAGACCTTCTCGGCCTGGGCCTCAAGCAATGAGGTGGATACAGCAGAACCATCCATACCACAGATCTTGTACTTTCTGCAGATTGGTCTCCAAAAGGGATTAAGCCTCAGTGCACTAAGGGTTCAGATCTCAGCCTTATCAGCGGTGCTTAGAGTTAAATTCTTCCAACATAACGTAATCAGGTTTCTCCAAGGAGTCATGAGAATCAGACCTCCAAGGAAGAAACTATTTCCACAGTGGGACTTACCATTAGTTCTAAAGTCTTTGTCTAAATCTCCATTTGAGCCAATTGAAGACTGTTCTCTTTGGAATCTCACCTTAAAGGCAGTCCTATTAGTATCTTTGACCTCAAGTAGAAGAGCTGGAGAGCTGACAGCTCTATCCATCAAGCTACCATTCCTGAAGATCTTTCCGGAAGTTCTAATCCTGTATCTTTCAGATACCTTCTTACCAAAGGTAGTCTCAAGATTTCACTCAATGAGCCAATTGTTTTACCTAGTTTTCAGCGAAATAATCAAGAGGAGGAAGAAGAGATGCAGTATCTGGATGTAAGATGTTGCATTTTGGAGTATATTCATAGGACAAGCAGTATCAGGAAAGGAAATAACCTTTTCATAATTCCTGAGTCAAGGGGAAGCAGTAACCATTACTACCGTACGAAGGTGGATAGTAAGAGCCATCTCTACTTCTTAGCAAACTCAAGGCTTGGCACCTCCTCAGGGAATAACGGCGCACTTGAGGGATTGCAGCGTCCTGGGCAGCAGAAGGGGGAGCCACAAGAGAAGCTGTCTAATGCGGCTACATGGGCAACACCTAATACATTCATTAGGCATTATAAGTTAAGTGTTAAGTGGTCAGATAGATCACTATTTGGGCTGAAAGTCTTACAGTCTGTAACAGAACGTTAAAGTAAAATATTATTTCTCCGTATTGAAAGTTTCTTTTTTATTAAATATTTCCCACCCAGGATTGCTTGGGTATTTCCCAAATTGTCATGCTGTGGGGGTGGCCAGGAAAACAGAAACTCCTTTCATACTTACCGAGAGTTTCTTTTCCTGGCCATCCCCCAAGCAGCACACCCTCCCTTTCTGTTCTAAGATTTATAACAAGACTGGCTGGAAGGAGGGGGAGGGACTCAATTTATAATGTCTTTTTCTTCTGTCCAATGGGAGGAGTTCCCACTTTATCATGCTGCTTGGGGGATGGCCAGGAAAAGAAACTCTCTGTAAGTATGAATGGAGTTTCTGTTTTACTGTATCCTTTAACCAATAGTGCCCTACAAAATATTTCTATGCCTTACCATATTCCAATGGCTACCTCATTTAAGTACTTGGCAAATGTCATCACCACTGTTCTATGAGCTTAATAACGCGGTACTGTTAATGATTATAATTAATAAACTTTCTCAAGGGAACCATCTCCCAATCCACCTCACTGGTCATATAAACCTTGTTAAAATATTCTTATTACTTTTTATATGTAATTTTTTATACATATATATTTTATACATATATACATATAAAGATTTTATATGCTTTACAAAACTCTTTGTCATATATGCATATATATTGCTCACTGAACAGACATACCGTTTCTCGGGAAACATTAAAACATGCCAGAATACGATTGTCTTAACTACAAGCCCTCAAAAACCCATGCAGGACTAGCACTAACAATCTTTTAACTTATTTAGCCAGTCAAGTTAGGGCCATATTTATAAAGGAGCGCTATCTCCCTTAACGATTGTTAATTTATGACAGCGATCGTAAGATTTACCTATTGAATACCATTGCGGTTGTTTACTACCACATGGTATTCTACGTTTGTACATTAATGAATGTTTGCCGTAAATGTAGGATTGCAGACAAAAATTTTTTGGCTGCAGTAATTGAAACTCTCCTGCTGTAAGTAATAGACTGGCTGACGCATCCCACACCAACTTTCCCTGCAGCTGACTGTCTAGTTGTACACACAGTACAGTGCTGCGAGGGCAGTACAAGGGGATGTCCAAATTTTAGGGGAAACGTACCACACCAACTTCCCCTGTAATGCGTACCACACCAATCTTCCCTGCGACGCATCCCACACCAACTTTCCCTGTAACGCGTACCACACCAACTTCTCCTGTAACACATACCACACCAACTTTCCCTATAACGCGTACTACACACCCAACACACCACTACACCAAATACACGTACCCACACAACTTTCTGTGTAACGTGTACCCACCAACTTTCCTGTAACACCATACCACACCAACTTTCCCTGTATGCATCCCACACCAACTTTCCCTGTAACGCGTACCACACCAACTTCTCCTGTAACACATACCACACCAACTTTCCCTATAACGCGTACTACACCAAATAACACGTACCACACCAACTTTCTGTGTAACGTGTACCACACCAACTTTCCCTGTAACACATACCACACCAACTTTCCCTGTAATGCGTACCACACCAACTTTCCCTGTAATGCGTAGCACACCAACCTTTTGTGTAACGCGTACCACACCAACCTTCTGTGTAACGTTTACCACACCAACTTTCCCTGTAACGCCTACCACACCAACTTTCCCTGTAACGCGTACCACACCAACTTTCCCTGTAACGCGTACCACACCAACTTTCCCTGTAACACATACCACACCAACTTTCCCTGTAATGCGTACCACACCAACTTTCCCTGTAACGCGTACCACACCAACCTTTTGTGTAACGCGTACCACACCAACCTTCTGTGTAACGTTTACCACACCAACTTTCCCTGTAACGCGTACCACACAACTTTCCCTGATGCGTACCACCCAACTTTCCCTGTAACGCATACCACACCAACTTCCCTGTAACCGTACCACACCACTTTCCCTGTAACGCGTACCACACCAACCTTCCCTGAAACGCGTACCACACCAACTTCCCTGTAACATGTACCACACCAAATAACGTGTTCCACACCAATCTTCCATGTAATGCGTGCGTACCACACCAACTTTCCTGTAACAGCTACCACACCAAATAATGCTTACCACACCAACTTTCCCTGTAACGCATTCCACATCAACTTCCCTTTAATGTGTACCAACAACTTTCCCTGTAATGCGTACCACACCAACTTTCCTGTAACACGTACCACACCAACTTTCCCTGTACACGTACCACACCACTTTCCCTGTAAGGCATACCACACCAACTTTCCCTGTAGGCATCTCTGAGTCAGATAAGATTTATCTTTTTATTATTTGCACAGCTAATCTGTATTATATGGTTTGTTACAAGAAATACATTTTTTACATGATTTTTTCACATATGTCACATTGGTCGTACCGACCTAGGTCACTCACACCAATGAGTTTTTTATTATCTATTTTAGTATGTCCGAATTTTTAGCTGTTTACTAATATGAGGGTTTTACACACTATGTTTTGGATGGTTCTTTAACTCATTAAGCACTTTAGCCACTACCATGGGAGTGGACTCACTCAGTATCTAGGGTATTTTACCACCACTGTTTGTTGTAATTGCATCACCTGAGGAAGGGGGCATGTTCCCGCGAAACGTGGGTGTGCGACTCCATAATCCAGAACCGGCTGATACTTACCTTCCTTGGAAGTGGGAAGATTTCAGGAGGCCAGCACCCACCTAAGTTTGTGTGCATAAGTAACTCATGTTTCAGTGGTGTATAACTTCCTGGTCCTGTATCAACTTTATTAATGACCTTACAAGCTGTACCTAAAGAAATCAATTACAAAGCCCCCCCCCCACACACATACACACACACCTTCAAACTCCTACAGCTGAAAAGAAATTACTTGATTCAAGCAGTGATTACATCTTCCAGTGCTGCTTACCTTCCTATTGCAAAGCAGTTTTACTTTCACTGTAACACAAAATCACTGGGTGAATGCTGTTGGCTGTAGTGAGGCACAGATCATCTTCACTGCACATGCTCCACACTCATCTGTGCCTCATTTTTGTGAGTGGGTGGATACTTAGAGAGGAGATATGCATACTAATTAGAAGTGAGCTGAACAGGACATGAGATCTAGTGACAGGGAGCATTGAGACAGAAAGGGATCAGGTTCCTGGCAGCACTAAAAATATAAAAGGATAAAGGCAAGTCATTTTTTTCAGGTTAGTGTCCCTTTAATGTTTGCAAAACAAAAGGACACAAGCAAAAGATAAACACTACTAATCCAGCCCTCTTTCCAGTCCACATTTTACTTTAAGTGTAATATACAGCTAGCAGGACAGTCCTGACTAATTGACCAAATAAAACTCACCTCCAGCAAGTCCTTAGTCCTCCAGTTCATTACCCATTGTAGTAAGCCCTCCACTTCATTAGCCAGTGTTGTCAATCCCCCAGTTCATTAGCCAGAATTGTTAACCCTCCAGTTTATTAGTCTGTTACTGTAATCTTAAAGGAAAGGGAGGTGTGGAAGCTATCTAACTCCTGTTTGTCAGTAAGGGTACTCATCTTTCTGGCCGCTCCGGTTCTTCCAAAATGGCGGCGCCAGCAAGTCAGTGCAACGGCAGCATCACGTCTTGCGCGTGACATCGTGCACGGACGTTGGCGCTTCTGCTATGACACGCAAGGGCGTGACATCATCTGAAAGCGGGCGCAAAGATTTAAACTGACAGTTTTCCTTAGCCAAGTGCCCGATTATAGCACTGCAAACCTACTGTCAGCAGTGCTGGGTTCTAGTTTCCTGTGCTAGGTATTCCTCCTGCAATCCTGATCCTGCATTCAAGTATAGACTTTGTCTCCATATCCTGTTTCTGTCAAGCACTTCTGTCTCCAGTTCCCTGCTTCTTCTGGACCCTTCTCCTTTGGATCTCCTTGGGCTTGTAACTTGTCCTTGGCTGTATGCTTCAGATAGTAGATTGTTCCATTTCTGCTGTGCCTGCTGTTCTTCCTTGTGGATTTCTACCCTCTATTGGTCTGACTTCAATTGACGTCAATACAGGTATCTAAATCGGGCCATGGACCCTCCTAGGGAATGTCCCTAGATTTGGGGAAGATTTAAATGGCAGCAAAATAGAATTGGTCGAATGCTGGACGCCCCTTGCACGAACCCTGGCTGCTACTCCAGGTAACAGTGCAGCTCCTGTAGTCCAACCAAGTACGTTGCCAGTGGGGAATCCTAAAGAGCCACAAATTCTACCCCCTTCTCGTTATTCTGGGGATCCACAAACTTGCAGAGGCTTGTGAACCAGTGCATGATCCAGTTTGAGTTACAGCCATCTCACTTTGCTTCTGAACGAGCCAAGGTGGGCTACATCGTTTCCCTACTGGAAGGGAAATTACTGGAATAGACTTCACCGTTATGGGAAAAGACTCTTCCTTATTAACAATTCTTCTGACTTTTGACAACCTTCAAATCTGTCTTCGACGGGTGAACTACTGCCGCCTCCACACGTCTCTACAGTTACGTCAGGATAACCGCACTGAAGCTATTCTGCCTAGCGGCAGAGTTGACCAGGAACAATGACGCTTTGTTGCGGCCTACTGACAAGGTCTCTCTGATAAATTAAAAGTTGATTTTATCCAGAGAATTACCTACCACCCTGGATGAACTTATTACTTTGAGTATTAAGATCGACACCCGCCATAGAGAACGTTTGCTGAGAAGGAACGCAGTTAGAGACTCGTTCCTCTGTTGGCTCCACGCTTTGTCAATCCCCCTCTCCAAGCTTCTCGCATCAACCATCTCGGAGGAACCCATACAGATTGGTAGGGCTCACATTTCTGAGGAAGAGAAGTTGCGAAGACGCAATACTGGCCTTTGTCTTTATTGTGGTGGTAGTGGCACTGCCAAATTCTGTCCAGCAAAACTGAGAAACACCAATGCTCAGATATGAAAGGGGTGACTCATCTGGGCAGTGTATCTATTTTCACCCTACTCGACACGTTTTCTTCTGCCTGTGCAACTCTCTTTAGATTCCTCAACTTTAGAACTATTAGGGGCATATTTATAAGGATTGTCTTTTTCGCCAAATAATTAGCGCAGCACATCGCAGCGAAAATAGCGCCATTTGGGGCTTCGTTTCGCCTTATTTATAAAAAACGAAAAAAGCCACACTTCGCGGCTGAAAAAGGCGAACGGGCGCGATAAGAGCGAAAGTATCGCAGCGAAAACTTAACGCATCTAAGAAGACTGCATTGTGAAAACCATTCAGAAAAGCCCACTAGAAAATGATGTCAAGTTCAAAATGGCCACCTCACATTTACCAGAAGTCAGCATGTCTTATTTAGTCAATCTTCTTAGAATTTCTCAATTGGAATACAATTTTCTTTTGCACTGCACATTCGCCTTTCTAATGCCGTTCGCCTTTCTAATGTGCGTTCGCCTTCTAATGTGCGTTCGCCTTTCTAATGTGCGTTCGCCTTTCTAATGCGCGTTTGCTTTTCCAAGGCATATTCCATTATAACGTGCGTTCGCCTTTCTGATGTGCGTTCGCCTTTCTAATGCGCGTTTGTCTTTTCCAAGGCATATTCCATTATAATGTGCGTTCGCCTTTCTAATGCGCGTTCGCTTTTCCAAGGCATATTACATTCTAATGCGCGATCGCCTTTCTAATGTCGCTTTTCCAAGGCATATTACATTTTAATGCGCGTTCGCCTTTCTAATGTCGCTTTTCCAAGGTATATTACACTCTAATGCGCGATTGCCCTTCTAATGCGCGTTCGCTTTTTCAAGGCCCATTAGAATGCCTTTTCGCTCAAACAATGACTTTTCACCACCTTCAGGGTCGCGCTAATCTTCGCTCTTTTTACACCAAAAACCACCTTTCGCTCTTTTATAAATCGCGCTATGCCTTTTTGCTCCTTTTTCGCTAAAATTACCATTGCGAAGTTATGCGAAAAGGGTTTAGCGATAGCTCGGCGAAACAGTTTCGCCTTCGTTAACGCTACCTTTATAAATAGCGTTAACTGTCTTTTTGGCGAAAACCCATGCGAAAAGCGAATGCGAAAACATTTCGCTACTTTTCGCCTTTTATAAATATGCCCCTTACTGTTAATGGATTCCAGGGCAGCTGGCAATTTTTTGGATTCCACTTTCGTCAAGCAATCCAAGATTCCACTCCTACCTCTGACCACTCCCCTCCGAGTGTTTTCCATCGATGACAAGCCTCTATAACCAATGTAATTTCTCAGTCTATAGTGAATTTATTCTCAGGTTAGTCCACTTCATCACGAAATATTAAATTTTTCATTATTGACTGTCCTTCTACTCCATTGTCTTGGGTCTTACCTGGCTTAGGCGCCATAACCCCAATATAGACTGGCACACTAACCATATTCCCAGTGGAGTTCCATTGTCTGAGCACGGTCTTTAACCTTCCTCTTCGTGTTCCTGTCAACTCTATTAAGACTATTCAGTTACCCACTAAGTATCAAGAATTTTCTGATTCTATAAAAAGGCTGCAGAGAGTCTTCCCCCTCACCGAACATGATTGCCCCATCGAGCTTCTCCTGGAACCATGCCCCCAAGAGGTCGTACAGAGACATACATTGTCTCTAGCCAAAACCCAGTCCATGAAAGAATACATTCTAGAGAATTTACAACAGGGTTTTATTCGGCCTTCCTCCGATTGGAAAACAGCTTTGGCACTATGAATATGTTGTCATGCCCTACGGCCCCTGCAATGCCCCAGCTGTTTTTCAGGAATTTGTTAATGATCTATTTCACCCTTCTAGGTCGTTCTTTAGTTGTTTATTTGGCGATATATTGATTTTTCTACAAAAAAAAAATCCCTTTTCTTGGTTAAATCATTTCTCAGGAAGGGTTTAGGATGGATCCTGCTAAAGTTGCTGCTATCAGAGACTGGCCATTACCCACTTGCACCGGGGCCATTCAGAAATGTATCGGTTTTGCCAATTATTACAGACAATTCATTAAAGATTTTGTTCTCTCGTCTCTCCCACTTTGTCCTTAATCAAAAGGAGGGAACCCCATTCATGGACTCCACAATCTTTAAACGCTTTTAAAACACTGAAAGACTCTTTCTCTCCGCTCCTGTTCTGTCATGCTAATCCTTTTCTCCCTTTCTACATCGAAGTCTATGCTTCAAATATTGGACCGGAGCAGTTCTGTCTCAACGCGTTGACTCTGATCACAAACTTCATCCATGTGCATACTTCTCCGGAAATTCTCGGCTTCTGAACAAAATTATGATATGGGTAACAGGGAACTTCTTGCCGTCAAATGAGTGGCGACATCTTCTAGAAGGTACCTCCCTACCAACTACTATTTTATACCGTTCACAAGAATCTTCATTCACTCTTAAAAGACTTAACCCCCATCAGGCCCACTGGGCACTCTTCTTCTCCCGCTTCAATTTCATTTTGACTTACCACCACTGGCTCAACAAATAGGAAGGCTGACGCCCTGTCCAGAAGTTTTCCCTTCTGAGACCTCGTCATACCCAATGAACGAATCATTCCATCCTCCTATTATTCATCTCTGCTCGCCTCCAATTATTGACCACTCAATCTTCTGCCCCATAGAACCACCCATCGGGATGATTTACATTTCTCCTGAACATCGACTCACTATCCTTCAGAAAACACACAGTTCTAAACAAGCCGACCACCCCGGGGTTCTCAAAAACTATAACTTCTTCATCCTGCTGATATGGTGGCCAACCATGCAGAAGATGTAAGGACATTTCATCCCTCTTCCCAAACTCCCTTCTGCTATGGAACTTTCTAAGCAAGGCAAAGAGTAGAGGAGCACACTACTAGTGAAAATTTCTTTTATTTGTGCAAAAACAACAGCATACAACGTTTCGGGACTCTAGGCCCAAGAGTCCCGAAACGTTTGAAGCCCTGGGAGTAGGGGGCTGAGATGATTGCACCTACCAACTTGTCTGGCTAATGAACAACAGCGGTGTGCCATTGTACATTTGGAACTTTTGATATGGAACTTTCTACACTTTTCATTTCCCATTTTTTCCGCCTTCATGGACTTCCTACTGAAATCTTTGTGTAAAATTCTTGTCATTTCTTTCCAATTTTCTTTTGCATATCATCCCCAGTCTAATGGTGCAGTGGAACGCCTAGGTCAATCTTTAATACAATTCCTCCGTTGTCATATTCACTTTGCCAGGAATATTGGGCTGACTTATTGCCTTGTGCGGAGTTTGCTCTTACTATACTACTCATTCTTCTACTGGTAGATCACCCTTCCTTGTTATTATGGTCACACCCAACAGCTTTTCCTCAACACTTTCCTACTCTATGATCTTCCTGCGAGCCAATGACCATGCTGCTTATTGTCTTTGTGAGTGCTACCATAAATCATCTTTGAAGTCTTCCTCAAAACAGAAAGCCTATGCTGACAAAAGATGGAGATAATCTCCTCCTTACTCTGTTAGAGATAAAGTATGGCGTTCCAGCCAAAACATTAATCATAAACTCCCACCTTCTAAGTTGGGGCCTAAATTCATCAGACCATTCCCTATCCTTGAGAATATTAATCCTACAGCTGTCAGATTGCAACTTCCTCCTAGAATGAGGATTCCTAATGCTTCATGTATCACTTTTGAAACCTGTCTACTCTAACCAATTCCCAGCCTCACAGCCTTCTCCTGCTCCGTCATGGTCGACGGCCAACAGAATACAAGTAGAAAAGATCCTTGATTACAGAGTTTCCAGAGGCACCTTGCAGTATCTCATCCAGTGGAAAGGCTTTGGCCTAATAGTGTTCCTGGATCAAGCACTCGGATCCATGCTCCTCAGTTAATCCGGAAATTCTACAAGTGCTTTCCTTTGAAACCTGGCCATGTTGGTCCTGTGCCCCCCCCCCCCCCCGGGGATGGATGTATTGTCAGTAAGGGTACCACCTTTCCGACCGCTCCGGTCCTTTCAAGATGGTGGCCCAGCAAGTCAATGCACCTACGTCATCACGCCTTGCGCACACAAACGCCAGTGCTTCTGCTAAGGCACGCAAGGGGCGTGACATCATTGGAAAGCGTCGGCAGCGCAAAGATTTAAACTGACAGTCTTCCTTAGCTAGTGCCCGATTATAGCACTGCAAACCCACTGTCAGCTGTGCTGGGTTCTAGTTTCCTGTGCTGGGTAATTTTCTCCTGCAATCCTGATCCTGCATTCAAGTATAGACTTTGTCTCCTATATCCTGTTTCTTGTCAAGCACTTCTGTGTACAGTTCCCTGCTTCTCCTGGACCCTCTCCTTTGGATCTTCTTGGACTTGTAACTTGTCCTTGGCCATATCCTTCGGATAGTAGATTGTTCCAGTCAGTGGCGTATCTACGTTAAAAATTCGGGGCATATTGGCTATTTGGCAAAGTGCCCCGAATGTTTTAACCAACTGTACCTTGCAGAAGTGCGCCAGCCTTATTCTTCTGGATTTCCGGTGACGATGATCACATGCACGTCGGCGCGGCCCGAAACAGGCAGCCTCTGCGCTCCTGTCTTCTGATGATAAGAGACACAGGCAGAGAGATAGATGGATAGATAGATACACAGGCAGAGGATAGATAAATAAGAGATACGCAGGCAGAGGATAGAGAAGAGAGAGAGAGAGAGAGAGAGAGAGATACACAGGCAGAGGATAGATAGATAGATAGATAGATAGATAGATAGATAGATAGATAGATACACAGGCAGAGGATAGATAGATGATAGATAGATGATGATAGATACTAGAAGGATAATAGAGATAGATAATAGATAGATAGATAGATAGATAGATAGATAGATAGATACACAGGCAGAGGATAGATAATAGATAGATAGTATAGATAGATACACAGGCAGAGGATAGATAATAGATAAGATAGTAGATAGATAGATAGATAGATAGATAGATAGATAGATACACAGGCAAGAGATAATAGATAGATAGATAGATAGATAGATACACAGCAAAGATAGATATTAGATTAGATAGTAGATAGATAGAGATACACAGGCAGAAGATATAAATAGATGATAATAGATAGAGATACACAGGAAGAGGATAGATAGATAGATAAAGAGATATGCATGCAGAGGATAGATAGATAGATAGATAGATAGATAGATACACAGCAGAGGATAGATAGATAGATAGATAGATAGATAGATAGATAGATACATACATAGACAGAGGATAGATAGATATGCAGGCAGAGGATAGATAGATAATAGATAGATAGATAGAGAGATACACAGGCAGAGGATAGATAGATAGATAGATAGATAGATAGATAGATAGATAGATAATAGATAGTAGATAGATAGAGAGATATACAGGCAGAAGATAGATAGATAGATGATAGATAGATGAAAGGTATATGATTAGAGAATGCACAGGCAGATGATATATGAATAGATAGAGAGTACACAGGCGAGGATGATAGATAGATAGTATAGATAGATAGATAGATAGATAGATTATAGATAGATAGTATAGATAGATAGATACACAGGCAAGGTAGTATATATATACATACATACATACATACATACACAGGCAAAGATAGATAGATCGATCGATAGATACACGGCAGAGATAGATGCTAGACAGAGATAGATAGATAGGAGATACACAGGCTAGAAGATGATAGATATATTATAGCACTTTGCTTGTGAAGGTTCTCATTCATCCAGGTCATGGTATATCGTTGTATTCAATTAGATCAACTGGACTTGAAGTTTAGTTCTTGAAGACGTTTCGCTAGTCATCCACTGGTTTCTCAAGCCAGTCGGATGTTCACAAAGTTTGTTTGCCTGAGGAGTGCCACCATAGCACCGAAACGTCACTATAATAAATAGTTTGTTGGTCAAGACTGGTGTGCCCAGTATTATTCAGTATGTCTGCTGCATCTCTTCTCCCAGTGTGTCCCTCTTTGCATTTTAAAATGTCTGGATGTATGTTTCCTAATGTTGTGAGGTAGGTTACTTGGGGATGAGACCTGGCTCACAGTCCTGCATCGTGTTGGGAACCCGAGGTTTAAAAGATTTGTGCCTCAGCTACCCCACAGTGAGTTTGAATAGGTTAGAAAGCTGCGGCTGTTGAATTTTGGATGCAGGTTTGGGTCGATTTTAGAAAAACTGGGCAACGCCAATACTCTGTGAATATTAAAATACGAGTGTTGTAAAGGAGTCATTCACTTTAAATTTAAACCACTTTTTACTGTAATCTAAAGGAAGCATTTAAAGGACATGTAAACTGTCAAATCATTTTTTAACTAATCACACAGTATTAGGATTAATAAACAACAATCTTAAATCTTGCTTTTTTCTACAAAGAAAGGCTTATTTCTCTGTTGGCTAATTGATTCAGCTAGATCTGGAAAAAGAAAAGCATTACGTACTGTTTCTCTGTGCTCTTTTGTGCAGATAACAGCCAATCCTGCAGTTAGCTGCTGTCTGTGTTACTGAAGTCCCTATGTAGCACTGTAACTAAAAGAAATAAATTACAAAGTCCCCACACACAGACACACACACACCTTCAAACTTCTACAGCTAAAAGAAAATCTTGAAAACCTTGATTCAAACAGTGATTACAGCTCCCATTGCTGCTTATCTTTCCATAAGCAAGCAGTGGGACTCCGCGCACACCGAAACACAAGGCAGCCATCACGGTTAATGATAATTCAGAATTGCTTTATTCCTGGTGCTCAACAGTTTTAATTTCACTTTTTTGAATTCTATTGGCACAGATCATCTTCACTGCATATGCTCCACACTCCAACTGTGCCTCAGTTTTGGAAAGGAGGTGGTTACATAGAGAGGAGACGGGCATCTACACTAGGAGTAAGCAAAAGGGATCCCACAGCACTCAAAATATAGAAAGGAAGGAAAGTAATTTTTTTAAGTTTAGTGTCCCTTTAATTGTTTTACTAATGTTTACTATTGACATATACTTGACCTCTGATGCATATGTGGTCGTGTTACCATGTGATCTATACCAAATGCTATAAGTGTTATCATCACCTGTCATGCATTGAGACAAAATAACACGATTTTTTTTTTTTAAAAAAAGGGAACAGTGGTCTATATTTATGAAAGCACAATATCCGAACACATTTGACATAGTTGTAAAATCAAAAACATTTTTAAAAAGTGGTATCTGTATTTTACATTCACGTTAATACTTTATACTAATACAGTATCGCCAATAGTTGCACCATTGAGGTTTTAAGAACTGCACCAGTTATTTAAATTTCAGTTTATACTGAAAAATCATTTTAACATAAAAAACACAATTTATATAATAATCCAAGCTAAATTCTGTTACAATTATTTTAAACAACCCTGAGAATACCTAACGTTACAAAAACAAAGACATTTTTTTTTTGGTAATACTGAAAATTCAACCAATATGGGGCCATATTCTAAACCCGCGGTATCGTTTTTTAGCGATACCGTGACTTTAACGATCGGTATCGTATTTTCGATCGTCAAACCGATCAAAGATTAACGATCGGTTTAACGATCGTAAATACACGATACTGATCGTAAATCTACGATAATTTTTCATCCCCATTGCGGTAGTTTACCACCACACGGTATTCTACGATCGAACGTTCATTAATTAAACAAATGTTCGGTCGTAAATGCACACGATCGCTTACATTATATATTTATAAATATGGCCCTAGGTGAGAAGATAATAATGATTTGTAATGGCAACTTACCCAGTGATTTATTATGACGATTGTAGCTCCCTGGAAATTGCAATTTATGCTCTGATTTGCATGATCTTAACTTCACCCATGACCCCCCAATTTCCTTTCTTAAGTGACCACGTTATCCATTGGTATATGGAAAAAAAAACGGCTGTGCAAACACATTGTGCATTGCAGGTAGGCACCCTCAATCACACGTATGATGAAGATTTACAAATAACCCATGTCCTGCTTGTTTCTCTTTTCTTGAGGATAGTCAACTGTAAAATCAAGTTATGCGCAATTGGAAGCTGAAGCTTTAAAAATACTTTTGACATATTTCTATTTTCCCTAAGCCCCACCAGAGCCTAGCTTTGTAGATTTAAAGTTGCTGCTCTTGTTTCTCCTTAGGAGAATGGTTAGATCCACCCCTCTGAGATTTTCAGATACTTCCTGATTCTTCAGCCTCAATTAGTAAGGCCTCTTCGCTCCGTGCGCCGTGCGTCATGCACGCGAAACAGCATTATATTCACAAGTTTGTGCTAATCTATCAGTCACATACAAGATGCCTTTTGTATCAGTATGTAAGAACATTTTAAATCTGTGACTGTTGTCTTGCTGGTGGCAAGGCAATAAAATACGTGCCAGGTATTTTTGGTGAATTCTTTGCAAACACCTCATAAGAGATACTAGCACAAAACTATTCCATTGTAGTTACCATATGCCTTAAACTTAATCACAAAAAAGACAAGCTAAAATAGCTTGTTCAGAGATTTCAATAAAACATTCTGCTATTTCTAAGGAATAAAGGCTTAGTACAAATTTTGCCACTTATACTCTGTGAAACATAACCCATTACTTTTCAGTAGTTAATTCATCTTTATTTGTTTTTTTTATACAGTATGTATCATTTTTCATTACTTTAAAAACTCTGCCCACTAAGGATAAAATACCACTGGTAAAAAATAAAAATAAAACTCCATTGCTATGGTGACCTATTTAAAGCCTTACAATCGCGTGTGTACAGGCAAATTCCAATTGGAAACTGTTGGTATACATGCTGTGGTAAGCACATACACGGTCCAACTTATCGACTCCAACTGGAATTGGCATGTATGGCCACCTACAAACATTGGCAGATATATTTGTAAAATACAGAGATGGAGGACTGTAGCATACCACAGTCAATGGTCTCACAAAGAGGTAATGCAGCAAACAACTTTATATACACATGAATATGACATATGGGTCATATCTAAAAAGTTCGTGCCTACTCTGGCACTTCTCAGTGACACATTTGCTTGCTGCATTACCTCTTGTGAGACCAGTGACTTTGTGGTACGCTACAGCCCTCCACCTTCTCAGTGTTTTTTCGTATTGTGTGTGGAACTTGCAAGGGGTCTGGAGCTTGGAAGCACCAGACCACCATTGGGGGGGTGAGCTGTCTTTCAATTTTGAATTTCTAATATCAATTGGTGTTTTACCTTATTGGGTCACAGCACGCTGGAGTACTTGGGTCTGGGGGGTGTCCACCTGCCCACCACATCACAGCGTTAGAGTATCTGCCTACAAGTACTGTTTTTACTTACGCTTACTTCAGTGTGGAGAAATAATATACATATCTTAAACTGACTCATTTTTTATATATATATATGTTTGTATATTACCTTATGTAATTAGAGTTCAAGCTTTTGTGAATATTCCACCGTCTGCTTAGGGGTGGTCCATACACTCTCTTTGTATAACTGGTTCCAAGATCTCTGTGTAACCTCTCGGCTACTCTCCCCATTTTTAGGTTTCCAGATTGATTCACAGTAAACTACACATTATATAAAAAAAGTTCTCCTTGTTTAGGTAAACATTGCATTAACGTCCATGTAAAGGTTTTTTAATTCAAATTTAAAAAGTAAGCCTATGACAGTTTCTTACAATAAAAGTTTTTGCTTATCTCTTTATCATGCAGTTTATTTGTAAAGAGATCACTATTTTTCACTGATCTGGAAACCCTAACTACAGCACATACAATACAAGAAAAAGTGTGTCCCAAATGTCAGCCTTGCCCCGAGCCAATTTGATCTTTATCCTTTTTTGTTCTTTCCTTCCAAAAGTGCTGTGATTTATGTTTATTGAAAAAGTAGGAGCAGAGGATGAATCACTGGCAAAGCAGGTGAATTGAGGTACCATCAAAAAACAGATGTATATCATTTAGGGCATTTTAAGCCAGTCCTATTAAGCATGAGTTCTAAATAAGTTGTTGCACTTGGATCCAAATTATTTAGATCAGCTTCGTCAACTAAAATAGTTGACGAAGAACCAAAAACAGATAGATAATGAGTCCGGTATTGTTCTTTTACTGTTATCAAATTTGTATTTAGAGTTTGGCGCATCATAGATAATTGTTTGATGATCAGGCGCAGGAAACCTAAGAGTTGGTGAAAGTCAAAGAGTTGGTCAAAGTAAACTGGCAAAGCCTTTATCAGTTCTTCAGTCTTTCTCTTTTTATCCTTGGTTCCGAAGGTTCCTTTTTTTCTCATCTATGTGGACTGTGTTTAAGCACCTCTTGCCAGCAGAAACCTGAATTGTCAATTACATCTGTGTACCACCCAGCTATCATATAACCTGTGGAGAGAAAAATTTTTTTTTTATATGTATCCTGTCACGAACGCCAGTTCGCTGGGCACGTGATCTGACCAATCAATCGGTACTCCGCTGCCACCACTTTAAGTACGACCTAAAGACGCCCAAAACCTCTTGACTCTCATTGACTATGCACACCCATGTCCTGGCAGCTAATGGTTAACACTACACCATTCACTCCAGCAACTAACTGTTAATTAGCATCAGTCCTTCACAGCAGTCACAGAGTTAATTAGCAATTTACACTGCAAACACTCATCCACATATAAACTCACAAGGCTAACTGAGTTCTTTTAGACATCAAAGACAAACTTATTAATTTTAGATTTAATAATTCCAAAGTGGACAGTGCATATATACTACAAAAATAATAAAATGGTTTTATAATAAAATGACATACAATAGGTACACAGTTATATAAAATAAAAGGATAAAATATTCACAGACCTACTCACTAGAAGAATCCTGTATCCAGGACGGGAAGAAAACAGGGTCCATACACACGGTTTTAGAATGTCCCCTCAGTATGAACAAAGTTATAGGGGCTACAAGGATTTTAAACCCTTCGTTGAACCACCCCTACTCTAGTATGCATAAGGTGGGAGTGTCTAGGAATGTCCAGATTTACGACTAGCCAAAAGCATTCATTTATTTTAGGCAGATTCCATATAAATGTAGATATGTACATTGTTTGGAATATGACCACATATTCCTCTCCAGTATAAATTATCAATTCCTCCAATCCAAACATGACTGTGTGTAATCCATATTTCCCAGATATTAATAACTTGCCTTGGCAAGGGAATAAGGGCTCCATGTTGGGTATCATATAAGGGCATACTTTCCCATTCATCAGTATAATATTGGTTTCTTTCTTACATATTCCAATACCGAATACATTATTTTCCATGTATGTTGCTTAAAATGACCTCTTAATGTACCCACCGACCCCTAGCTGAAGAGGATTCCAGTTACAGGGTTCGGCCCCACATTGTCTGGAAAAGGGATCTGGTTCCATGCTCACTAATCACAATATAACAATAGGACTGTTCCAGGGTGGAATGGTATTTTTATTGGTCCTTTGCAAGAACTAATACCAAATGTTAACCCATTCTTGCCAAGTCACTACACACTTTCCTGACATATATATATATATATATTTTATTTAATAATATATATATATTTTTTTTTTAACAAACATTCTATGCTTCTTATGTCCAGTTTAATATCACCTTCCCTTTTAAACACGAGTAATTAAAGTCAGAGTCTGGAATATGGGATGAAAGTGATGTTATCATATTACATTATTTGAAGTTGGAATTACAGCCCTTCCTAAAGTTTATTTTTTAGTTTAGTTCCCCAGCATTATAAAGTTTTTCTTCCTAGTAGACAAAGCCCCCTGGTATCTACCATTACCATGTTTTATGGTTAGCGTATGCTCAGAGTGGAGAGAGAGGTACTTACATTAGTGAAAGATATGTGTCTTTATAGTTCCGTGTTTTTTTCAAGAGATTAAAGCCTGGTAACTATAGACCTGTAAGCCTAACATCAGTGGTAGGGAAGGTGCTGGAAACTTTTTTACGGAGCATATCCTTGATTTGTCTCAAAGCTCATCTTATTAGTAGTAGTCAGCATGGATTTATGAGAAATAGATCATGCCAGACAATTATTGGTTTTTATGAAAAGCTAGTAACAAGTTAGATTCAGGCACAGCAGTGGATGTGGTATACTTGATTTTGTGAAAGCTTTTGATACTGTGCCACAGGCAACTAATGTATAAACTGAGGACTGTTGGCCTTGAAGAAAATTTGTTCTTGGATAGAGAACTGGTTACTGGATCGCAAACAGAGAGTGGTGGTTAAGGGAGCTAAATCTATGTGGGCAAAAGTTCTAAGCGGAGTGCCTCAGGGTTCTGTACTGGGGCGCTTCTGTTTAATCTGTTATAAATGACTTAGAATAGGGCATTGAGAGCAAGGTCTCAGTGTTTGCTGATGACACTAAACTATGCAGAGCTTTGAAAACTTCAAATGATGTGCAAGTGCTGCAAGCACTAAATAGGTCATCAAAATGGGCTGTAGAATGGCAGATGAGATTCAATGTTGATAAATGTAAGGTGATGCATTAAGGATTTAATAACCCTGTGCCACCTAACCCATAAATAACTCTGTGTTTAAGTGCATCTGTAATGGAAAGATTTGGGGGTTCTGGTAGATAGCAGACTTAGCTATGGCAAACAATGCCAGGTAGCAACGGCTAGAGCAGCAAGATATTGTCTTGTATAAGAGGGGAATGGATTCAAGAGAGAAAAATATATTCTCCCTCTTAACAAGGCACTGGTAAGGCCTCATTTGGAATATGTGGTGCGTTTTGGAATCCCATATACAAAAGCTTGGAATTTTGTTAGCAGTTTAAGAAGAGCGCACTAAAATAATAGGGGAATGGAGGGGCTTGAATATGCAGGCAGATTAGACAAGTTAGGGCTTTTACATTGAGAATGGATGTTTGCGTGGGGACATGATAACCTTTACAAATAATAATGGGCCATCTGTTTGATTCAATTAGATCAACTGGACTTGAAATGTAGTTTCTGAAGACGTTTCGCTATCTCGTGATCCGCGGCTTTCTCAATTCAGAATGACTTGTACAAGAATCTGTGGCAATTATGTACCTGGAAAATCCAATTAGCATATCCAGCGGTGTTAAGGGTGTGATTGGATAGTGGCAAGAGGTGTTATAGGAACACCCAGAGTAAGGTGTTAAAACAGCATTGTACATGGCAGACAGTTGGTGTCGAACCCCCCCACCTCTAATTTAGGCTTGGTTTCTTTATTTCACATAATTGGCTCCTTACACACTTCTCTTGAACCAGTCACGTTCCTTCGCCAATTGTTAACATTACAATCTTCAAGGTATGTCCTTTATCCTTAAGATGCAGGTACACGGCTGAGTCCTGACCCAGAAATTGGCTTCTGTGCTGGGCCATACGTTGATGGCAGTTGCTGTTTGGTCTCCCCCACATACAAATCTAGAGCATTCTTCACTGCACTGCACTGCATATATGATGTCGCTTTTCTTGTGTTTTGGTATGGGGTCTTTGGATGTACCAATTGCTGCTCAGTGTGTGTTTCGGTTTAAAGCAACAAGGATACAATGTTTTTGTGAAAATTCTTCTTAATTCTCGGAGACCCCTGCTACATATGGGATGACCTGTTCTTCCTCCGTCGTCGCTTTTCCCCTTCACTGTTGGTATTGTGTTTTCTTTCTTTCTTCTACTTCTTTTGACAAGCCCAGTCTGGATATCCACAGAGTTTTAAGGCCTCCTTTGAGATGTTTCATTCTTTGCCTTCGCTTGTCTGGCTAGTGGGGATGTTCTCGGCTCTGTGTGCAGGTTCTGATGACACCCAGCTTGTGACTAAAGGGGGGGGAGCAACTCAAATCGTGATCGGGGTGTGTGTTGGTTTATGTAAACCTCTACTGTCCAGTTTACCATTTTCCTAACTTCTACCAGCAGTCCAAGAAGCCAGTTTGTTGTTTTGTACCTCTTCCCTGTGATTTAATGTGTTGGTTCTAGGTCTACGCTTAATGTGTTCTGTGTAAGCTTACTCCTTCTGGTGGATTTTAACCCAGGTGTCATCAACATACTCTGAACCAGTGGCTGGGTGCTATTCCCTTAAAGGTATTAAGCGCCTGTTTTCTACCTCCTCCATGTAAAGGTTGGCCACAATGGTGAAACTGGAGAAGAATTTTCAAAAAACATCGTATCCCGTCTGCTTTAAACCGAACAACACACTGAGGCAGCTATTGTACATCCGAAAGACCCATACCAAACACCAAGAAAAAGCGACATCATATATGTGTGCGTGAAAATGCTCTGATTTGTATGTGGGGGAGACCAAACAGCAACTGCATCAACGTATGGCCCAGCACAGAAAGCCAATTCCTCGGTCAGGCTCAGCCGTGTACCTGCATCAAGGATAAGGTACATACCTTGGAAGAGTAATGTTAACAATTGGCGAAGGAACGTGACTGGTTCAAGAGAGGTGTAAGGAGGCCATTGTATGTAAAATAAAACCAAGCGCTACATAGAGGTGGGGGGGTTCGACACCAACTGTCTGCCATGTACAATGCTGTTTTAACACCTTACTCGTGGGCGTTCCTATAACACCTCTTAGCCCTATCCACCACCCATCTAACACCTGGCTGTGATATCTAATTGGGATTTTCCAGGGTACTAATTGCCACAGTATTCTTGTACAGAGTCATCTTGAATGAGAGAAAGCCGAGTCGGATGACTAGCGAAACGTCTTCAAGAACTACATTCAAGTCCAGTTGATCTAATTTAAGAATACAACAGCTGAACCTGACTGAGTATGAGAACCTTCACAAGCATATTAATGGGCCATACAAGAGACTCTCTGGTGCAGTTGTTTACAATAGGTCATATCAGAGGACTCGCGGGACATCCTTTAAGGTTGGAAGACAAGAAGTTTCATCTTCAGGTTAGGAAAGTGTTTCTTACATTGTGAGAACGTGTGAAATCGTGGGAACTGTCTTCCACAGGAATGGGCAGTGTCATGTGAATAGCTTTAAAAGACCTGGAGTCGGAAGGGAATTTTTTCCCCTTTTTGTCTGGTGTTGTTTTTGGCCTTCCTCTGGATCACATCTTTAGGTAGGTTAAAAAAAAAAAAAAAAAGAGGGTGAATAGGTGTGGACTATATGGACGTATGTGCTTTTCATTACCTAATTACTATGTTCTATGTAACAAAGGGAAGGGGATACCTTATTTTATTAGCGTCTTTTAGAAATCACTAAATCACATTTCTAGTGTATTTACAACCACAAATTTAAGTTTTTGCCATTAAGGTTAGCTCTAAATCAAAGTCCGGCAGCTCTTTTCATAGGGTCAGTATTTTATTGTTGTTAGGTAGCATGTACAGACGAATGTACACAGTAAAATTGTGCATGATAGCCAACCTGGACAATACTGACATTTTTTACAGACTACTGGTGTCTGTATTACACTTATAAGCTTTTTATCTCCTAAAATGAAGACTAACCCCAAAACTACTAGAGGTAAGACTAGTTTAAAGGGGCCACCAGGACAAGGTTAGTGGGGCCCATCTACCAATTCAATCTTTAAATCACTCATTTACATATACATACATCGGTGGGGTGATGGCTTGGGCCCCCTGTAACCCGGGCCAGTCCACACTGGTAGCAAAACATCAGGCAGCATTCAGGTTAGACTACATCACTCAGCTTTCAACTTTTGAAGTTTTGTGGGTGGGGGGGATTTGGCCTATTACAATTTTTGTATTGTGATGGGGGGAAATGCTCTTTAAGTATTATTTAAGGGCATGTCCACCCATTTAATAACTTTTGTCGGGTATAGTAGGGCTCCCTCCCCCAGCCTCAACCACTATAATAGTTTTTTCAGAAACTCCCCGACATTACTTACCTTACCTCTTTCCTCCGGTTTATGTGTCCGCTGCCCTCTGCTTGCAATGACTGGATGCAGGTGGCCGGACCGGCAGCCAATCACGAACAGCGGTTGCATGGCGAATGCTGGGGCAGAGACGATAGGTAGTAATGATAGGTAGGAGTTCTGTTACACTGTTCGTAGAAATGGGCGGGGGTGTGGGGTGTACGTGGGGGGAGGGAGACCTGCTTATACCCAAAAGGGTTACACCACTAGGGGGAGGGGAGCAAACGCGGTGTGAGGTGAGGGGAGGGGAGGGAGGGCTGCAGTGCGCATGAAAATATTCTCCGCGAGGAGAGACAGAGAGGCAGAGTGCTATGATATACCTGCAGGCTCCTAGTTGGCCAGTTTTCTGGACTTTGGAGGGGCATAGCAGGGCAGCATTTGGAGCTGGGTGAGGTAAGGTAAGGATTTTATTACACTATACACAGTGGGGGCCAGTAGTGGGTTGAAATTATAGTTTGGGTTTGCACATGCCCTTTAATTAGGAACAATTGTTCATAGGGTCTGGACAGTAGTGTGTATATGCACTACCATGAAGTCATTCCCTTGGCCAGGCGTCCCATGACGTTTAGCGGAGGTTTCCACACTCGTGATTTCTTAGCCCAATGTATCCTGTGAAACAAGTCCAAGTTGCCTATGCGGTATGGGGCTCGGGGGGGCGGCGGTGAGTTATCTATTCTATCTATCTATCTATCTATCCTCTGCATGCATATCTCTTTTATCTCTCTATCTATCTATCCTCTTCCTGTGTATCTCTCTATCTATTATCTATCTATTTATCTATCTTCTGCCTGTGTATCTCTCTATCTATCTACTATCTATCTATATATCTATCTTTTGCCTGTGTATCTATCTATCTATCTATCTATCTATTATCTATCCTCTGCCTGTGTATCTATCTATCTATCTATCTATCTATCTATCTATCTATCTATCTATCTATCCTCTGCCTGTGTATCTATCTATCTATCTATCTATTATCTATCCTCTGCCTGTGTATCTATCTATCTATCTATCTTCTATCTATCTATCTATCTATCTATCTATCTATTATCTATCCTCTGCCTGTGTATCTATCTATCTATCTATCTATCTATCCTCTGCCTGTGTATCTATCTATCTATCTATCTATCTATCTATCTATCTATCTATCTATCTATCTATCTATCTATCCTCTGCCTGTGTATCTCTCTCTCTCTCTCTCTCTCTCTCTATCCTCTGCCTGCGTATCTCTCTATTTATCTATCCTCTGCCTGTGTATCTATCTATCCATCTCATCCTCTCTGCCTGTGTCTCTCTTATCATCAGAAGACAGGAGCGCAGAGGCTGCCTGTTTCGGGCCGCGCCGACGTGCATGTGACGTCATCGTCACCGGAAATCCGAAGAATAAGGCTCGGCGCACTTCTGCAAGGTACAGTTTGGTTAAAACATTCGGGGCACTTTGCACTAGCCAATATGCCCCGAATTTTTTAACGTAGTACGCCACTGACTGGAACAATCTACTATCCGAAGGATATGGCCAAGGACAAGTTACAAGTCCAAGAAATCCAAAGGAGAAGGGTCCAGGAGAACAGGGAACTGTACACAGAAGTGCTTGACAAGAAAACAATATAGGAGACAAGTCTATACTTGAATGCAGGATCAGGATTGCAGGAGAAAATTACCCAGCACAGGAAACTAAACCCAGCACAGCTGACAGTGGGTTTGCAGTGCTATAATCGGGCACTAGGCTAAGGAAGACTGTCAGTTAAAAATCTTTGCGCTGCCGACGCTTTCCAATGATGTCACGCCCCTTGCGTGCCTTAGCAGAAGCACTGGCGTTTGTGTGCGCAAGGCGTGATGACGTAGGTGCATTGCCTTGCTGGGCGCCACCATCTTGAAAGGACCGGAGCGGTCGGAAAGGTGAGTACCCTTACTGACAATACATCCATCCCCGGGGGGGGGGGGGGCACAGGACCAACATGGCCAGGTTTCAAAGGAAGCACTTGTAGAATTTCCGGATTAACTGAGGAGCATGGACTCCGAGTGCTTGATCAGGAACACTATTCAGGCCAAAGCCTTTCCACTGGATGAGATACTGCAAGGTGCCTCTGGAAACTCTGTAATCAAGGATCTTTTCTACTTTGTATTCCTGTTGGCCGTCGACCATGACTGGAGCAGGAGAAGGCTGTGAGGCTGGGAATTGGTTAAGTAGACAGGTTTCAAAAGTGATACATGAAAGGCATTAGGAATCCTCATTCTAGGAGGAAGTTGCAATCTGACAGCTGTAGGATTAATATTCTCAAGGATAGGAAATGGTCTGATGAATTTAGGCCCAACTTAGAAGGTGGGAGTTTATGATTAAGTTTTGGCTGGAACGCCATACTTTATCTCTAACAGAGTAAGGAGGAGAGATTCTCCATCTTTTGTCAGCATAGGCTTTCTGTTTTGAGGAAGACTTTCAAAGATGATTATGGTAGCACTCCAAAAAGCAGACATATAAGCAGCATGGTCATTGCTGCAGGAAGATCATAGAGTAGGAAATGTTGAGGAAAAGCTGTTGGGTGTTGACCATAAAATAACAAGGAAGGGTGATCTACCAGTAGAAGAATGAGTGTATATGTAAGAGCAAACTCCGCACAAGGCATAGTCAGCCCAATTATCCTGGCAAAGTGAAATATGACAACGGAGGAATTGTTTTAAAGATTGACACTAGGCGTTCCACTGCACCATTAGACTGGGATGATATGCAAAAGAAATTGGAAAGAAATGACAAGAATTTTACACAAAGATTTCAGTAGGAAGTCCATGAAGGCGGAAAAAATGGGAAATGAAAAGTGTAGAAAGTTCCATATCAAAAGTTCCAAATGTACAATGGCACACCGCTGTTGGTTCATTAGCCAGACAAGTTGGTAGGTGCAATCATCACCCCCCTACTCCCAGGCTTCAACGTTTCGGGACTCTTGGGCCTAGAGTCCCGAAACGTTGTATGCTGTTGTTTTTGCACAAATAAAAGAAATTTTCACTAGTAGTGTGTCTCCTCTACTCTTTGCCTTGCTTAGAAAGTTCCATAGCAGAAGGGAGTTTGGGAAGAGGATGAAATGTCCTTACATCTTTCTGCATGGTTGGCCACCATATCACAGGATGAAGAAGTTATGTGTTTTGAGAACCCCGGGTGGTCGGCTTGTTTAGAACTGTGTGTTTTCTGAAGGATAGTGAGTCGATGTTCAGGAGAAATTGTAAATCATCCCGATGGGTGGTTCTATGGGGAAAGAGATTGATGGGTCAATAATTGGGAGGCCAGAGATGAATTAATAGGAGGATGGAATGATTCGTTCATTGGGTATGACTGAGGTCTCAGAAGGGAGAAACTTCTGGACAGGGCGTCAGCCTTCCTATTTGTTGACCAGGGTGGTAAGTCAAAATGAAATTGAACGGGAAGAAGAGTGCCCAGTGGGCCTGATGGGGGTTAAGTCTTTTAAGAGTGAATGAAGATTCTTGTGAACGGTATAAATATAGTAGTTGGTAGGAGGTACCTTCTAGAAGATGTCGCCACTCATTTGACGGCAAGAAGTTCCCTGTTACCCATATCATAATTTTGTTCAGAAGCCGAGAATTTCCGGGAGAAGTATGCACATGATGAAGTTTGTGATCAGAGTCAACGCGTTGAGACAGAACTGCTCCGGCTCCAATATTTGAAGCATAGACTTCGATGTAGAAAGGGAGAAAAGGATTAGCAGGACAAGAACAGGAGCGGAAGGAAAGAGTCTTTCAGTGTTTTAAAAGCGTTTAAAGATTGTGGAGTCCATGAATGGGGTTTCCCTCCTTTTTTGATTAAGGACAAAGTGGGAGAGACGAGAGAACAAAATCCTTTAATGAATTGTCTGTAATAATTGGCAAAACCGATACATTTCTGAAGGGCCCCGGTGCAAGTGGGTAATGGCCTTCTCTGATACAGCAACTTTAGCAGGATCCATCCTAAACCCTTCCTGAGAAATGATTTAACCAAGAAAGGGATTTTTTTAGGAAAAATCAATATATCGTCCAAATAAACAACTAAAGAACGACCTAGAAGGTTGTGAAATAGATCATTAACAAATTCCTGAAAAACAGCTGGGCATTGCAGGGGCCGTAGGGCATGACAACATATTCATAGTGCCAAAGCTGTTTTCCATCGGAGGAAGGCCGAAATAAACCCTGTTGTAAATTCTCTAGAATGTATTCTTTCATGGACTGGGTTTTGGCTAGAGACAATGTATGTCTCTGTACGACCTCTTGGGGGCATGGTCCAGGGAAAGCTCGATGGGGCATCATGTTCGGTGAGGGGAAGACTCTCTGCAGCCTTTTTATAGAATCAAAAATTCTTGATACTTAGTGGGTAACTGAATAGTCTTAATAGAGTTGACAGGCACGAAGAGGAAGTTAAAGACCGTTGCTCAGACAATGGAACTCACTGGGAAATATGGTTAGTGCCAGTCTATATTGGGGTTATGGCGCCTAACGCAGGTAAGACCCAAGACAATAGGATAGAAGGACAGTCAATAATGAAAAATTTAATATATTCGTATGAAGTGGACTAACCTGAGAATAAATTCACTAGTAGACTGAGAAATTACATTGGTTAATAGAGGCTTGTCATCGATGGAAAACACTCGGAGGGGAGTGGTCGAGTAGGAGTGGAATCTTGGATGCTTGACGAAAGTGGAATCCAAAAAATTGCCAGCTGCCTGGAATCCATTCAGTAAGGGGCATATTATAAAAGAGCGAAAGTAGCGAAATGTTTTCGCATTCGCTTTTCGCATGGTTTTCGCCAAAAAGACAGTTAACGCTATTTATAAAGGTGGCGTTAACGAATGGCGAAACTGTTTCCGCGAGCTATCGCTAAACCCCTTTTCGCATAACTTCGCAATGGTAATTTTAGCGAAAAAGGAGCAAAAAGGCATAGCGCGATTTATAAAAGAGCGCAAAGGTGGTTTTTGGTGTTAAAAAAGCGAAAGATTAGCGCGACCCTGAAGGTGGTGAAAAGTCATTGTTTGAGCGAAAAGGCATTCTAATGGCCTTGAAAAGCGAACGCGCATTAGAAGGGCAATCAGCGCATTAGAGTGTAATATACCTTGGAAAAGCGACATTAAAAGGCGAACGCGCATTAAAATGTAATATGCCTTGGAAAAGCGACATTAGAAAGGCGATCGCGCATTAGAATGTAATATGCCTTGGAAAAGCAACGCGCATTAGAAAGGCGAACGCACATTATAATGGAATATGCCTTGGAAAAGCAAACGCGCATTAGAAAGGCGAACGCACATCAGAAAGGCGAACGCAGTTTATAATGGAATATGCCTTGGAAAAGCAAAACGCGCATTAGAAAGGCGAACGCACATTAGAAAGGCGAACGCACATTAGAAAGGCGAACGCACATTAGAAAGGCGAACGCGCATTAGAAAGGCAATGTGCAGTGCAAAAGAAAATGTATTCCAATTGAAAATTCTAAAAGATTGACAAATAAGACATGGCTGACTTCTTGGTAAATGTGAGGTGGCCATTTTGAACTTGACATCATTTTCTAGTGGGCTTTTCTGATAGTTTTCACAATGCAGTCTTCTTAGATGCGTTAAGTTTTCGCTGCGATACTTTTCGCTCTTTAATCGCGCCCGTTCGCCTTTTTCAGCCGCGAAGTGTGTGCTTTTTTCGCTTTTTTATAAATAAGGCGAAACGAAGCCCCATGGCGCTATTTTCGCTGCGATGTGCTGCGCTAATTATTTGGCGAAAAGACATCCTTTATAAATATGCCCCTAATAGTTCTAAAGTTGAGGAATCTAAAGAGAGTTGCAGGCAGAAAGAAAACGTGTCGAGTAGGGTGAAAATAGATACACTGCCCAGATGAGTCACCCTTTCATATCTGAGCATTGGTGTTTCTCAGTTTTGCTGGCAGAATTTGGCAGTGCGCACTACCACCACAATAAAGACAAAGGCCAGTATTGGTCGTCGCGCAACTTCTCTTCCTCAGAAATGTGAGCCCTACCAATCTGTATGGGTTCCTCCGAGATGGTTGATGCAGAAGCTTGGAGGGGGGATTGACAAAGCGTGGAGCCAACAGAGGAACGAGTCTCTAACTGCGTTCCTTCTCAGCAAACCGTTCTCTATGGCGGGTGTCGATCTTAATACTCAAAGTAATAAGTTCATCCAGGTGGTAGGTATTCTCTGGATAAAATCAACTTTTAATTATCAGAGAGACCTTGTCAGTAGGCCGCAACATAAGCTCATTGTTCCTGGTCAACTCTGCCGCTAGGCAGAATAGCTTCAGTGCGGTTATCTGACGTAACTGTAGAAGACGTGTGGAGGGCGGCTTAGTTCACCCGTCGAAGACAGATTTGAAGGTTGTCAAAAAGTCAGAAGAATTGTTAATAAGGAGAAGAGTCATTTTCCCATAACGGTGAAGTCTATTCCAGTAATTTCCCTTCCAGTAGGGAAACGATGTGCCCACCTTGGCTCGTTCAGAAGCAAAGTGAGATGGCTGTAACTCAAACTGGATCATGCACTGGTTCACAAAGCCTCTGCAAGTTTGTGGATCCCAGAATACGAGAAGGGGGTAGAATTTGTGGCTCTTTAGGATTCCCCACTGGCAACGTACTTGGTTGGACTACAGGAGCTGCACTGTTACCTGGAGTAGCAGCCAGGGTTCGTGCAAGGAGGGCGTCCAGCATTCGACCAATTCTATTTTGCTGCCATTTAAAAATCTTCCCCAAATCTAGGAGCATTCCCTAGGATGTGTCATGGCCCGTTTAGATACCTGTATTGACGTCAATTGAAGTCAGACCAATAGAGGGTAGAAATCCACAAGGAAGAACAGCAGGCACAGCAGAAATGGAACAATCTACTATCTGAAGCATACAGCCAAGGACAAGTTACAAGCCCAAGGAGATCCAAAGGAGAAGGGTCCAGAAAGCAGGGAACTGGAGACAGAAGTGCTTGACAAGAAACAGGATATAGGAGACAAAGTCTATACTTGAATGCAGGATCAGGATTGCAGGAGGAAATAACCTAGCACAGGAAACTAGAACCCAGCACTGCTGACAGTAGGTTTGCAGTGCTATAATCGGGCACTTGGCTAAGGAAAACTGTCAGTTTAAATCTTTGCGCCGCCGCTTTCAGATGATGTCACGCCCCTTGCGTGTCATAAGCAGAAGCGCCAACGTCCGTGCACGATGTCACGCGCAAGACGTGATGCTGCCGTTGCACTGACTTGCTGGCGCCGCCATTTTGGAAGAACCGAGCGGCCAGAAAGATGAGTACCCTACTGACAAACGAGAGGTTAGACATAGTCTCCACACTCCCTTTCCTAAGATTAAGTAACAGACTAATAACTGGAGGGTTAACAATTCTGGCTAATGAACTGGGGGATTGACAACACTGGCTAATGATGAGGGCTTACTACAATGGGTAATGAACTGAGGACTAAGGACTTGCTGGAGGTGAGTTTATTTGGTCAATAGTCAGGACTGTCCTGCTAGCTGTATATTACACTTAAAGTAAAATGTGGACTGGAAAGAGGGCTGGATTAGTAGTGTTTATCTTTTGCTTGTGTCCTTTTGTTTTGCAAACATTAAAGGACACTAACCTGAAAAAAATGACTTGCCTTATCCTTTTTATATTTTTAGTGCTGCCAGGAACCTGATCCCTTTCTGCTCTCAATGCTCCCTGTCACTAGATCTCATGTCCTGTTCAGCTCACTTCTAATTAGTAGCATATCTCCTCTCTAAGTATCCACCCACTCACAAAAATGAGGCACAGATAGAGTGTGGAGATTGCATGGAAGATGATCTGTGCCTCACTACAGCCAACAGCATTCACCCAGGATTTTGTGTTACAGTGAAAGTAAAACTGCTTTGCAATAGGAAGTATAGCAGCACTGGAAGAGTGTATCACTGCTTGAATCAAGTAATTTTCTTTCAGCTGTAGGAGTTTGAAGGTGTGTGATGTGTGTGGGGGGGGGCTTTGTAATTGATTTCTTTAGGTACAGCGTTGTAAGGTCATTAATAAGTTGATACAGACCAGGAAGTTATACACGACTGAAACAGAGTTACTTATGCACACAAACTTAGGTGGGTGCTGGCCTCCTGAAATCTTCCCACTTCCAAGAGGTAAGTATCAGCCGGTCTGGATTATGGAGTCGCACACCCACGTTTCGTGGGAACATGCCCCCTTCCTCAGTTGATCAATTACAACAAACAGTGGTGTAAAATACCCTAGATACTGAGTGAGTCCACTCCCATGGTAGTGCGAAAGTGGCTTATGAGTAAAGAACCATCCAAACATAGTGTGTAAACCCTCATATTAGTAAACAGTAAAAATTCGGACATACTAAATAGATAATAAAAAACTCATTGGTGTGAGTGACCTATGGTCGGTACGACCAATGTGACATATGTGAATAATCTAGGTAAAAATGATTTCTTGTAACAAACCATATAATACAGATTACTGTGCAAATAATAAAAAGATAAATCTTATCTGACTCAGAGATGCCTAACAGGAAAGTTGGTGTGGTATGCCTTACAGGGAAAGTTGGTGTGGTACGTGTACGGAAAGTTGGTGTGGTACGTGTTACAGGGAAAGTTGGTGTGGTACGCATTCCAGGGAAAGTTGTTGGTACACTTAAAGGGGAAGTTGATGTGGAATGCTTTACAGGGAAAGTTGGTGTGGTAAGCATTATTTGGTGTGGTACGTGTTACAGAAAGTTGGTGTGGTACGCACGCATTACATGGAAGATTGGTGTGGAACACGTTATTTGGTGTGGTAACTGTTACGAGAAAGTTGGTGTGGTACGCGTTTCAGGGAAGGTTGGTGTGTGGTACGCGTTACAGGGAAGGTTGGTGTGGTACGCGTTACAGGAAAGTTGGTGTGGTATGCGTACAGGGAAAGTTGGTGTGTTACGCATTACAGGGAAAGTTGGTGTGGTACGCGTTACAGGGAAAGTTGGTGTGGTAAACGTTACACAGAAGGTTGGTGTGGTAGCTCGTTACACAAAAGGTTGGTGTGGTACGCGTTACAGGAAAGTTGTGTGTGTACGCATTACAGGGAAAGTTGGTGTGGTATGTGTTAGGGAAAGTTGGTGGGGTACGCGTTACAGGGAAAGTTGGTGTGGTACGCGTACAGAAAGTTGGTGTGGTAGGCGTTACGAAGGAAAGTTGGTGTGGTAAACGTCCACAGAAGGTTGTGTGTACGCGTTACACAAAAGGTTGGTGTGCTACGCATTACAGGGAAAGTTGGTGTGGTACGCATTACAGGGAAAGTTGGTGGTGGTATGGTGTTACAGGGAAAGTTGGTGTGGTACACGTTACACAGAAGTTGTGTGGTACGTGTTTTGGTGTAGTACGCGTTATAGGGAAAGTTGGTGTGGTATGTGTTACAGGAAAAGTTGGTGTGGTACGCGTTACAGGGAAAGTTGGTGTGGGATGCATTACAGGGAAAGTTGGTGTGGTATGTGTTACAGGGAAAGTTGGTGTGGTACACGTTACACAGAAAGTTGGTGTGGTACGTGTTATTTGGTGTATGTACGCGTTATGGGAAAGTTGGTGTGGTATGTGTTACAGGAGAGTTGGTGTGGTACGCGTCCAGGGAAAGTTGGTGTGGGATGCGTCCAGGGAAGATTGTGTGGTACGCATTACAGGGGAGGTTGGTGTGTACGTTTCCCCTAAAATTGGACATCCCTCTTGTACTGCCCTCGCAGCACTGTACTGTGTGTACAACTAGACAGTCAGCTGCAGGGAAATGTTGGTGTGGATGCGTCAGCCAGTCTATTACTTACAGCAGGAGATTTTCAATTACTGCAGCCAAAAAATTTTGTCTGCAATCCTACATTTACGGCAAACATTCATTAATGTACAAACGTAAATACCATGTGGTAGTAAACAACCGCAATGGTATTCAATAGGTAAATCTTACGATCGCTGTCATAATTAACAATCGTTAAGGGGAGATAGCGCTCCTTTATAATATGGCCCTAACTTGACTGGCTAAATAAGTTAAAAGATTGTTAGTGCTAGTCCTGCATGGGTTTTTGAGGGCTTGTATTTAAGACAATCGTATCTGGCATGTTTTAATGTTTCCCGGAGAAACGGTATGTCTGTTCAGTGACAATATATATGCATATATGACAAAGAGTTTTGTAAAGCATATAACTCTTATATGTATATATGTATAAAATATATATGTATAAAAAATTACATATAAAAAGTATAAGAATATTTTAACAAGGTTTTATATGACCAGTGAGGTGGATTGGGAGATGGTTCCCTTGAAAAGTTTATTAATTATAATCATTAACAGTACCCACGCGTTATTAAGCTCATAGAACATGGTGATGACATTTGCCAGTAACTTAATGAGGTAGCCATTGGAATATGGTAGGCATAGAAATATTTTGGTAGGGCACTATTGGTTAAAGGATACAGTAAAACAAAACTCCATTATACTTACAGAGAGTTTCTTTTCCTGGCCATCCCCCAGCACTGATAAAGTGGGAACTCCTCCCATTGGACAGAAGAAAAAGACATTATAAATTGAGTCCCTCCCCCTCCTTCCAGCCAGTCTTGTTATAAATCTTAGAACAGAGGGAGGGTGTGCTGCTTGGGGGATGGCCAGGAAAAGAACTCTCGGTAAGTATGAAAGGAGTTTCTGTTTTCCTGGCCACCCCGCCAAGCATGACAATTTGGGAATACCCAACAATCCTGGGTGGGAAATATTAATAAAAAGAACTATTCAACGAGAAATAATATTTACTTTAACGTTCTGTTACGACTGTAAGACTTTCAGCCCAAATAGTGATCTATCTGACCACTTAACACTAACTTATAATGCCTATGAATGTATTAGGTGTTGCCCATGTAGCCGCATTAGACAGCTTCTCTTGTGGCTCCCCCTTCTGCTGCCCAGGACGCTGCAATCCCTCAAGTGCGCCGTTATTCCCTGAGGAGGTGCCAAGCTTGGTTTGCTAGAAGTAAGATGGCTCTTACTATCCACCTTCGTACGGTTAATGGTTACTGCTTCCCTTGACTCAGGAATATGAAAAGTTTATTTCCTTTCCTGATACTGCTTGTCCTATGAATATACTCCAAAATGCAACATCTTACATCCAATCTGCATCTCTTCTTCTCTCCTCTTGATTATTTCGTTCGTGAAACTAGGTAAACAATTGGCTCATTGAGTGAAATCTTGAGACTACCTTTGGTAAGAAGGTATCTGAAAGATACAGGATTAGAACTTCCGGAAAGATCTTCAAGGAATGTGTAGCTTGATGGATAGAGCTGTCAGCTCTCCAGCTCTTCTACTTGAGGTCAAAGATACTAAAGGACTGCCTTTAAGGTGAGATTCCAAGAGAACAGTCTTCAATTGGCTCAAATGGAGATTTAGACAAAGACTTTAGAACTAATGGTAAGTCCCACTGTGGAAATAGTTTCTTCCTTGGAGGTCTGTTCTCATACTCCTTGGAGAAACCTGATTACGTTATGTTGGAAGAATTTAACTCTAAGCACCGCGTGATAAGCTGAGATCTGAACCCTTAGTGCACTGAGGCTTATCCTTTTGAGACCAATCTGACATAAGAACGATGAAAGTCAAGATCTGTGGTATGGATGTCTGCTGTATCCACCTCATTGCTTGAGGCCCAGGCCAGAAGGTCTCCCATATTGCCGCATATCTGGAGTTGGCCCTGAATTTACGTGCTTCTATAAGTCTCAATGACCGGACGAGAACAGCCCCTCCTGGGCTAGCCTCTGCCTATTCAATCCTCATGCTGCTAATTTAATTCTTGTGGATTGGGGAATTTTAGATGTCCCTGGACCAGGAGATCCTCCCTCCACGGAAGGTGAATAGGCTGGCTGGATCGACAGCCTTCTCAGAATTGGATACCACGTGGCCAGTCTGGTAAGATTGCATTTACTTGTATTCGGGATCGAAAACCTTGTTTAGGACTGAAAATTAGAGGAGTTGGGGGAAGAGTGTATGCCCCATTGCAGATCCCAACTCTGGCTGAAGGCATCCACAGCTAGGGCTGTCTTTCTGGAAGTATCTCCAAAAGAAAATCTTCAATTTTCGATTCTGTTTGGTTGCCATAAGTCTATTCCGGCCTCAAAAAAAAAATTCCATATTCAAACTCCACTCCCCTCTGTCTATGAGCCTACTTGAGAGGAATCTGCACACTGATTCTGATGTTCCTGGGACATACCGTGCTGTTAGATCCAGAGATTCTGGGTAGACCTGTGACCAGTTCAGATTTCTTTTGTACAATCTTTTCAGGAAATATATTTGAAGAGGTCTTGCTTTCCACTTGGCCCATTGAACTAGACCAAAGGTTGAGGCCAAAATTCCTAGAAATCTCATTAGCTCACTGGCTGAGATCTTCAAGATGTATCTTAACTTCCTAGCCATGCTCGTGATCCTTAATATTTTTTTGACCTGGAAAAATACTAGGCCCATCTCATGTCTATCTTGGCTCCTAGAAATTATTATTTTGAGTCGGTGTCAATTGACTTTTTTCCCAGTTTTGATTAGGAGATACACAGGCAGAGGATAGATAGATAGATAGATAGATAGATAGATAGATACATACATAGACAGAGGATAGATAGATATGCAGGCAGAGGATAGATAGATAATAGATAGATAGATAGATAGATAGATAGATAGATAGATAGATAATAGATAGTAGATAGATAGAGAGATATACAGGCAGAAGATAGATAGATAGATGATAGATAGATAGAAAGGTAATAGATAGATAGAGAAATGCACAGGCAGATGATATATAGATAGATAGAGAGTACACAGGCAGAGGATAGATAGATAGATAGATAGATAGATAGATAGATAGATAGATAGATAGATAGATAGATACACAGGCAGAGGATAGATATATAGATACATACATACATACATACATACACAGGCAAAGGATAGATAGATCGATCGATAGATACACTGGCAGAGGATAGATAGCTAGACAGAGATAGATAGATAGAGAGATACACAGGCAGAAGATAGATAGATATATTATAGCACTTTGCTTGTGAAGGTTCTCATTCATCCAGGTCATGGTATATCTGTTGTATTCAATTAGATCAACTGGACTTGAAGTTTAGTTCTTGAAGACGTTTCGCTAGTCATCCGACTGGTTTTCTCAAGCCAGTCGGATGTTCACAAAGTTTGTTTGCCTGAGGAAGGTGCCACCATAGCACCGAAACGTCACTATAATAAATAGTTTGTTGGTCAAGACTGGTGTGCCCAGTATTATTCAGTATGTCTGCTGCATCTCTTCTCCCAGTGTGTCCCTCTTTTGCATTTTAAAATGTCTGGATGTATGTTTCCTAATGTTGTGAGGTAGGTTACTTGGGGATGAGACCTGGCTCACAGTCCTGCATCGTGTTGGGAACCCGAGGTTTAAAAGATTTGTGCCTCAGCTACCCCACAGTGAGTTTGAATAGGTTAGAAAGCTGCGGGTCTGTTGAATTTTGGATGCAGGTTTGGGTCGGATTTTAGAAAAACTGGGCAACGCCAGATACTCTGCTAGTAAGATATTAAAATACGAGTGGTGTAAAGGAGTCATTCACTTTAATATATAAACCACTTTTTACTGTAATCTAAAGGAAGCATTTAAAGGACATGTAAACTGTCAAATCATTTTTTAACTAATCACACAGTAATTAGGATTAATAAACAACAATCTTAAATCTGCTTTTTTCTACAAAAGAAAGGCTTATTTCTCTGTTGGCTAATTGATTCAGCATTAAGATCTGGAAAAAGAATAAGCATTACTGTATCTGTTTCTCTGTGCTCTTTTTGTGCAGATAACAGCCAATCCTGCAGTTAGCTGCTGTCTGTGTTACTGAAGTCCCTATGTAGCACTGTAACTAAAAGAAATAAATTACAAAGTCCCCACACACAGACACACACACACCTTCAAACTTCTACAGCTAAAAGAAAATCTTGAAAACCTTGATTCAAACAGTGATTACAGCTCCCATTGCTGCTTATCTTTCCATAAGCAAAGCAGTGGGGACTCCGCGCACACCGAAACACAAGGCAGCCATCACGGTTAATGATAATTCAGAATTGCTTTATTCCTGGTGCTCAACAGTTTTAATTTCACTTTTTTGAATTCTATTGGCACAGATCATCTTCACTGCATATGCTCCACACTCCAACTGTGCCTCAGTTTTGGAAAGGAGGTGGTTACATAGAGAGGAGACGGGCATACTAACTAGGAGTAAGCAAAAAGGGATCCCAACAGCACTCAAAATATAGAAAAGGAAGGAAAGTAATTTTTTTAAGTTTAGTGTCCCTTTAATTGTTTTACTAATGTTTACTATTGACATATACTTGACCTCTGATGCATAATGTTGTCGTGTTACCATGTGATCTATACTCAAATGCTATAAGTGTTATCATCACCTGTCATGCATTGAGACAAAATAAAACAGATTTTTTTTTTTTAAAAAAAGGGAACAGTGGTCTATATTTATGAAAGCACAATATCCGAACACATTTGACATAGTTGTAAAATACAAAAACATTTTTAAAAAGTGGTATCTGTATTTTACATTCACGTTAATACTTTATACTAATACAGTATCGCCAATAGTTGCACCATTGAGGTTTTTAAGAACTGCACCAGTATTTTAAATTTCAGTTTATTACTGAAAAATCATTTTAACAAATAAAAAACACAATTTATATAAATAATCCAAGCTAAATTCTGTTACAATTATTTTAAACAAACCCTGAGAATACCTAACAGTTACAAAAAAACAAAGACATTTTTTTTTTTGGTAATACAATGAAAATTCAACCAATTAGGGGCCATATTTCTAAAGCCGCGGTATCGTTTTTTAGCGATACCGTGACTTTAACGATCGGTATCGTAAATTTACGATCGTCAAACCGATCAAAGATTAACGATCGGTTTAACGATCGTAAATACACGATACTGATCGTAAATCTACGATAATTTTTCATCCCCATAGAATACCATTGCGGTAGTTTACCACCACACGGTATTCTACGATCGAACGTTCATTAATTAACAAATGTTCGGTCGTAAATGCACGATCGCTTACATTATATATTTATAAATATGGCCCTAGGTGAGAAGATAATAAGTGATTTGTAATGGCAACTATACCCAGTGATTTATTATGACGATTGTAGCTCCCTGGAAATTGCAATTTATGCTCTGATTTGCATGATCTTAACTTCACCCATGCACCCACCAATATTCCTTTCTTAAAGTGACCACGTTATCCATTGGTATATGGAAAAAAAAACGGCTGTGCAAACACATTGTGCATTGCAGGTAGGCACCCTCAATCACACGTATGTATGAAGATTTACAAATAACCCATGTCCTGCTTGTTTCTCTTTTCTTGAGGATAAGTACACTGTAAAATCAAGTTATGCGCAATTGGAAGCTGAAGCTTTAAAAATACTTTTGACATATTTCTATTTTCCCTAAGCCCCACCAGAGCCTAGCTTTGTAGATTTAAAGTTGCTGGCATCTTGTTTCTCCTTAGGAGAATGGTTAGATCCACCCCTCTGAGATTTTCAGATACTTCCTGATTCTTCAGCCTCAATTAGTAAGGCCTCTTCGCTCCGTGCGCCGTGACGTCATGCACGCGAAACAGCATTATATTCACAAGTTTGTGCTAATCTATCAGTCACATACAAGATGCCTTTTGTATCAGTATGTAAGAACATTTTAAATCTGTGACTGTTGTCTTGCTGGTGGCAAGGCAATAAAATACAGTGCCAGGTATTTTTGGTGAATTCTTTGCAAACACACTCATAAAGAGATACTAGCACAAAACTATTCCATTGTAGTACCATATGCCTTAAACTTAATCACAAAAAGACAAGCTAAAATAAGCTTGTTCATGAATTTCAATAAAACATTCTGCTATTTCTAAGGAGAAATAAAGGCTTAGTACAAATTTTGCCACTTATACTCTGTGAAACATAACCCATTACTTTTCAGTAGTTAATTCATCTTTATTTGTTTTTTTTTATACAGTATGTATCATTTTTCATTACTTTAAAAACTCTGCCCACTAAGGAATAAAAATACCACTGGTAAAAAATAAAAATAAAACTCCATTGCTATGGTGACCTATTTAAAGCCTTACAATCGCGTGTGTACAGGCAAATTCCAATTGGAAACTGTTGGTATACATGCTGTGGTAAGCACATACACGGTCTCAACTTATCGACTCCAACTGGAATTGGCAGGTATGGCCACCTACAAACATTGGCAAGATATATTTGTAAAATACAGAGATGGAGGACTGTAGCATACCACAGTCAATGGTCTCACAAAGAGGTAATGCAGCAAACAACTTTATATACACATGAATATAGACATATGGGTCATATCTAAAAAGTTTCGTGCCTACTCTGGCACTTCCTCAGTGACACAAGTTGCTTGCTGCATTACCTCTTTGTGAGACCAGTGACTTTGTGGTACGCTACAGCCCTCCACCTTCTCAGTGTTTTTCGTTTATGTGTGTGGAACTTGCAAGGGGTCTGGAGCTTGGAAGCACCCAGACCACCCATTGGGGGGGTGAGCTGTCTTTCAATTTTGAATTTCTAATATCAATTGGTGTTTTACCTTATTGGGTCACAGCACGCTGGAGTACTTGGGTCTGGGGGGGTGTCCACCCGGCCCACCACATCACAGCGTTAGAGTATCTGCCTACAGAGTACTGTTTTTACTTACGCTTACTTCAGTGTGGAGAAATAATATACATATCTTAAACTGACTCATTTTTTATATATATATATGTTGTATATTACCTTATGTAATTAGAGTATCAAGCTTTTGTGAATATTCCACCGTCTGCTTAGGGGTGGTCCATACACTCTCTTTGTATAACTGGTTACAAGATTCATGTGTAACCTCTCTGCTACATCTCCATTTTTAGGTTTCCAGATTGTAGTCACAGTAAACTACACATTATTATAAAAAAAGTTCTCCTTGTTTAGGTAAACATTGCATTAACGTACATGTAAAGGTTTTTTAATTCAAATTTAAAAAGTAAGCCTATGACAGTTTCTTACAATAAAAGTTTTTGCTTATTCTCTTTATCATGCAGTTTATTTGTAAAGAGATCACTATTTTTCACTGATCTGGAAACCCTAACTACAGCACATACAATACAAGAAAAAGTGTGTCCCAAATGTCAGCCTTGCCCAGAGCCAATTTGATCTTTATCCATTTTTGTTCTTTCCTTCCAAAAGTGCTGTGATTTATGTTTATTGAAAAAGTAGGAGCAGAGGATGAATCACTGGTAAAGCAGGTGAATTGAGGTACCATCAAAAAACAGATGTATATCATTTTGAGGCATTTTAAGCCAGTCCTATTAAGCATGAGTTCTAAATAAGTTGTTGCACTTGGATCCAAATTATTTAGATCAGCTTCGTCAACTAAAATAGTTGACGAAGAACCAAAAACAGATAGATAACTGAGTCCGGTATTGTTCTTTTACTGGTATCAAAATTTGTATTTAATTGTTTGGCGCATCATAGATAATTGTTTGATGATCAGGCGCAGGAAACCTAAGAGTTGGTGAAAGTCAAAGAGTTGGTCAAAGTATAACTGGCAAAGCCTTTATCAGTCTATCAGTCTTTCTCTTTTATCCTTGAGTTCCTGAAGGTTCCTTTTTTTCTCATCTATGTGGACTGTGTTAAGCACCTCTTGCCAGCAGAAACCATGAATTGTCAATTACAATCTGTGTACACCTCAGCTATCATATAACCTGTGGAGAAGAAAATTTTTTTTTATATGTATACTGTCACGAACGCCAGTTCGCTGGGCACGTGATCTGACCAATCAATCGGTACTCGCTGCCACCACTTTAAGTTACGACCTTAAAGACGCCCCAAAACACTCTTGACTCTCATTGACTATGCACACCCATGTCCTGGCAGCTAAATGGTTAACACTACACCATTCACTCCAGCAACTAACTGGTTAATTAGCATCAGTCCTTCACAAGCAGTCACAGAGTTAATTAGCATTTACACTGCCAAACACTCAATCCACATATAAACTCATCAGAGGCTAACTGAGTTCTTTTAGAGCATCAAAGACAAAACTTATTAAATTTTAGATTTAATATATTCCAAAAGGTGGACAGTGCATATACTACAAAAATAAAATAAAATGGTGTTATAATAAAATGACATACAATAGGTACAACAGTTATATAAAATAAAAAGGATAAAAATATTCACAGACCCTACTCACTAGAAGAAGTCCTGTATCCCAGGACGGGAAGAAACATCGGGTCCATACACACGGTTTTAGAATGTCCCCTCAGTATGAACAAAGTTATAGGGGCTACAAGGATTTTTAAACCCTTCGATGAACCACCCCTACTTCTAGTATGCATAAGGTGGGAGTGTCTAGGAATGTCCAGATTTACGACTAGCCAAAAGCATTCATTTATTTTAGGCAGATTCCATATAAATGTAGATATGTACATTGTATTGGAATATTGACCACATATTCCTCTCCAGTATTAATTATCAATTCCTCCAATACCAAACATGACCTGTGTGTAATCCATATTTCCCAAGATATTAATAACTTGCCTTGGCAAGGGAATAAGGGCTCCATGTTGGGTATCATATTAATGGGCATACTTTCCCATTCATCAGTATAATATTGGTTTCTTTCTTACATATTCCAATACCGAAATACATTTATTTTCCATGTATGGTTGTCCTTAAAATGACCTCTTAATGTACCCACCAGACCCCTAGCTGAAGAGGATTCCAGTTACAGGGTTCGGCCCCACATTGTCTGGAAAAGAAGATCTGGTTCCATGCTTCACTAATCACAATATAAACAATAGGACTGTTCCAGGGTGGAATGGTATTTTTATTGGTCCTTTGCAAGAACTAATACCAATAGTTAACCCATTCTTGCCAAGTCACTACACACTTTCCTGACATATATATATATATATTTTATTATATAAATATATATATATATATTTTTTTTTAACAAACATTCTATGCTTCTTATGTCCAGTTTAATTATCACCTTCCCTTTTTAAACACGAGTAATTAAAGTCAGAGTTGGATATATGGATGAGAAAGTGATGTTATCATAATTACATTATTTGAAGTTGGAATTACAGCCCTTCTAAAGTTTATTTTTTAGTTAGTTCCCCAGCATTATAAAGTTTTTCTTCCTAGTAGACAAAGCCCCCTGGTATCTACCATTACCATGTTTTATGGTTAGCGTATGCTCAGAGTGGAGAGAGAGGTACTTACATTGAAAGATATGTGTCTTTATAGTTTCGTGTTTTTTTCAAGAGATTAAAGCCTGGTAACTATAGACGTAAGCCTAACATCAGTGGTAGGGAGGAAGTGCTGGAAACTTTTTTACAGGATCATATCCTTGACTTTGTCTTCAAAGCTCATCTTATTAGTAGTAGTCAGCATGGATTTATGAGAAATAGATCATGCCAGACAAATTTAATTGGTTTTTATGAAGAAGCTAGTAACAAGTTAGATTCAGGCACAGCAGTGGATGTGGTATACTTGGTTTTGTGAAAGCTTTTGATACTGTGCCACATAGGCAACTAATGTATAAACTGAGGACGTGTGGCCTTGAAGAAAACATTTGTTCATGGATAGAACTGGTTACTGGATCGCAAACAGAGAGTGGTGGTAATGGAGCTACATCTATGTGGGCAAAAGTTCTAAGCGGAGTGCCTCAGGGTTCTGTACTGGGGCCGCTTTGTTTAATCTGTTTATAAATGACTTAGAATAGGGCATTGAGAGCAAGGTCTCAGTGTTTGCTGATGACACTAAACTATGCGAGGCTTTGAAAACTTCAAATGATGTGCAAGTGCTGCAAGACTAAATAGGTCATCAAAATGGGCTGTAGAATGGCAGATGAGATTCAATGTTGTATAAATGTAAGGTGATGCATTAAGGATTTAATAATCCGTGCACCTAACCATTAATAACTCTGTGTTAAGTGCATCTGTAATGGAAAAAGATTTGGGGGTTTTGGTAGATGCAGACTTAGCTATGGCAAACAATGCCAGGTAGCAACGGCAGAGCTAGCAAGATTGTCTTGTATAAAGAGGGGAATGGATTCAAGAGAGAAAAATATTATTCTCCTTTAACAAGGCACTGGTAAGGCCTCATTTGGAATATGTGGTGCAGTTTTGGAATCCCATATACAAAGTCTGGAAATTGAAGCAGTTTAGAGAAGGGCAACAATAATAATATAGGGGAATGGAGGGCTGTTGAATATGCAGGCAGATTAGACAAGTTGGTGTTTACATTGGAGAATTGATGTTTGCGTGGGGACATGATAACCTATACAAATATATTAATGGGCCATCTGTTGTATTCAATTAGATCAACTGGACTTGAAATGTAGTTCTTGAAGACGTTTCGCTAGTCATCCGACTGGCTTTCTCCATTCAGAATGACTTGTACAAGAATCTGTGGCAATTATGTACCCTGGAAAATCCCAATTAGCATATCAAGCCAGGTGTTAAGGGTGTGATTGGATAGTGGCTAAGAGGTGTTATAGGAACACCCAGAGTAAGGTGTTAAAACAGCATTGTACATGGCAGACAGTTGGTGTCGAACCCCCCACCTTATTTAGGCTTGGTTCTTTATTTTCACATAAATGGCCTCCTTAACACCTCTCTTGAACCAGTCACGTTCCTTCGCCAATATGTTAACATTACAATCTTCAAGGTAGTGTCCTTTATCCTAAGATGCAGGTACACGGCTGAGTCCTGACCCGAGGAATTGGCTTCTGTGCTGGGCCATACGTTGAGCAGTTGCTGTTTGGTCTCCCCCACATACAAATCAGAGCATTCTTCACTGCACTGCACTGCATATATGATGTCGTTTTCTTGTGTTTGGGATTGGGTCTTTGGATTGACCAATTGCTGCCTCAGTGTGTTGTTCGGTTTAAAGCAGACAAGGATACAATGTTTTTTGAAAATTCTTCTTAATTTCTCGGAGACCCCTGCTACATATGGGATGACCATGTTCTTCCTCCTGTCTTGCTTTTCCCCTTCACTGTTGGTATTTGTGTTCTTTTCTTTCCTTCTACTTCTTTTGACAAAGGCCCAGTCTGGATATCCACAAGTTTTAAGGCCTCCTTTGAGATGTTTCATTTCTTTAGCCTTCGCCTCTGTGCTAGTGGGGATGTTCTCGGCTCTGTGTTGCAGGGTTCTGATGACACCCAGCTTGTGATCTAAAGGGTGGTGGGAGTCAAACATCAAATACTGATCTGTGTGTGTTGGTTTTCTGTAAACCTCTACTTCCAGTTTACCATTTTCCTTAACTTCTACCAAGCAGTCCAAGAAAGCAAGTTTGTTGTTTTGTACCTCTTCCCTTGTGAATTTAATGTTTTGGTCTACCGCATTAATGTGTTCTGTGAAAGCTTGTACTTCCTTCTGGTGGATTTTAACCCAGGTGTCATCAACATATCTGAACCAGTGGCTGGGTGCTATGCCCTTAAAGGTATTAAGCGCCTGTGTTTCTACCTCCTCCATGTAAAGGTTGGCCACAATGGGTGAAACTGGAGAAGAATTTTCAAAAAACATCGTATCCCTGTCTGCTTTAAACCGAACAACACACTGAGGCAGCTATTGGTACATCCGAAAGACCCAATACCAAAACACAAGAAAAGCGACATCATATATGCAGTGCAGTGCAGTGAAGAATGCTCTGATTTGTATGTGGGGGAGACCAAACAGCAACTGCATCAACGTATGGCCCAGCACAGAAGAGCCAATTCCTCGGGTCAGGACTCAGCCGTGTACCTGCATCTTAAGGATAAAGGACATACCTTTGAAGATTGTAATGTTAACATATTGGCGAAGGAACGTGACTGGTTCAAGAGAGGTGTTAAGGAGGCCATTTATGTGAAAATAAAGAAACCAAGCCTAAATAGAGGTGGGGGGGTTCGACACCAACTGTCTGCCATGTACAATGCTGTTTTAACACCTTACTCTGGGCGTTCCTATAACACCTCTTAGCCACTATCCAACCACACCCTTAACACCTGGCTGTGATATGCTAATTGGGATTTTCCAGGGTACATAATTGCCACAGATTCTTGTACAAGTCATTCTGAATTGAGAAAGCCAGTCGGATGACTAGCGAAACGTCTTCAAGAACTACATTTCAAGTCCAGTTGATCTAATTGAATACAACAGATATACCATGACCTGGATGAATGAGAACCTTCACAAGCATATTAATGGGCCATACAATGAACTCTCTAGTGCATTGTTTACTAATAGGTCATATCAGAGGACTCGCGGACATCCTTTAAGGTTGGAAGACAAGAAGTTTCATCTTCAGGTTAGGAAAGGTTTCTTTACAGTGAGAACGGTGAAACTGTGGAACTGTCTTCCAGCAGAAGTGGCATGTTCATTGAATAGCTTTAAAAAAGACCTGGATAATTTTCTAAAACTAAAAAATATTCAGAATTACTGGTATTAATGCATATAGATCTGGTTGATCCAGGGATACTTTCCGATTGCCGTTTGGAGTCAGGAAGGAATTTTTTCCCCCTTTTTAGCTGGGGTTTTTTGCCTTCCTCTGGATCAACTGTTAGGTAGGGTTAAAAAAAAAAAAAAGAGGGTGAATAGGTTGGACTTGATGGACGTATGTCTTTATTCAACCTTAATTACTATGTTACTATGTAACAAAGGGAAGGGGATACCTTATTTTATTAGCTGCTTTTAAGGAAATCACTAAATCACATTTCTATGTGATTTACAACCCAAAATTAAAGTTTTTGCCATTAAGGTTAGCTCAAATTCTAAAGTCTCTGCAGCTCTATTCATATAGGGTCAGATTTTTATTGTTTTAGGTAGCTATGTACAGACGAATGTACACAGTAAAAATTGTGCATGAATAGCCAAACTGGACAATAACTGACATTTTTTACAGACTACTGGTGTCTGTATTACACTTATAAGCTTTTTTTATACCTTAAAATGAAGACTAACCCCCAAAACTTTACTTTAGAGGAAGACTAGTTTTAAGGGGCCCACCAGGACAAGTTTAGGGGCCCATCTAACAATTCATATCTTTATAATCACTCATTTACATATACATACATCTGGGGTGAATGGGCTGTGGGCCCCCCTGTAACCCCGTGGCCCAGTCCAACACTGGTAACAGAACATCAGGCAGCATTTCAGGTTAGACTTACATCACTCAGCTTTCTAACTTTTGAAGTTTTGGGGTGGGGGGGATTTGCCTATATACAATTTTTTGTATGTGATGGGGGAAATTGCTCTTTAAGTTATTATTTTAAAGGGCATGTCCACCCCATTTAATAACTTTTGCGGTATAGTAGGGCTCCCTCCCCCAGCCTCAACCACTATAATAGTTTTTTCAGAAACTCCCCCGATCATTACTTACCTTACCTCTTTCCTCCGGTGTACTGTCCCGGCCCTCTGCTTGCATGAAACTGCAAGCAGGGGGCCGGACCGGCAGCCAATCACGGACACAGCTGTTGGCAGTGGAGAATGCCGGGGGAGAGAGATAAGGTAAGTAATGATAGGGGGAGTTTCTGTAAAAACTGTTCTAGCGGTTGGGGCTGGGGAGGGAGACCTACTATACCCCAAAAGGGTTACACACTAGGGGGAGGGAGAGCAAAACGGGTGTGAGAGGGAGGGGAGGGAGGGCTGCAGTGCGCATAGCAAAATTCTCCCGGAGGAGAGACAGGAGGCAGAGTGCTATATATACTCTGCCAGGCTCCTAGTGGCCAGTTTTCTGGACTTTGGAGGGGCATAGCAGGGCAGCCATTTGGAGCTGGGATGTAAGGTAAGGATTTTATTACACTACACAGTGGGGCCAGTAGTGGGTTAAATTATAGTTTTGGGTTTGCACATGCCCTTTAATTAGGAACAATTGTTCATTCATACAGTAGTAGTGGTATATGCACTAACCCATTGAAGTCATCTCCCTTTGGCCAGGCTCCCATTACGTTTAGCTGATTTTCCAACTCTGTGATTCTTAGCCCAATGTATCCTGATGAAACAAGTAGAAGTACCACCCTGATTAAGAAATAAAAAGCAATAATAATACATGGGTTAATATAAGGTAGCATGTAATTTGATTTAATCATTTTTTAGTTACAGGTTGAGGCAAACTGAGCAATGCACAATGCAAACAAGATTTTGGATTAAAAATAGACACCTTAATATATACTGTATTTTAATTACCTCCCACCCCTATAGTTATAGTAACACCAAACATATTTATTGTACTTTGTGACATTATAAGAAACCATTACCCAAGATATTAATGTATGTGCAGAGAAATTTTGGACTTGTGAGAGGGGGTATGTAGCTATTTATGTGGGTAAATGTACAGTCTTTATAAATATAATTGCTGAAGATTATTATATAAGGGGTTTTATTAGCATAACTGAACTGGACTGAGCAGTCTTTTACAGTTACACAACACCAAGGGCCTCATTTACCCAGAAGCACAATCGTTCTGGGTAAATGTTTGTTATAAAATTCAGTGCCAGAAATCTCAGTGTGAATTTAATGCCAACCTTAAAGGGCAACTGTGGTCTCAAAACAAGTTAGGGTTAAATGAAAGCCTGCAGTATATCCTTTACACTGAGCCAACAATCACATCTCTGGCTGGAGCCTGTGATAAGTTACATTGGGGTGAATGTTCAAACTTCCAGTAGGTTAAGCGACATCACCTTACATCTGCCGGCCCTTTTCCCCCGGGGGAGAAGCATGCTCAGTTGAGACTTATTGCTGGGAAAATCAGGAAGTACCTGAGGAAAAAATTGACAGTTGAGAAGGGTATTAATGCAGACAGGCTGGTCCCATGACTACAAGCTGGTCACATGGCTAAATACAGGAAGACTTCAACCAGGAAGTTACATTGCTGAACCTTTCCAGCAATAACTCTAAATTTTATCTAGAGATGTGATTTAGGTTTTATTTTGAAGGTGTGATGGAAGGCTTTTTATATAATTATTACTAGTTTGGAAGAATTTGAGACCACAGTTACCCTTTAAAGCAGCTTTCAAAGTTATATCAGGGACTTCCAAGTTGGTGTGAAGACATCTGCAAAGAAAATACTTTCAGGGAGATTTAATATAAGTTGTTATTAATTAAAATGGTGCTAATTTTGCCCCAACCAATCAGATCATATTTAATATTTAAAAAGCTAACATCTGATTGGTTGGGGCAAAATTAGCACCATTTTAAACGATAACAACTTATATTGAATCTCCCTGAAAGTATTTTATTTGCAGATGTCTTCACACCAATATGGAAGTCCCTGATATAACTTTGAAAGCTGCTTTAAGGTTGGCATAACTTTTATTGAATAACCCTGTTTGTGCATAGAGACAGTGATTACTGGGTTCAGGGGGCTTGGCTCTTTAAGGACTACATGGGCTGTGAGTGGTACTGGCAATAGCCTTCTTAGTAACATAATCTAATACTTACATGTACTAAATGCAAATTACTAGATAAAAATCTTACAATGTATGGGTATTCATCCTGACTCCAAATGGCAACCAGAAAGGATCCCTGGATTATCTAGAACTATATTTATTAATATCAGTAATTTTCAATATTTTTTCGTTTTAAAAACTTTTCCAGCTTACTTTTAAATCTATACAATGAACTTGCCATTACAACATCTGCTGGAAAACAGTTCCTAGAATAAAAGTTGGAACACAGACACCCCCAAACTGTCCCCCACTATGGAGCTACAGACAGACTTAATAGTCCGAAAAAGGGTTATTTATTAGAAACCACAAAACCCTATTGTAACCCAACGCCTAAGGATTTTGCCTCACATTGCCACATTACAGAGGTGGATGAAGTGGATCTGGGAAGGTTGAGTGGGGAGGTAGTTTTGTAAAGGTTAATAGTTCCTTGAGCACCCATCTTAAGGTGGTTGTGGTAGGGCACTCCATTATTAGAAATGTGGATATGGTCATCTGCCGCCAAGACCCTACATGGTGGATCATTTGGGTGTGACCCGGCGGTCTTAGTTCACATTGGTGCCAATGAAAAAGTTAGAGAAGGAGGAGAGGTCCTCCGAGGTAGTGTTTTCGTAAATACTACCGCAGCCGCGTGTTACACTAGGGAGACAGCGGGAGTTTAATGTGTGACTAAGAGGTTTGTCTAAGGAGAAAGGGTTTGGGTTTTTAGAGAACTGGGCAGACTTTTCTGTGAGTCATCTTCCTATGCAGATGGCAAGGGCTGCAAGTTTTGGGAGTGTTCGGAGTATGGGGAAGCATATTATCGATATAAAGGTAACTGGAGGCTTAGGGAATTATGACCATAAAACTGGACTAAGCTCTCTTAAGATCTGTAAAAAGTATGTATTGAATTGAAATTAACTTTATTGAAATTAACTTTGCCTAATTGCTTCTGTACCATAGCCTCTGTCAGCCATAGTGAATATAACTCATGTATACCTTTCCTATTATTACTGTCCCTGCTAATAGCAGGGATTCTCAAACACAGTAACATAGTATTTGAGGTTGAATAAAGACATACGTCCATCAAGTCCAACCTAAAAAACGGTGTGCTTCCAGATGTTTGAAAACTAAAACTTTCAGCATTCCTCAACTACAGAGAGTTTTCAGACATCTGGAGGCACACCATTTGAGAATCCCAGCTCTATACTGTTTACAGAGGGAAAATATAGTTTAGCATATTCACCTTTTTTGTCATAGCAGCCATGTTACCAATAGCATCTAAAAGACAGATGTCTGAGAGCCCAGAAATTCCACAACATTGTTGCTTATTAAAGCCTAGCAAACCCCGCGGCGTATGCATCTCCCGCACACACCCCACCGCATACATTTCATTTAGGCCCTTTGGGTCAACCGTATCAAGTTCTTTTATGCAGAATGATGGTAGATAGCCATCCAGCAAAAGTTTGCTAGAGTATGTCTAGCTTTAAAATGGCAGACTACTGACTGACAAATTTATAGGATCCCTTTTTTGTTCCCAGACCACTGTGGGACACGATGGGTTAGATTCTTTATTTTACAGTGCTGATCTTATGGCCTGCCTGTGGTTTGCCATCTGTTCTCTGATGGAGGTGGTAGGTTTTCCTACGTAGTAAAACCCACAAGGGCAGGTTATGAAATAAACCACATTGGTACTGAGGCAGTTTAGTTTATGACAAATTGGATTTTTTTTTCAATTTGGCAAAGTCTACCCCCCCTTATGGCATAGCTACAGGTTAAACAACCCAGACATTTAAAACTACCCTGTTTGTCTATGGAAAGCCAATGCATCTTATAAGTGGTTTCCTTAGCCTTAAGGTCTGTGGCTTTCAAAAAAGGAAGAGCAGTATCATGTGCCAGTATTTACCAATTTTGTCGAACACTATCACAGATGGCTTTGGTAGCTGGAGTAAAAGTTTGTGCTATATGGAAGTCTCTCTCCCCTATCCATTTTTTGTACATCAGTATGGTCTTGAAACTAGCTAATTGCTCATTGAAGGTGACCCTGTATGATCGACTTAGTATAGCCCCTATTTTAATATTTAAATGGGAACTGTGGTCTCCAAACAAGTTGAGTTTAAATAAAAGGCCAGTTTCCTTCCATAAAACAAGCTATGAACCACCTCTTTACGTGCTCCACAGCCCAAGATATAAAGAAATGACTGACCAGAAAGTTAACGGGTGGGAGGCTGATGTGACATTCCTAAGGCTTCTCCTGCACAGTGCCGCCGGCGAGCACAGCCTCAGACTCCCTCAGCGTGTGAGGGAGACAGGAAGTCCCTCCTCCTCTCTGCTGCATGAACGACCTGCAGCTGCAGAGTAGGTAAGGGAATCTACAGAGTGGCCCACAGCACCTGTGAGCAGGTGGGGCTTAGGCACCCACGAGGTGGGTGGGGCTTAGGCACCCGCAAGGTGGGCAGGGCTTAGGCATCTGCGGGTGGGCAGCACTTGGGCACCCGTGGGTGGGTGGGGTCACATGGGGCTGTAAGGGAATGGGCCAAGGGGGGCCTGCAACTGGAGGGGCCATGGGGTCCATGAGTGGGAGGGAACAGGGGGGCTGCAAAGGGGAGGAGACACAGGGCAGATTGACTGACAGGTTTCAAAGCAGGAAGTGCAGGGAACCTGGTGACGCTGCTGCCATATCACACACAAAAATGTAAATATCTTCAAAACTATGCAAAATAAACAATGGAAATAAATTGCAAAAACTCTCAGGAGAGCAATTCCTATCAATTTACCTTAAGTCCCTTTTTATTACCACAGTTCCTCTTTAAGTGCCATATTTTCGGCTTGTTCGAGGGCTCATTTATTTTTTTTTTATCATAGAATTTTATTAAAGTTTTTTCAAAATAACATATATAAAATACATTGGGGAGGTTTGACTCAGTGTACATTGGTCCGTACATTATAATATTTCTTATAATGTTGTATTCTGTTTGACATTATAACTATTTACAATAAGCAGTACACATGTTACACTTGTTTATTAAAAAAAAAAAAGGAATGAGAAATCAAGGTAATGTAAGGTAAGTACTTGCATGTAATAATCCATTAGTACAAAACTTTCTATATATACACATATATATATTTTTAGATCTTTTGGGTTTATGTGAAAAGGATTATCCCAATCTAACCACCTTTCAGTCTCCCTTTTTCTGGAAATTAGTGGTTGTCTATGTACCACAATTCCCATCTATGATAAAAGCTTTCAAATCTGTTTTGCGAAATTGCGAACATCTTTTCATATGTCATGTTTAAATTTAGGTGGTTCAAGACTTCTGTTTTGGAGGGAATTCTAGTCGATTTCCATTTTTTAACAATTAGTATCTTGGCTATGGTAAATATGTGATACATTATTGTCTTGTGAGAGTTAGTATATTTTTCTAGACCTATGGACAGCAGAGCTAATTTAGCATCTGCTCTAATTTGGCAGTTGAGGATTGATGATAGAAGGTTAAATATTTTGTACCAAATTTTATAATTTTTGGGCAGTTCCACCATATATGTAATACGTCTCCTGTGAGATTACAGTTTCTCCAGCAATTCGGTGAGGAGTTAGGGAACCATTTGTTGATCAGTTCGGGGGTTCTGTAAAATCTAAAGAATTTTTAAAATTTATTTCCCAATGTGTTAAGCATCTTGATAGCTTAAATATGTTTTGGAAGGAACTGATCCATTGTTCTTCAGGTATTTCAATTTTTAAGTCCTTTGCCCAGCGTATCATACATTTCATTAGTGTTGGTTTATTTTTGTCATGTAGAATTGAGTAGAATCTGGTGATTCCTTTTTTTAAAATTGTGTTATCCAGGCATAGTTCTGTAATGTCATGATATGATGTTTTATATAGTGTTGGTAATTTCTTTAAAAAACGTATTTTTTTCCGTTAAGTCCATATTTTTGCTTTAGGTTTGGGAAGGGAATTATTACGTTTTGTGATAATAGGTCAGAGACAGAAGACAATTCTTTGTCTTCCCAGTTTTGGATTTCTAAATTGGGTATGCATCCATGTAGGCTGGTTAGTGATATGAAGGGTAAAAGAAAGGGGAGTAGATTATGCGGCTGTAGTGTTTTTCCATATTTCATTTGTAGCGTGAATTAATGTGAATTCGGAATTGTTGGAATATTTTTTTAAGGCTATCAGATCTTGATTGTTTTTTAAAGGTAGATTATTGTTGAGTACTTTTTCGATTGTAACCCATCTTTTTTGGTTATTATCAGAGTTCCATTCTCTCATTTGGTCTAGTATGGCTGATATGTAATAGTCCTTAATTATGGGGAAATTGATCCCTCACACTTTTTTTGATTTGGATGCTATAAGTGTGTTTATTCTATTCTGTTTGCCATTCCAAAAGAATGTGTTGATGTATCTATTTATGTTGTTAGAAAGTGTCAGGAATTAGTATTGGAATAGTTCTGAACTTGTATAGAAATTTTGGGAGGAGTATCATTTTGATTATTGAGACTTTATTTAACCATGAAAGGTATTTAAATGACCAAGTCTGAAGGTCTTTTTTAATATCCTCTTCTATAATACTGAAGTTGCTTTCAAATTGTTTTTTTGTGGGATGTGTTATCTTTATTCCTAAATATGTTATTGATTCTTTTTCCCATTTACATTTGTATTTTGCTCTTAAAAACATTTCCAGTGTTAATGAGACATTTATTCCTAAAATGAAAGACTTGATTTCGTTAATTTTATAGTAAGATATTTTACCGAATTGAGTGAATATTTCTTGTAGGTGAGGTAGGGAGGTGATGGGGTTTGTGATAGCCAATATTATGTCATCCGCATATAGTCCGATTTTATGTGTTTCTTTACCTATTTTGATTCCTTGTATATGGATATTGGATCTGATGTATTCCGAGAGGGGTTCGATGACAAGGTCAAAGATTAGGGGTGACAGTGGGCACGCCTGTCTAGTGCCATTGGAAATATTAAATGTGTCTGATAACATACTTGCTATATGGACTGTTGATGTTGGGTTGTTATATAGGGAGAGAATTGCATTTTTAATCCACCCTTTAAAGTTAAATTTGTCAAGTACTGCGTCTAAATAGTTCCATTTTAACCGGTCGAGTGCTTTTTCAGTATTGAGTGTCTTTCAGCCCATTGCATTAAATTTATAAATCTTCTAGTATTATCTCCTGGTTGTCTGCCTGATACAAAGATTTTGATGTCGGAATTCAGCAGAGAAATGGGTCTATAGTTTGTGATGGTATTATTATCTTCATTTGGTTTAGGGATAGGGATGATTGTAGCTTTCAGCATTTCCTCGGGGATCCTGTTTTCAACTGCTAGATTGTAGATTTGTTGTAAATGTGGAGCTAGGATGTCTAGATATTGTTTATAGTATTCATTGGAGAATCCGTTTGAACCGGGATATTTGTTTTTAGATGATGTAAATATAACTTTTTTAATTTTGCCAAATGTAATATGTTTGTTAATTTCTTTTAGCTGGAAGTTAGGGATTGTAGGTACAGTTATTTTTTGTAAGAAGGTGTTGATTTCTTGATTTGTTGGATTGTGTATTTGTTTAGATTCTTTGATATTATAAAGGGATTGATAGTATTTTGCAAATCGGTTGGAGATATCTTTAGAGTTATAAATTTTGTTGCCGTTTTGGTCTAGGATGTGTGAGATTTTTTTATTTGCTCCACTTATTTCTAAATTTGTTGGCTAATATCTTAGTTGCTTTTGGGCCTTGGGTATAAAAACTTGCCCAAGTTCTAATGAATTTATCATTGTTATATAAATTTGTATTTTGGAGTTTATTTTGGGTTTCTCTAAGTTTTTGAAGGTTTTCTTTGCTGGGGTTAATTTTGTGTTGATCTTCAAGTTGTTTTATTAAATTTAATTTGTTTAAATTTTTTTTTGATGTGAGGTTAGTTGAATTATCTCACCTCTTATCACAGCCTTGTGTCCATTACAAATAGAAAATGGGTGTGCTAAGTCATTAATATTAAAATAGAAATACTGCACTATTTTTTCCTTTATTTGAGCATTAGTATTCGGAATGCTGAGTAAATAATTGTTGATTTTCCATGGGATGTGTGATTTTACTTTATTGGTTTCTTTTATTAGGGCTATAATTGGAGCATGATCCGATATGGTTCTTATAGAAATTTTGATATTTACGATTACTTGTAATAACCACTTGTCTGTGAGATAAAGGTCTATTCTCGAGAACATATTGTGTGTCTTCGGTAATAGGTGTAATCTCTGTCCATGGGATGGATTACTCTCCAGGCGTCGTATAGGTTTTCTAGTTTTAATGTGTTCTCAAGATTGTGATTGTGTCTTTTCCTATCACTTGTAGTATGCATTTGTGGGTCTGTTATGGCGTTAAAGTCACCCATAAATATTGTATTATATGTTTGGATTTGTTTTGCTTTTTTAACAACTTTATTGATGAATTTGATTTGGTGGTTATTTGGCGCGTAGATGTTGACTAAAATATATTGTTTATTGTTGATTGTACATTGTAGAATAATGTATGTACCTGATTTGTCTATAATACACTCCTTTTCCTCAAAGGCGATGTTATTGTTTATGGCTAAGGCTACCCCTCTTTTTTTTGTATGAAAGGATGATTTGAAGATATGTGAGAATTTCTTATGTTGTAATAGATGTTCCTAAATGGGTTTCTTGTATTCCTAAGATATCTATCTTAGTGGATATTATTTCATTCCATAATGAATATCTTTTTAAAAGGGGAATTGAGGCCCCATACATTATAGCTCATTATTTTCAGTACCATGTCTCAAGTGATAATTTGGGATTGATATGATTGTACTTAGTATTGTTTTTTTGTTGTTATGTAAAACCCTTTTGAATGTTTCAGTGGTATTAGTACTAAGTGATGACCTTGTTTTGAGAACCTTGTGACCTGCTTAAATAACAATTCAAACTTTATAACAATTATATAACAAAACAACAATTATTGAACAAAGTATAGTTAGGAAGAAGAGGAACTTTTGTCCTCTGCTGTTGGTCTCTTCGGGGGGAAACCAAATAAATTGGGCTTTACTTGACATGTAGGTATAAAACTTGATACCTCTCAGTTGCACCTTCTTATGTAAGTAAATATAGCCATTGACAATTGTTTTAATCGTTACTATCATATTTAAATAATTTTATAAGGGGTTTTTGTTACTGTATGTATAAAATTATAAAAAACAAGAACCAGAGCTCATTTCTTATTTGTCTTATTTGTCTTATCTAAGGGTTAGGGTAATTCCTGCCGAAGTATCATATTTTACTATATACCACATCCCCTTAAGCAGAAGTTAAATATTAAAGGATAGGAAGGGAGGGAAACAGAATCTATAGCGAAGGAGGGAGAATATTCCAGGGGACCATTTGCTTCAGAGATCCCAATCATCCCATCTATGTACAAAGATTTCTCTTTGTTTCATATATTATGATTAAGATTCCTTGTTTTAGTATCCATGTTGGCTGAATTCTTAAATAAGAACAGGGTAAATATTTCAATATGGTATTCTAGGTGGGAACTTATATGTAGTCTCTAAGGATAGAGAGAGGGAGAAGAGCCCCACAATTGTCCGTGTGCAAAATTGCCTCACAAGCCCTTTCTATGAGCTAGAATTGTAAAAAAAAAAAAAATAATGATCCAATTGGCTTAATCCCTGTACAATATGTTATATAAACATGTTCACATATAACATTTAGGTGTATACAGTTAAATTATCCTGAATTGCCATGTTACATATCAGATGGTTCTGAATTTAGATATGTCCAACTGTATATTGTTCCATTTGGCTTATCCCGCTACACAATGTGATATTTGGACATAGGCTTATATAAAACATTTAGGGATATATGAGAAATATATTAGAGATATGACCATATGTGAAATCCAAAAGAGCATTCCCCCTTTTCCTTTCCTCCCATTTCACATATCTTATTAGCTATGTCATTAGATGCTAGATGCTATTTATTAAAATATACCTTGTAGTTATGTTTTCTTATGCTATCATACTCAATATCAACCTAAGCATCCCATGACATTTATAGCAAGATCCCAATTTCCTTTAGAACATTATCAATATATTAAGATTTTTCTTATGTGAATGCATAGGACATAACTGAATTTTTCTATCTTTACATGCTGAGTTTCAAATATTAGTTGTCACTAATGGCTTTTTTTTTTGTTTGTTTTCTCTTCTCTCCTTTCCATAGTCAGTTATTAACAGTTAGGTATAATTTTTTTCTTTATTTTTGGTGATTTGGGCAAGGTAATAGTCGTATCCAGCTTAGGGCATCCATTATGCCACAGACCCCATTTTTGTAATAATGCTATTGCAGCCTCTTTAGTGGTAACAGAATGGTAGGTACCTCTGAAGGTGATATTTAGTCTCAGAGGAAAGCTCCATTCATGTGGAATCTTTTTGATATGTAGAATATTGTTCATTTCTTTAAATTGTTTTCTTTGTATGATGTTCTGTGGTGCTAGGTCGGCTAACAACTGTAGGTTTTGGTACTTTAAAGGTAGGTTGTTGGAATTCCTCATTGCTTTCATTAGCTTGTCTTTAATTTGGAAGAAATGAATTCTTAATATAACATCTCTGGGGGCATTGGGGGGTGCGGATTTTGGTTTGGGTAGTCTGTGTAGTCTATCCACCACCAGGTCAATCTCTGTTGCTTCCGGCAGTAGTGACTTAAACAGGTCCACCACATATTCTGTTAGCTTTTCGTTTTGAATTGTTTCCGGAATCCCCCTAATTTTTATATTGTTTCTCCTACTACGGTTTTCTAAGTCCGTTAATTTATTTTGTAGTTGCGAGACATTATCATGCAAGGAGTTATGGGAATCCACTAGTTCGTTATATGAACCAGCAAATTCCTGAAACTTGTTTTCTATATGCTGGGTACATTCACCAATATCTATTATATCCTTTTTGAGGTCATTAATTAAGAGGGAGAAATCCGTAATAAAAGCCTTGTGTTGTGAGGTAAACATGGTTTTAAGAATCCCAATGGTAACTGGTGCCTCGGTCCCTGGAAAGCTCTTGAAACAGTCAAATGTATATTGTGTACCTTCATTAATGTCCTGTGGCTGTTCCTCCAGTGGGTTATCTTCTATGCTGATAGATGATGCAGCCATTTTCGTTTTCTGTGATGGTGGGCTCCGTTGCTGTAGAAGAGGTGTTATATGTAAGGGTGAGGAGTCTGCCTCTTGGATATGTTCCTCTGTGTTGGATTTCCTCTGCTCACTTTGTATATTGCAGGGGGAATCTCGTCTAGATGTGCAGGTGCAAGCCGATCCGGATTATTCACTCTGTTTATAAGCGTGCAAAGTGTCGGCCGAGTTAAACTAAGTGGTTAACTTTTTTATTTTAGGTTTATTTTTGTTTGCGCCACCTCTAGTCATGTTCGGGGTCCTTATTCTTTTAATTTCTGGGTAAGGACTGGTGTTGAGAGAGGTAAAAAGGATAAGTTTCAAATCTTCAGCCTCGGAGCTCACGGAGACAGCATTGGACTCCTTTGCTTGCAAGCCACGCCCCCCCTCAAGGGCTCTATTAAAATACTAATTATTGTGAAAGACTCTTAAAAACTGAGAATACTATCGTCAGGAGGCATGTCAACAATTATCTGATACCCAGACCTATGAGACACTATCAAAAGATCCCACAGCCTCTTTTAAGGTGTCCCTTGACCAGAAAAATGTGCTGAACAATTGCTCTGAATTACTAAATATTAGTATTAGATTACTAATACTAGCATTAGTATGAGATTACTGGATTTACATATATATATATATTTTTTTTTTTTATCTATTTATATATTTACATTTCATTCCATGTTCATTAATTCACAATGACAATGTTTTTTGTTTGTATCTCCCCAGTTTCCTGAAAACAAAAACTATTTAAAAAATTAACTTACAGCAGCATATAGATTATAAGGAGAATGTTCACAGTTCTGGGTTCTGCCCACTGAGCACGATTAGTGTTATCTACAGGCACCTTCTCTTGGCACATTCCCGCTAAGATAAAACATAGTTAATAGAGTAAACAATTACTTTATAATATGAATCCTTATTATAAAATACCTGCAAAGCAAACATAATAAATAATAAAATATAATAAACAAAAAATTATTGTAGTAATACAGAGATGCCTTCTTTTAATTTTACATAAAGCCTTTAAAATCTGTTTTTAAAATCCTAAAATATACAAATGTACTCTTATGTAAATGTTTGTTTCCCGGAACACCAAAGTATTATACACCTATGAGTTTGCCTTTCCCCTCTCACTAAGTATGACCAACTTCCTCCTTTTAAAAAAAATGAAAAAAGCAATACCATACACATACTAAAAACAACTCATATATATTGGGTAGAAAATATTGACAAGCTGCCATTGGTATTTCAGGAAAAGTACTTTTACATAAGAATAAATCCTAGAATACCTATTTACGCCAAAGGCAGAATTCTTTTCACACTTTGCGCTTAAATGGTGAGGCATTATCTGCATTTTGGCAAATGGAGGCTTAACTAGCCCATCCAATTAGTAAATATTAAGAAACTGGATGTCGAAGGGGTAGCTTAGGTAAAAAGAAACCAATAAGGATACAAGGAGGGAGGTCATTTTTAAAAGAAGGCACTTGTCCTACTTAGTAGAGAGAGACAAGATCATTTCATAGAAGAATGCTGCCATTGGTGTGAAAAATTATTTTAATTTCTGAAGAGACATTCCCCCCCCCCCCCCCCCCCCCCAATGGTTGTGAAAGACTTCTACCTTCTCTATAAAGCCACTTTTTAAAGAGCTGGTATCTGGGGTCAGCCAAATAAATGTTAAAATTGTGAGAAAGCATTTTGACCCATCATACTGGATATCCCAGTGTGACCACTAACGAACAAACAGGGTTATTCAATAAAAGTTCTTATCGTTTAATCAGATGTTGGCTTTCAAATGTTAAATAAGATCTGATTGGTTGGGGCAAAATTAGCACCATTTTAAACGATAAGAACTTTTATTGAATAACCCTGTAAATGTCTCTTACTACTTCTCTAGGGGTAGACAGGTCTTGCAGGGAAAACACTGCATACAGATTTGGCACTGGATTATTTTGGTTAATACTAGAAAGGATAGTATGTGATACTCTTTTATTTGCACTAACAATAGTTTTCTTCATAGATTAGCTTTCAGGAGCTTCCTCCCTTCTTCAGATCTTTACTTTATCTGGCAACTAACCAACTTTTACAATATACAAGAACACATAATGTCATTGGGGGTGAGGATAGCAATATAAACAAACAGTAAAAGATAAGGGATGAATAATTGGAATGTGAATGGGGGTAGAGAATAATTGGTAAGGGGAGAGTAGTTATAAAAGTGTAATTGTAATTTAAATGGCTCAAGTCAGAGTCCAGCAAGCTCTCGAAAAGCTAATCTATTAAGAAAACTATTGTTACTGCAAATAAAGAGTATCACATACTATAAACAAACAATGGTGGAGGTGCACTCTATCCCAACCAGTGGGTGCAGATGCCTTGTGGGGTTCTTGCCTCAGGAACCAGCAGTAACAGTAAATAAAGAAGCTAAGGGGTTGCACTCAAACTGAGTGCGACCCTCAGCTTATTTATTTACTATTACATACTATACTTTCTCATCCTTTTCTATGCTATAAGTGCACTAATACGGCTAAAATCAATTTAACTGTTAATATTTTAGATCTTAACTATATATAGAAAATGTTCTTTAGAAAAAAATAAAGTTACCATTATTTTACCATTTATTATACCAAAACTTACCATTATTCCAGTGACTCAATGTAACTGCATTTACTTCACTAGAACCAGATTTCCACCGTTGTCTATCCAATTTCACATCTGGGGGAAAAAAAGCCACTCAACATATTGTACTCTACATTATTTTAGAGCATCAGCCTGCCTTAAAATGTGCTTTTAGCCTGGTCAGAGTATTGTGAACACAATGAACATGTAATTATGGGGGAATGTTGATACAAATATCATGTTATCCATTTTTAAAATCATGTAAAGCAGAATTGTTCATTTATATGTGCAAGTATGTATTGTGTCTATGAGTGAGTTGTTTCTCTGCAATGTTTCTTTCTCACCAGTACAGGTTGAATAGATATCAGCACTGTCAGATTCCTGTAGGTTTTGATCAATATCAGAGTGGCTGGAATTCTGCAATAAATAAATAAAAACTAAAATTATGTATGACTACAAAACAAGTCCACTGTAAAATTATTCAATATATTCACATGTACAGCTTTAAGAGATTAAAATAGATTAAAACCAAAACACTGTATTTGTGTTTGTGATATGCACACTTTATGTAAAACAATTGCTACTGTAAAAATGTAAAATCGAGTAATACAAATGAATTACAATACTAAACATAAGGAGAACAAAATCAAATATCCAAAGGCAGCACCAGAGATCCCACAATTTTCACTTAGTAAAACCATTTGTCTCTCACCTCTGAAATCAGCCTCTTCATGTAGAAATAATTTGTAGAATATTTCGGATTCTGTGGTGTCCCTGCAGCTTTCTAGTTTTTCCTTGTATAGGTCCTGGTCCCAAAACTCCTTCTGCACATGCTAACTAGGTTAATTGTGTTTGTATCTCCATCCCCTTTCATGCTAAGCTGCCCCACCTCCCAGTCAATCAACATAGAATCTGCTTTGTGCCAGACCACCAGAGTAACCAACTGTGTACCATGCTACCCATAATCATTCCATAAAGCAGAGATCTGGTACAAATTGGTGGCAGCGGTGCTGGTAATACCATTTATTCTCCCTGTTTTCTCTGTATATTTTGTTCTCTGTATTAAGCTATGAAGGCTGCTACTTGAAGTATTGATTTGAATCCTCCTGTCATTTTACCTGCAGATGAAATGCCCCAATTAGATTTAATAACTCTACCAGGCCAAATTGCCAAACCTATTTTTAAACCTGATCCATTTGATGAGTTAACTAGGGAATGGACTGATTGGCTAGAACAATTTGAATTGGCAGCCACTATTAATGGTTGGGATAAAAGTGCTTGCTTGCAAGTTCTTAGCCTTTTGCTTAGTGGTAAAGCCAGGCAGGTATACAAGGATTTAATACTGAAATAAAAAGCAGTTATTAAAAAGTGCTCTGAAGCAAGTTTTTCAACTAGATCTGTTTGAAAGTGGATATAAAGGATGATACTTTGCATGTCCCCGCCCATTTCGCTGGGAGTGAGAAATATGTGTTTATATGTTAGATTATTAGGGTAATGCTATTATAATAACATGAGGCTATGAGGTACCTTCTGTTATAAGAAGGCTCTATTTCATTTTATATTTATACTCTATACAAACTATAAGCTAATCAGTATCCTGTGCTCCCAAGTCGTAACATAAGCAGCCATAACTGTGGAACATACCATGGTGAATACTAATAAGTATGAACGTAGCATGTTTATCTGGATCCTCTTTAGGGTCTCAGGTCACTCAATGGAGCTCTTTTGTTTGAACCACACAGTGTAGGATTACCTGGGTCTATTCTCAGACCTGCAGTATTATCCTATTTGGTTCCCTGGATGCTGGTGACTGTCAGAGTAACAGTTTAAAATATACCCGTGTAAAGATTCTATATCCACAACATATAGCATGCATGTTTCAGTGTTAAAATAAAATTCTTGTTTTACAAAGATTCTTTATCCACTGTATCTACACATGGCAAAACATACACACACACATAATTTCCACTGTGCACCAATGGGCACACTTTTGCTAGTACCCTTTATTTGTGAGCGTTTCTGCAGAAATAGGCTGTCTTTATGTGTGCAGCAAGCTGTTCCATTTACAGAGGTATGTGGCAGGCTGTTAACCCCTTTACATATGAACTTTATATTTATCTTACTGAGTTATGGGCAGTGAATTAAATATCCTTATATATAATATAAGTCCATCTAGTCCAATCTTCATAACCTCCTTTTTAACCCTACCTAACAGTAGGGTCCTTCATTTACTTCTTCCTTATCCAATATGAAGACATGCTGATGAAAAAAAATGCCTTCCTATTTATAAAGCAACGGTCAAACGGATGGAGATGGGGAACTGCGCACCGTGATCGGAATTACAAGAGGTTAGTTCTAGAGTCAGAAACTGAACCCAGTGGTGAGGACCTAGCAGTCTTGGTCCTCACCCTGGGTAGTTTTAAAGAGAGGGAGATTCTCTAGGACACTATAGTTGTCCTTTAATGATAATTTAAAAAGTAATCTTATGTAGCAAAAATGAGCATTATGATATTGCAAGTATAACTCCTAAGCCACAAAAATCCACAACCAAAGAAACTTTCCATTCAATAATACTAATGAACCAAAAACAATATTTAGAAAAAGTAAAAATATGAAGCACTGAGCCACCTGAATCCACCCAAAACAAAACCACAACTTGGCGAGATGGAAGATTTTTTTGGTTGTGGATAGTGTATGGGCTGTATATATACACAGAAACTCAAAAGAAGGGAATTTCAGAACCAAAACACAAGCAAAAAAAAATTAAAAGGAACTCCACAAATGTCATCTATTTGATTGAATGTGCGTGTGAAAAACAATAAATAGGGTGGACTGGGAGACAAGATAAAATTAGAATCAGAGAGCATATAAATAATATTGTCAAAAGAAAAAAAAAATCAACACTACTTAATCATTTAAAAAATTTAAAGGATTTAAAGTTTACATTTTTTTTGAAAAAGGTTTTTACAAGCTGGACGTTCAAGATTAGAGACAAAATGGATTGACAAAATGGACACCCTAGCCCCAAAGTGCCTCAACATCAATTTCTTTAGGTACAGTGCTTCAGTAACACAGATGGCACAAACAACACTCATTAATTTAAGTGCTGAAAACAACAAATGCCAAATACACACAACGTTTGGGGGGGTCCAACCCCCTTCCTCAGGTGTAACTAGTAACTACAGAGTGCAAGATATATATAGGAAGTGATATCATAGGCACAATTAAATAACTGCGCCTCTTCAATAAGGTCAAAATCAAAGTGAACTTGTGCAGTGCATATGTCCAACCCCTTCCTCAGGTGTGTCACACACCTGAGGAAGGGGGTTGGACCCCCCAAACGTTGTGTGTATTTGGCATTTGTTGTTTTCAGCACTTAAATTAATGAGTGTTGTTTGTGCCATCTGTGTACTGAAGCACTGTACCTAAAGAAATTGATGTTGAGGCACTTTGGGGCTAGTGTCCATTTGTCAATCCATTTTGTCTCTAATCTTGAACGTCAGCTTGTAAAAACCTTTTTCAAAAAAAATGTAAACTTTAAATCCTTTAAATTTTTTAAATGATTAAGTAGTGTTGATTTTTTTTTTCTTTTGACAATATTATTTATATGCTCTCTGATTCTAATTTTATCTTGTCTCCCAGTCCACCCTATTTATTGTTTTTCACACGCACATTCAATCAAATAGATGACATTTGTGGAGTTCCTTTTAATTTTTTTTGCTTGTGTTTTGGTTCTGAAATTCCCTTCTTTTGAGTTTCTGTGTATATATACAGCCCATACACTATCCACAACAAAAAAATCTTCCATCTCGCCAAGTTGTGGTTTTGTTTTGGGTGGATTCAGGTGGCTCAGTGCTTCTATTTTTACTTTTTCTAAATATTGTTTTTGGTCATTAGTATTATTGAATGGAAAGTTTCTTTGGTTGTGGATTTTTGTGGCTTAGGAGTTATACTGCAATATCATAATGCTCATTTTTGCTACATAGATTACTTTTTAAATTATCATTAAAGGACAACTATAGTGTCCTAGAGAATCTCCCCTCTTTAAAACTACCCAGGGTGAGGACCAAGACTGCTAGGTCCTCACCACTGGGTTCAGTTTCTGACTCTAGAACTAACCTCTTGTATTCCGATCACGGTGCGCAGTTCCCCATCTCCATCCGTTTGACCGTTGCTTTTAAATAGGAAGGCATTTTTTTTCATCAGCATGTCTTCATATTGGATAAGGAAGAAGTAAGAAGGACCCTACTGTTAGGTAGGGTTAAAAAGGAGGTTATGAAGATTGGACTATGGGACTTATATTATATGTAAGGATATTTAATTCACTGCCCATAACTCAGTAAGATAAATATAAAGTTCATATGTAAAGGGGTTAACAGCCTGCCACATACCTCTGTAAATGAACGCTGCTGCACACTAAAGACAGCCTATTTCGCAGAAACGCTCACAAATAAGGGTACTACAAAAGTGTGCCCATTGGTGCAAGTGGAAATTATGTGTGTGTGTATGTTTTGCTATGTGTAGATACAGTGGATAAAGAATCTTTGTAAAACAAGAATTTTATTTTAACACTGAAACATGCATGCTATATGTTGTGGATATAGAATCTTTACACGGGTATATTTTAAACTGTTACTCTGACAGTCACCAGCATCCAGGGAACCAAATGGATAATACTGCGATCTGAGAATAGACCCGGTAATCCTACACTGTGTGGTTCAAACAAAAGAGCTCCATTGAGTGACCTGAGACCCTAAAGAGGATCCAGATAACATGCTACGTTCATACTTATTAGTATTCACCATGGTATGTTCCACAGTTATGGCTGCTTATGTTACGACTTGGGAGCACAGGATACTGATTAGCTTATAGTTTGTATAGAGTAAAAATATAAAATGAAATGAGCCTCTTTATAACAGAAGGTACCTCATAGCCTCATGTTATTATATAGCATTACCCTAATAATCAACATATAACACATATTTCTCACTCCCAGCGAAATGGGCGGGGACATGCAAAGTATCATCCTTTATATCCACTTTCAAACAGATCTAGTTGAAAACTTGCTTCAGAGCACTTTTTAATAACTGCTTTTTATTTCAGTATTAAATCCTTGTATACCTGCCTGGCTTTACCACTAAGCAAAAGGCTAAGAACTTGCAAGCAAGCACTTTTATCCCAACCATTATAGTGGCTGCCAATTCAAATTGTTCTAGCCAATCAGTCCATTCCCTAGTTAACTCATCAAATGGATCAGGTTTAAAAAAGGTTTGGCAATTTGGCCTGGTAGAGTTATTAAATCTAATTGGGGCATTTCATCTGCAGGTAAAATACAGGAGGATTCAAATCATACTTCAAGTAGCAGCCTTCATAGCTTAATACAGAGAACAAAATATACAGAGAAAACAGGGAGAATAAATGGTATTACCAGACCGCTGCCACCAATTTGTACCAGATCTCTGCTTTATGGAATGATTATGGGTAGCTGGTACACAGTTGGATACTCTGGTGGTCTGGCACAAAGCAGATTCTATGTTGATTGACTGGGAGGTGGGGCAGCTTAGCATGAAAGGGGATGGAGATACAACAACCAATTAACCTAGTTAGCATGTGCAGAAGGAGTTTTGGGACCAGACCTATACAAGGAAAAACTAGAAAGCTGCAGGGACACCACAGAATCCGAAATTTCTATCACAAATTATTTCTCATGAAGAGGCTGATTTCAGAGGTGAGAGACAAATGGTTTTACTAAGTGAAAATTGTGGGATCTCTGGTGCTGCCTTTGGATTTGATTTTGTTCTCCTTATGTTTAGTATTGTAATTCATTTGTATACTCGATTTTACATTTTTACAGTAGCAATTGTTTTACATAAGTGTGCAATCACAAACACAAATACAGTGTTTTGGTTTTAATCTATTTTAATCTCTTAAAGCTGTACTGTGAATATATTGAATAATTTTACAGTGGACTTGTTTTGTAGTCTACATAATTTTAGTTTTTATTTATTTATTGCAGAATTCCAGCCACTCTGATATTGATCAAAACCTACAGGAATCTGACAGTGCTGATATCTATTCAACCTGTACTGGTGAGAAAGAAACATTGCAAGAAACAACTCACTCATAGACACAATACATACTTGCACATATAAATGAACAATTCTGCTTTACATGATTTAAAAAATGGATAACATGATATTTGTATCAACATTCCCCCATAATTACATGTTCATTGTGTTCACAATACTCTGACCAGGCTAAAGCACATTTTAGAGCAGGCTGATGCTCTAAAATAATGTAAGTACAATATGTTGAGTGGCTTTTTTTTCCCCCAGATGTGAAATTGGATAGAACAACGGTGGAAATCTGGTTCTAGGAAGTAATGCAGTTACATTGAGTCACTGGAATAATGGTAAGTTTTGGTATAATAATGGTAAATAATGGTAACTTTATTTTTTTCTAAAGAACATTTTCTTATATAGTTAAGATCTAAAATATTAACAGTTAAATTGATTTTAGCCGTATTAGTGCACTTATAGCATAGAAAGATGAAAAGTATAGTAGTAATAGTAAATAAATAAGCTGAGGGTCGCACTCAGTTTGAGTGCAACCCCTAGCTTCTTATTACTGTTACTGCGGGTTCCTGAGGCAAGAACCCCACAAGGCGTCTGCACCCCTGGTTGGGATAGAGTGCACCTCCACCATTGTTTGTTTATAGTATGTGATACTCTTTATTTGCAGTAACAATAGTTTTCTAATAGATTAGCTTTTCGAGAGCTTGCTGGACTCTGACTTGAGCCATTTATTACAATTACACTTTATAACACTCTCTCTCCCCTTACCAATTATTCTCTACCCCCATTCACATTCCAATTATTCATCCCTTATCTTTTACTGTTGTTTATATTGCTATCCTCACCCCCAATGACATTATGTGTTCTTGTATATTGTAAAAGTTGGTTAGTTGCCAGATAAAGTAAAGATCTGAAGAAGGGAGGAAGCTCCTGAAACTAATCATGAAGAAAACTATTGTTGTGCAAATAAAAGAGTATCACATACTATCCTTTCAGTATTAACCAAAATAATCCAGTGCCAAACTGTATGCAGTGTTTTCCCTGCAACCTGTCTACCCCTAGAGAAGTAGTAAGAGACATTTACGTTATCAATAAAAGTTCTTATCGTTTAAAATGGTGCTAATTTGCCCCAACCAATCAGATCTTATTTAACATTTGAAAGCCAACTCTGATTAAACGATAGAACTTTATTGAATAACCCTGTTTGTTCGTTAGTGGTCACACTGGGATATCCAGTATGATGGGTCAAAATGCTTTCTCACATTTTAACATTTATTTGCTGACCCCAGATACCAGCTCTTTAAAAAGTGGCTTTATAGAGAAGGTAGAAGTCTTTCACAACCATTGGGGGGGGGGGGGGGGAATGTCTCTTCAGAAATTAAAATAATTTTTCACACCAATGGCAGCATTCTTCTATGAAATGATCTTGTCTCTCTCTACTATTAGGACAAGTGCCTTCTTTTAAAAATGACCTCTCCCCTTGTATCCTTATTGGTTTCTTTCTACCTAAGCTACCCCTTCGACATCCAGTTTTCTTAATATTTACTAATTGGATGGGCTAGTTTAAGCCTCCATTTGCCAAAATGCAGATAATGCCTCACCATTTAAGCGCAAAGTGTGAAAAGATTCTGCCTTTGGCGTAAATAGGTATTCTAGGATTTATTCTTATGTAAAAGTACTTTTCCTGAAATACCAATGGCAGCTTGTCAAATTTTCTACCCAATATATATGAGTTGTTTTAGTATGTGTATGGTATTGCTTTTTTCATTTTTTTAAAAGGAGGAAGCTTGGTCATACTTAGTGAGAGGGGAAAGGCAAACTCATAGGTGTATAATACTTTGGTGTTCCGGGAAACAAACATTTACATAAAGTACATTTGTATATTTTAGGATTTTAAACAGATTTTAAAGGCTTTATGTAAAATTAAAAGAAGGCATCTCTGTATTACTACAATAATTTTTTGTTTATTATATTTATTATTTATTATGTTTGCTTTGCAGGTATTTTATATAGATTCATATTATAAAGTATTGTTTACTCTATTAACTATGTTTTATCTTAGCGGGAATGTGCCAAGAGAAGGGTCTGTAGATAACACTAATCGTGCTCATGGGCAGAACCCAGAACTGTGAACATTCTCCTATAATCTATATGCTGCTGTAAGTTAATTTTTTAAATAGTTTTTGTTTTCAGGAAACTGGGGAGATACAACAAAAAACATTGTCATTGTGAATTAATGAACATGGAATGAAATGTAAATATATAAATAGATAAAAAAAAAATATATATATATATATATGTAATCCAGTATCTAATACTAATGCTAGTATTAGTAATCTAATCTAATATTTAGTAATTCAGAGCAATTGTTCAGCACTTTTTTCTGGTCAAGGGACCCCTTAAAAGAGGCTGTGGGATCTTTTGATAGTGTCTCATAGGTCTGGGTATCAGATAATTGTTGACATGCCTCCTGACGATAGTATTCTCATTTTTTAAGAGTCTTTCACAATAATTAGTATTTTAATAAAGCCCTTGAGGGGGGCGTGGCTTGCAAGCAAAGGAGTCCAATGCTGTCTCCGTGAGCTCTGAGGCTGAAGATTTGAAACTTATCTTCCTTTTTACCTCTCTCAACACCAGTCCTTACCCAGAAATTAAAAGAATAAGGACCCCGAACATGACTAGAGGTGGCGCAAACAAAAATAAAACCTAAAAATAAAAAGTTAACCACTTAGTTTAACTCGGCCGACACTTTGCACGCTATAAACAAGTGAATAATCCGGATCGCTTGCACCTGCACATCTAGACGAGATTCCCCCTGCAATATACAAAGTGAGCAGAGGAAATCCAACACAGAGGAACATATCCAAGAGGCAGACTCCTCACCCTTACATATAACACCTCTTCTACAGCAACGGAGCCCACCATCACAGAAAACGAAAATGGCTGCATCATCTATCAGCATAGAAATAACCCACTGGGGAACAGCCACAGGACATTAATGAAGGTACCAATATACATTTGACTGTTTCAAGAGCTTTCCAGGGACCGGAGCACCAGTTACCATTGGGATTCTTAAAACCATGTTTACCTCACAACACAAGGCTTTTATTACGGATTTCTCCCTCTTAATTAATGACCTCAAAAGGATATAATAGATATTGGTGAATGTACCCACATATAGAACCGTTTCAGGAATTTGCTGGTTCATATAACGAACTAGTGGATTCCCATAACTCCTTGCATGATAATGTCTCGCAACTACAAAATAAATTAACGGACTTAGAAAACCGTAGTAGAGAAACAATATAAAAATTAGGGGGATTCCGGAAACAATTCAAAACGAAAAGCTAACAGAATATGTGGTGGACCTGTTTAAGTCACTACTGCCGGAAGCAACAGAGATTGACCTGGTGGTGGATAGACTACACAAGACTACCCAAACCAAAATCCCGCACCCCCCAATGCCCCAAGATGTTATATTAAGAATTCATTTCTTCCAAATTAAAGACAAGCTAATGAAAGCAATGAGGATTCCAACAACCTACCTTTAAAGTACCAAAACCTACAGTTGTTACCGACCTAGCACCACAGAACATCATACAAAGAAAACAATTTAAAGAAATGAACAATATTCTCATATCAAAAGATTCCACATGAATGGAGCTTCCTCTGAGACTAAATTCACCACCTTCAGAGGTACCTACCATTCTGTTACCACTAAAAGGCTGCAATAGCATTATTACAAAAATGGGGTCTGTGGCATAATGGATGCCCTAAGCTGGATACGACTATTACCTTGCCCAAATCACCAAAAATAAAGAAAAATTATAACTAACTGTTATAACTGACTATGAAAGGAGAGAAGAGAAAACAAACAAAAAAAACCATTAGTGACAACTAATATTTGAAACTCAGCATGTAAAGATAGAAAAATTCAGTTATGTCCTATGCATTCACATAAGAAAACCCCCCAAACGTTGTGTGTATTTGGCATTTGTTGTTTTCAGCACTTAAATAAATGGACCCCCCCCCAAACGTTGTGTGTATTTAGCATTTGTTGTTTTCAGCACTTAAATAAATGAGTATTTTTTTAATACCATATTGAGTGTGCCTACCTACAAACTATATATGACCGATTATACTTACCTGCAATGGCACAGGTTATAGGAAGTGCACCTCTGATCTTACCTATCAGGGCTACCACATAAATTTGGAAATTGGATATCACAAACAACACCTAATTGCAGGATTGTTTAGCTGCAGACACAGAAATAGCACAGAGCAACAGATAATGCTTATTCATTTTCATGATCTTAATGCTGAATTAATTAGCCATGCAAAGATAGAGCAATAACCTTTGCTTTTTTAGATCGGATAGTTTCTACATGTAGTGTGCCAGGGGGGGGGGGGACTGGGTGTAGCTGATTGACAGTTCTTTACTGTCTAGCAGTGCACTGCCCCCTTTTCAAAAGTAAAAACCACAGAGCTAAAAATTAAGGTTTAACATTGGTGCCAATTTATCTTGATTACAAGTGTGATTAGTTGGAAAATGATTCGGCACAGATTACATGTCCTTTAATTTCTTAACCTCTACCAATATATTGTGATCCTACATATTTGCACAGGTAGACTTACCAAAACTTTGTGGATTTTCTCAGATTCCGGCTCTGCAGAGTATGACAAAGGAGTGCTACAAGCACCCACATCCTTTTTGAAAAAAGCAAAAAAAGAACAGAATATATGTAAAGGGTCAATAAAGAAGACCTGAAGCATGAGAATAGACAAGATTAGAGCACTTTGACAACACCTGGCAATATATATATATATATATATATATATATATATATATAAATATCATGCTTTTCCTCCTACCCTCCGGACGTCTGTTAGATAGTATAACAGACGTCCGGAGGATATATATTCTTCCCCGAAGGGTATTACTTGGTGGCCCTTTAAAATGAGGGGTAAAAATGCAAAAGAGCCTCACAGTAGCTGCTATTTTGAGGTATATTATGGTCCTAAGGGATTATTAATAAATGCAAAATAAAAAAGAAAGAAAGGCCCACCAATGGGTCATGTTGGCTGAACTTGCCAGAGGTTCAGAATTAAGCAAACAATTTACCATTTCAAAAGCAGAACTGACCTATTACTATTAACCAGTCAATACAATTACTAGCTTTCTCTAAGACAGCTTTGCTTATGTATTTTTTAACTATATTTTGATTATCAAAAGGACTCACTGGCTATTAATTTATAAAAACCCTTCGCCACTTCAAGGAGGCCTTTTCCTCACAAGAGACACCACTCCAGAACTCAGGTGATGTCCTGAGACAAATTTACAGGGTCAATCAAGAAATTTGACATCAAGTTCCTGGTTCATCTATCATTTGGATGGAGAGATTTTACAGGCAGATACCCCTTCTTCATTAATTCTTACAACCAAACAGGCAACACACTGGATATGAAAATGAAAATTTCCATTGTATTTTTCCCCCAACAAGTTCAGACCATGTATATACATCAGAGAGAAAGGTTGGAGCACTTTAAGAGCTGGAGCTCAACCTCAGCTAGTATAGTATTTGAGGTTGAATAAAGACATACGACCATCCAGTCCAACCCATCTAGCAATATTCTCATTTCCTGCCTAACTGTTGATCCAGAGGATAGCAAAAAAAAAAAAAACACCAAATTTATGAAGGGGAAAAAGTGGCATTTGGAAATTTCCTTGGATCAACTCTACTTTATGTATCAATACCAGTAATTTGCAACATTCCTTGTTTGCAGAAACTCATCCATCTTTTTTTTTTAAACTGACCAATGAACCTGCCATTACAACGACCACTGGAAGACAGTTTCCATAACTTAAAGCCTAAACCTTTTTTCTTCAAGTCTTAAGGGATGTCCACGTGTCCTCTGACATGCTCTATTGGTGAACAATGCCCCAGATAATTTATAGCCCGTTAATGTATTTATACACAGTAATAATATCCCCATGTAAGTGCCTTTTCTCTAGCTTACATAATTGTAACCAGTTATCCAAGCTCCCCCAATCCCCTTATTAATTTAGTTGACCTTCCCTGAACCCTTTCCATTTCAAATATGTCATTTTTGTACATCTTAGCAGCCCAATGTGGCAATCTATCTAGATCCCTCTGCAACAATTGCACATCCTCTGAAGTTTTTGATGGTCGACAAAAATTTGTGTCGTCAGCAAACACAGAAACCTTGCTGACAATATCCACTACCACATCATTAATATACAGATAAAATAGAAGCGGCCCCAACACAGAACCATGTGGCACCCCACTTAGCACTTTAATCAATATTGATGAAGCCCCATTAACAACTACTCTGCATCCTATTCATTAACCAATTTTCTATCCATGTATAAATGTGCTTCCACAGACCAACAGACCATAGCTTATACATTAGTCGCCTATGATGGACTATATCAAAAGCCTTTGTAAAATCCAAGTATACTACATCTACTGCTATGCCAGAGTCTAAATTTCTATTCACTTCCTCATAAGAGCCAAGCAACTTAGTTTGACAATATCTATTCCTCCAAAATCAATGCTGGTTACTACTTATAATGTCAGTCCTTGAAACATTCTCTAGAATATGTTCCCTTATTAAATTTTCCAGTATCTTCCCCACCACTGAAGTTAAACTTACAGGTCTGCAATTACCCGGCTGTTAACAACTACCCTTTTTGAATATTGGAATAACATCAGCTTTTTTCCAATCCAGAGGAACACATGTGGGAATCTGCAAAAATAAGAAATAATGGCCTAGATAAAACGGAACTTTTAAAGACCCAGGGATGTATTTTATTTTGTCCAGGAGATTTATTAATAACCTTATTTAGTTATTTCTGTACCATATCCTCGGTTAACCAAAGTGCACGAGCATCTTTTATACAATTATTGCTACTATACTCTACATGTGTACTTGGATCTTATATAGTGTATACAGAGGGGAAAGAATGTTTAAGACATTATCGCCATCCTCCGTAACTAACATATCAACATATCTCCATTAATTAATGGTGCCACATTTTCAGTCCTCATCTTCTTACTATTAATATACTTTTAAAAAATGTTTAGGCTTAGTGATGCTTTGTTCTGCTATCATAACTTCTTTATTAATTTTAGCAAGTTTGATTGCTTTCTTACACTTCTTGTTACAGTTAATCCCTAAAGGCTCTTTCCATTCCCTCTGACTTAAAGGTTTTAAATGCCAGGATTGCAGACTTAAAGTTAAAAACACATTATGGGCCATATTTATCAAACATCATTATAGTTTTTTTACGATCGCCATAACATAACGATCGGTGTTATCGCTATCGTAAATCAACGGTGCCGATATTGTAGAATAACGATCGGTATTGTAGAATAACGATCTATATCGTAGAATAACGATCATTATTTTACGACGGCCGCGCAGCTCCTTCAATTTTTAAAGGAGCCGTGCGGTCATCGTAGCATAACGATCATTATTCTACGATACCGATCATTACTCTACGATATCGGCACCATGGATTTACAATAGTGATATTGCAGAATTACGATCAATATCGTAAAATAACAATCAGTATCGTAGAATACCGATCGTTATTTTACGGCGATCGTAAAAAAACGATAACGATGTTTGATAAATATGGCCCTATAATACATACATAGTTATTGAGGTTACATCCATCTTTTTTTTTTTTTATTTGTTCATTTGGTTTTAATTAGATAATTTTTCAATAAACGTTTAACAAAACAATATAAGAGTGAAGTTATTACAAAATATAAGTTATTATTGTATAGGATAACTGTTATATATAACTGTATAGGATGTACTCAGGTATATTGACTCATTTTTACCAAACTTATTCGTTCGACATAACAATTAGTGGTTTTCAATTATTGCGGTTCACACAGAGTAGTCAATCCTGAAGTTGGGCTTAGACCTAAATTCAACAGTATGGATTCTATATATCCAAACAAGAGTTTTCTTTCTCCGTGACCTGTGGCTATCCAGCAATCCCCCGGTTTATTTCTATGCCCAAATGGTTAAGCAGTGGGTTCGTGGGGTTGCATTCTAAGATCCCATATGTCCCATATTTTGGACCAGTTTTTTAAATTGTTGGTTAGCATGTTGGCCGTGTACTCGCCACCGTGCACCCACCATATCCTATTATTAATTCTGTCTTTGTTATGTTTCCTCCTTTCCATGTTTTAGCTATTAGGCTTCTTGTTACCCCGCAAATAATTGCTATTAGTTTATTAGCATGGCTATTGTAACCTGTTACTGGGTGATTAAATAATGCTGTCAGCGGTGTTAGTGTGAAGGGTTGTGTGAAAACTTCCCCAATTATTTGTTCACATATAATCCATATTGACTTAACTTCTCTGCATTCCCACCAGCAGTGGAGTTGGTCAGCTGTTAATTGGCAACCTCAATAGCATAGTGGTGGTGTTGCGGAGGAGATTTTGTTTAGGAAGGCCGGGGTGGTATACCAATCGTGCAATATCTTGTATGCCTTTTCCTTTATAATTATGTTAGAGGAGCATCTGAGAAATATTTTGGACCACTGTGATTCTGTGAGTGTGGATTGGAGTCTGGTTTCCCATTTCAGTATTGGGTGGATTTTTTTTTTTTTAATTCCCCCCAGTTGGAGGTAGTTTATTTTTTTTATAGTAAACATATAAATTGACATCTGCGTACAGTTATTTCGTCAAACATATGGTGTTTTCATTTGGTTATATTTATACAGTTTTGCGTGTTCACATTTTGCATATTTCCACCTTATACAGTTTACAATTTCGGATAGTATATTTGTTATCCCATCAACACTGTTTTATATATATAACTGTTTGGTTGTAGTGATTCAATTAGTAATAAACAACTATTTACATTTTCCCTGTTGTTCATTTTGCCTTTTTGTGTATTCTTTTCCTTGCTATGATGTGTGCTTATTAAACTCTCTGAGTGTGTTCAGTGGGTCCATTTTTGTGTCCCCATAGTTATTTTGGGTTTCCTACGTGTGGGAGGAAGTCTCCCATCTGTGCCATATTTTTGCGAATTTGGCGGTGCAACCTCTGGCTATGTATATTGTTTTTTTGTATGCTAGTGTGGAGTTAACCTCGGCTATCCATTGTTGTAGTGTGGGGGTGTTTGCCTGCATCCACAGCTTTGCTATCATTTTCTTGGCTAGGAAAAGGGTTTCACATAGGAGTATATTGGTGAATTTGTCCACTGACAGGTATTCTGTCATACCTAGAATACACAGTTTGGGGTCTATTCCCACCGGGCACCCCATATGATCGTGTAGGAATGCTAGTACCTGTCGCCAGTATCCTTGAATGCGGGGGCAGCTCCATATCATGTGGTAAAAGGTTCCTGGTTCATTGTTGCATTTGGGGCATAGGGGACTTCTGTCTGTTTTGTACTTGGCTAGTTGGATTGGTGTCAGATATGCTCTGTGGAGCACATACAGGTGGGTCATTCTGTCTGATGCTTTTGGGGAGACCATTTTTTGCGTTGCCTGGGCCTCCTCCCATTCTTCACCTTCAAGTTGTCCTAGGTCTCGCTCCCATGTTCTTTTTTTGTAGAAGGCTTGTCTGCGGGAGCGGGGTGTGTGGAGGAGATTGTATATTTGGGATATTAATTTGGTTGAGCTGTTTGATTTTATTAGTTGCGTGATTGGATTGTTTGGTAGCTCGGCAGATTGGCCTCCAAATTGTGTGGTGAATGCATGCTTAAGTTGTAAGTATCTGAATAAAAAGTGTTGTGGTGTTTGATATTCTGTGCGTAATTGGTTGAAGGGTTTGATACTGTTCTCATGAAGTATATTGGTAAGTTTAGTTATTCCGAGTCTGCACCACAGCTCTCGTTGGGGTATTGTGTTGAATTCTTTTAGTTGTTTGTTGTGCCATATTGGTGTTTGTTTATTAATGTAAGGGATCTCCAGGCTCTGTATAGCTAGGTCCCAGACCTTTAGTGCTTGTAGATGAAGGGGGTAAGGTGTAACTGGGGGAGTGTTCCCTTCAGGCCATGGGAAAGAAGGAGTAGAGTATCGTGTGTACCATTTGATTTTGTGTTTGTCATAAGTTGCCAGAATCTGGTTGATTCATCTTTTGTCCAGTGGTACAGATGAGAGATCTGGGAGGCAATGTAGTATTTTCTGAAGTCTGGGAGTGCTATTCCTCCTAGTTCGGTGGGGTGTTGTAACGTTGTCCATCGTAATTTATGTCTGTTGTTTCCCCACACAAAGGGGCGTAGGAGAGAGTCGATTATTTTGAAATATCGTAGGGGTATGATGATGGGTGAGTGCCATAATATGTACAGGATTTTTGGCAGGAGTATCATTTTTATGATGTTGGCTCGACCTGCTATTCCCAGGGGGAGTTTGGACCAGATTTGAGTTTTTTGTTTAATGGTTTGGATCAGGGGTTCAAGGTTGAGTTGGATGTAGTCTTCCGACTTCCTGGAGAATTGGGTGGATTTTTAGTGGCTGTCTTTCATGCCATATTATTTTATATAAAAAGGAAATTGCTCCCTTTTGTGGTCCTGTGCTGGTACTAAAAATCTCGAAAGAGGTAGGTCTTTGGTCTGTGCATTTTGATAGTGTTTTTCTTACAAAAGATAGTATTCTCATGTATGGGAACCATAATGAGTCAGTTAAAGTTTCTTTTGTGCATCCTTCCATGGTATCAGCTGGCCCGCGGGGGTCATAACATCTGACACCCTCTTTATACCCGAGCTAATTCTAGGTCTCCTGCCCTGCCAAACAAACATTTTTATCTCCCTTTGTAGAGGAACAAGATCCTTTTTCCCGAGGTGCATGGGGAGAGCCCGAAACAAATATAGGATTTTTGGAAGTATGGTCAACTTGACCGCTGTTATTCTTCCTTTCTTACTACCATTGATAATTGGTAAGGTGACCATTCTTTTAGTAGTTTAGTTAACTGAGAGATGAGACTTGTGTAGTTCTGGGTATATAGTATTTTTTAGTCTGCGCACAGTTGTATGCACAGATATTGGAAAGATTTGTTCGCCCATTTGAAATGAAATTGGGTTTGTAGTTTTGATTGATCGGTATCAGGTAAAGCTATACCATAGGCTACCGATTTGGAGTGGTTGGTTTTGAAGCCTTATATGTCCCTGAACCTGTTTAATTCTGTGCACACATTTGGAAGGGAGTTGAGGGGATTCGTAAGGTATAACAGAGTGTCATGCGCATAGAGCGATATTTTTGTTTCTTTTTTCTCTATCCCGATGCCTTTGATGTTTGCATTATCCCTTATTTTTTGAGTCAGGGGTTCAATGCTCATGGCAAAAAGTAGTGGAGAAAGCAGACAACCTTGCTTAGTTCCGTTGCGGATATGAATTTCTTGTGAGGGGTAGCCTATATTCCTAACCTTTGCCCTTGGATCGCGGTATAGGCTGGGTTAGGACTTCCTGTAGGTATTGCCAATCCACCCTGTCAAATGCTTTTTCCACGTCTAGTGACAAAAGCTTTGCAGGGATGTTATTAATTAGGGTGGATTGCATGAGATTTAGTGCAGTTCTAACATTATCTGTAGGTTGACGGTGCATGACGAAGCCTGTCTGGTCATAGTGGATGATTGAGGGGAGGATTATTTTCAGTGTATTTGCTAATATTTTTGCAAAAAGCTTCACATCTGTATTTATTAGTGATATTGGCCTGTAATTTTGTATTTGCGTTGTGTCTCTGTCTGGTTTGGGGATGACGATGATGTGGGCTTCTAGCATCTCTTTCAGGAATAGGTCAGATCCCAGCAGGACATTATTAAAGAGCTTAAGTAGGTGTGGTATTAATAACTTTGAGAATGATTTATAATATAGATTTGTGAATCCGTCAGGGCCGGGTGCTTTCCTTTCTTTTAGAATTTCTGTCTCTTCGTGTATTGTGATTGGGGATGTTAGGGAGATGCTTTGTTCTGTTCTGGTTTGGCTGTTGTATAGAGTTTGAAAGTATTGTGCGAACTGGTTAGTGATCCATTGTGGATCGTAATGTAAATTGCCTTTGTGGTCCCTAATCAGTAAGAAGTTGTTGGCGGTCATTTTGTTTTTTCATTTATTTGCAAGAATGGTATTGGGTTTATTATATTTGCTATAAAGGTATTGGTTCATGAACCTAAGGGCTTTTTCCGCTTTCTTGTTCAGTAATTGGTTTAATTCTCTTTTATAGGTGGACGCAGTTCTGCTTAAATCTTCATCCGATTTCTTACTTAATTGGTAGTCTGAGGTTTTAATAAGTGAGACAAGATCCAATATTCTTTTTTCCCTAGTTTTTTTGAGCTTTGCTGCTAATTGAATGCATTTACCCCTAACCACTGCTTTATGGGCTGTCCATAATAAAGATGTTGATATCTCTTGGTTTTTTATTATCCTGAAAATAATGTTGAATAGTGAGTGAAACCTCTTTCTGATTTTGTTCTGTGGCCAAGTGTGACTCGTTGAGTCTCCATAAGGGAGGGGGTCTGTTCTGTAGTAAAATTCGTAAGGTGATACTGACATAGGCTTGGTCCGACCAGGAAATCTCCGATATATAAGCGTTCGATGTGGGGGGTAACAATTGTGAGTTCGTAAATATATAGTCAAGTCTGGAAAAGTTTTATGCACAGGGGAATAGTATGAATATTCTTTTTGGTGTGGGTGGTGGAGTTGCCAAGTATCCACTAAGTTATTGGATTTCAGAAATTATGTGAAGCATCATGGGGTCTGAGGAGTCTTGCCGCTTCCCCACACTGCTTATCTATCCAGAAACGGATGCATTGTGGCGTTGAATTCGCCTCCGGCTATTATCAGGCCTGTTGCGAAGTGTGATAATTATATCCCCAGTGAGTGATAGAAGGATTTTTGTGATTTGTTAGGGGTATATATGTTGGTGAGTGTAATTTTTGTCGATTGTATACATCCGTTGAGTATGATAAAGTGACCATGTGTGTCACATTTGGAGGAATCCACCGTAAAACCCAGTGATCCTTTGATTAGGATGGCCCCCCGGCCTTCTTTGTATGTGCTGAAGCAAAGAAAGTTTTAGTATATTTTTTACCCTAGTATTTGGGTTTGTGTCCCTTTTTGAAATGTGTTTCTTGTAGGAGTATGATGTCCGGATTTGGTTTATTGTAATATTGCAGGGCCAATTTCCTTTTTTGTGGGGTGTTTATGCCTTTCACATTGTGTATTATGTTTATGTTATTGGACATAGTGGAGCACGGCCGCGTTTTGGTTCAGCATCTTTGAAGATATACTTACAGGTTGCTGTTTTTCGGGATGGGAGTTTTATGGGATATTTACTATTGTTGAGTCGTGGGATGGGAGTACTGCTGGGCCGCCACAGGTCTCCGCTTCTTATTGTATGGTTACAGCATATTCCATTATGAGTTTGGAGCTTATACTCTTCCTGAGAAAACATTAAGTAAGCATTCCTTAAATAAAAATGAAACCTAAGGTCATAAATATACAGTAGAAGGTTTAGTGTTGGGGATGCCATTCTATTTCAATGGCTTCCGGGAGGGAGAGTTTTTAGATGTCTCTCTCTCGAGTTAGTTTGGTTATGAGAGTTCCGTAGAGCTCTCCTTTAAGTGGGGGTAATGTCTATACACGTACTAGGATAAGTGTTTTTAAGTAGTGCCAGGAGGTGTCCGGTTCTTGAGGGTGATAAATTCCTGGGAAGTGGGTTACAGGGGAGAAGTAGGTCCTGGTTTGGGACAAGAACATAATATATGGTGGGTTTCCGTTTTTTGTCCAGGTAGGGAGTAGTCTCCTTATGATATCGGACCCGATATCGGATATCGGAATTATGCAACCTATGTCTTAGTATTCTGTTAGCTTTATTCAGATTTGGCACATAAACTGTTATTTATATTTTATTTATGGCTATTTTGAAAAGTACCTTTACATATCATATTACTTGTAATATAGTACTATGATAACATACCCTAGACTAACCCTTATAGTCTAATATAAGAAAATTTTGTTTTAGTATGCTCTATTTCCGGTCTTATTATTTTAAGGTTGGTTCTTGTGACCCTTATATGCTATCCTGTGAGATACCAAATATATATGTATGTAGTATAGAGGTATACTGGTTGCTTGCAAACAACCGGGAAATAATAACTGAAAATCATATTGTATAGCATAATGGGATAGCTATCTATACTTCAAGAGATAGCCCTATCAGGCCTCTATTTAGGATTGATGGGGATTGATGATGTTGTCCCGGGGCGTTTGTTTTCGGGTATAAGACCCTTTGGGATCCAGGCTTTATAGTGGTTATAAGGGCCCTTGTGCTGTCAAGGTGATTAGGGAGTTGGTAGCTTACCGGTTCCGTGACACAAAGACCCGCTAATCCCATGATACATATACTATGATAACTAATACCAACATATTAACACCACAGAGTAAGGGAACATATTTTTAGGATCACTTAACAATAAATTAGACCCAAGCTATACACCTTATTGTATATATAAGAACGGCCCAATGGTACTTTCTAATTTTTGCATTCTTGGGGTGTTATATACTTATGTTATAATATTGTCTAGGGAAGATATAACGACTGTAGCTGTAAATGGTACCAGGTTCATCGTGTAAAATAGCTGTTTATGGTAGACCACGTAGATTTGTTATGGCATGGTTTTAGTTACTTTCAAGCTAATAGGGTGGCGTAGCTTCATCTTGGGACGTTGAACGAATCCCATAGCTCTATGTCAGGTGCTGCAGCGTGGTGTCTGAATCAACTGGGGAGGCTTTTAGGGGAGTCAGTAATAGCCCAGGGATCGAGCACAGACCAATAATGGTCGATATGTTCGGTAAGTATTAAAGGGCATGTCCACCCCAAAATTTAACTTTTGATATGTGGTAGGGCATGCTCCCCCAGCCCCAACCGCATTAATATAATTGTTAGAAAGTCCCCCGATTCTTACTTACCTGCCCTCTCTCCCCTGCTGCAGTGTTCAGGCCCTCTGCTTGCATGGAATTGAAAGCAGGGGGCGGGACCGGCAGCCGCGTCCGTGATTGGCTGAGAGGCAGGGAGGGCTGCACTGAGCATGCCTCAACCTTGATGAGGTTGAGGAAGTCTCAGGCACAGCATGAGTCACACACTGCTCCTACACAGCACTTTCCTGGACTTTGGAGGGGCACAGCAGGGGAACTATTTTGAGCAGAAATGTAAGGTAAGGATTGTTTTAAACTACTTGATGTGGCCAGTAAGGGGTTAAATTTTAGTTTTGGGGGTGGACATGCCCTTTAACTAAGTACTTGCGTGACCAGAGGGGGTGAGCCGTTCAGTTCGGTATGGATGACGCCAAGGAATGGCGCGGGAATCTCTGTGATTTGGGATCAATATTAATCCAAGCTTTTTGCAGTGGGGGTGTTCTCTGCGCCTTCTGTGAATGAGTAGGGAAGGTGTGGTGAGGCCCAGTCTGCTCAGGAAGGCTTCACCATCATCTGGGGAGGATATCGAAATCAGGCGACCGTTTCTGAGGACAGACAATTTAAATGGATGGCCCCATCTGTATTTGATCCTGTTTTTGTTTAATACATCTGTTATAGGCCTCATGTCCCGGCGTCTCATCAGCGCGGAGGTGGATAGGTCGTTGTTGGTCCGAGGACGCCTCCAAGGTAGCCACACTTCTAGTTTCACCTCCCAGATGATTTGTGTCTGGGATGTTTGGATGATCTTCTCTATATTGTTATATAGTGCGTCCAGGTCCGTTCTCGTGCAAGGAGTTTCCTGTCCTTTCTCCACGAGTCCAGCGCCATCTTGGGTGCCACGTTGAGTTTAAGGTGCAAAGAACTCCATTAAGTCCGAATTAGCTCCCGTTTGTTTCTTGGGAGGCATGGGTTTGGTCTCCTTGAGGTAAGGGAGAGGGTAAGGGTTTTGATGTCCCTTTTCAGGCTGTTCCCTTGTGCTTAAGATAGCTTTTGGACTGGAGCTCCTGGGAGATACGACTGCTCACATTCACGGTCAGACTCTGCCCCCCGAGGTTACATCCATCTTGTCCAACCTTTATACCTTGCTCTTTAACACTACCTAACAGTTGATCCAGGAAGGCAGAAAGGGAGGACAATTTTTATTACTGACTCCAAATGGCAATCAGAAAGTATCCCTGGATGAACCAGAACTACAGTATATGTACTAATACCAGTAATTCTTAATATTTTTTAATACACGGAAATACAAAAAAAATTCATACACATTTAAACATTACGAGGCCAAGGTTGGGGGGATTACCTTTTTTAGTTTGGGGGGGACATGTCCTACAATCACTTATACACCATCTCAATACACCACAGGATCACACACACATAGATAATTTTTTCTGTTCACCCAAAGGCAGCATACATAAAGATATCCCTGCCTCCCCAGGTAGGACTGACCTTCCTATACATTTATGCTTCCCTTTACCTTCCTAATGTTTTTCAGTCCTACCTGTGATAACGGCTCCCACCAATTTTCTTTTTTATTTTATACCAGTTTCAATGGGCTGTTTTTTTGCTGCAGGGTGGTCATAACATCTTGTACCCCCTGAAGAGGCTAGCCGTCTCCTCTTTTGCCCAGTGGATTTAGCTGTTCCTTTTCTGTAAGTGCCACCAGTTCCTATAACCCCAGTCTAGAGAGAAACCAGCAGAATCACTTCCACCTGCGTTCTACACATTCCATTCAAGGGGATGACGTCATCAAGACAGACCTGGGCATCACATGAGGTTTTATTAGAGCAGTGGATGCTTGCCTTTCCTTGCTTCCTCTTAGAGGAACACCCTGTATGCTGAGACACCCTGACTGCTATCTGCCAATCTCTTCTTGCTCTGCAAACTGTGAGTAAGCATTAGGTATAGTAATGATGAAATGTTTTTTTTTTTATACAATCTTATAACATTAACAGGGAGATTCAATAAAAGCTCTTATCGTTTAAAATGGTGCTAATTTTGCCCCAACCAATCAGATCCTATTTAACATTTGAAAGCTAAGATCTGATTGGTTGGGGCAAAATTAGCACCATTTTAAACGATAAGAACTTTTATTGAATCTCCCTGTAAGTTCATAGATAGTAACATAGGTATGTTTGGTTGTGTGCTTTTATAGATGCCTGAAACATCTGATTTCCCAACTCCTACTCCTGATTTTACATAGTAACATAGTAATTAAGGTTGAATAATAACATACGTCCATCAAGTCCAACCTATTCACCCTCTTTTTTTTTTTTTTTAACCCTACCTAACAATTGATCCAGAGGAAGGCAAAAAAAACAGCTAAAAAGGGCGAAAAACTTACTTCCTGACTACAAACGGCAATGGTAAAGTATCCCTGGATCAACGAGATCTATATGTATTAATACCAGTAATTCTCAATATTTTTTAGTTTTAGAAACTTATTCAGGCCTTTTTTAAAACTATTCAATGAACTTGCCATTACCACTTCTGCTGGAAGACAGTTCCACAGTTTCATCGTTCTTACTGTAAAGAAACCTCTCCTAACCTGAAGATGAAACTTCTTTTCTTCCAACCTTAAAGGATGTCCACGAGTCCTCTGATATGACCTATTAGTAAACAATGCACCAGAGAGTTCATTGTATGACCCATTAATATATTTGTATAAGGTTATCATGTCCCCATGCAAGCATCGCTTCTCCAATGTAAACAGCCCTAACTTGTCTAATCTGCCTGCATATTCAAGCCCCTCCATTCCCCCTATTAATTTAGTTGCCCTTCTCTGAACTGCTTCAATTTCCAAGATGTCCCTTTTGTATATGGGATTCCAAAACTGCACCGCATATTCCAAATGAGGCCTTACCAGTGCCTTGTAAAGAGGGAGAATAATATTTTTCCCTCTTGAATCTATTCCTCTCTTTATACAAGACAATATCTTTCTAGCTCTAGCCGTTACTACCTGGCATTGTTTGCTATAGCTAAGTCTGTTATCTACCAGAACCCCAAATCTTTTTCCATTACAGATGCACTTAACACAAAGTTATTTATGGTGTAGCTGGCACAGGGATTATTAAATCCTAAATATTAAAAACCTTACATTTATCAACATTGAATCTCATCTGCCATTCTGCTGCCCATTTTGATTATCTAGGTCTGCTTGCAGCACTTGCACATCATTTGAAGTTTCTAAAGCTCTGCATAGTTTAGTGTCATGAGCAAACACTGAGACCTTGCTCTCAATGCCCCCTTCTAAGTTATTTATAAACAGATTAAACAGAAGCGGCCCCAGTACAGAACCCTGAGGCACTCCGCTTAGAACTTTAGCCCACATAGATGTAGCTCCATTAACCACCACTCTCTGTTTGCGATCCAATAACCAGTTCTCTATCCATAAACAAATGTTTTTGGATGTAAGATGAGGCCAACAGTCCTCAGTTTATACATTAGTCGCCTATGTGGCACAGTATCAAAAGCTTTCGCAAAATCCAAGTATACCACATCCACTGCTGTGCCTGAATCTAACTTCTTACTAGCTTCTTCATAAAAAACAATTAAATTTGTCTGGCATGATCTATTTGTCATAAATCCATGCTGACTACTACTAATAAGATGAGCTCTGGAGACAAAGTCAAGGATATGATCCCGTAACAAAATTGCCAGCACCTTCCCTACCACTGATGTTAGGCTTACAGGTCTATAGTTACCAGGCTGTGAACGACTACCTTTTTAAAATATGGGTATTGCATTGGCAATCCAGCCGCACATCCCCAGACCAAAGCAAATCTGAAAATATGAAAAGTAACCTGGCTAAAAACCTCCAAGAAGGTATCATTAAAATCCATCCTAGATGTCTTAGGTCTCTGTTCAAAAAAAAAAACAGATGGCTTCTCCAAACTTAAGAGAATTAAGAGCTATTATTTTAGCCCTGAAAAACTTTCAACAATTGATTCAAGGAAAAATAGTACAGATCCAAACAGACAATACCTCAGCTGCCGCTTATATAAATCACCAAGGAGGAACCAAAAGTTTAAGTCCTTTAGTATAGTATAGTATAGTATTTGAGGTTGAATAAAGTCATATTTCCATCCTGTCCAACCCATCTAGCAATATCCTCATTTCCTGCCTAACTGTTGTTCCAGAGGAAGGCAAAAAAAACACCAAATTTATGAGGGGGGGGGAAAAATTCCTTCCTGACTCCATGTGGCAATCGGAAATTTCCATTACTTACCAGTAACTTGCAACATTCCTTGTTTGCAGAAACTCATCCAGCTTTTTTTTTAACCTGACCAATGAACCTGCCATAGCAACGTCCACTGGAAGACCCTTCCATAGCTTTACTGTTCTCAGTAGAACAGTCTTTAGCTTTATCTCAAGAAAAAAAAAAGCTAGAACAGAGATTACAGGGCTCTGGGTCAAAATGCTCTAGTACAACCCTGGAACTTCAGACTGGATTTTGTCTTTCCTTCCATCCCTCTTTTAACCAAAGTATTGAGGAAGATCAGACAAGAGAAGAGCATTGTGATTTTGACTGCTCCAGCCTAAGCCCAAAGAACTTAGTATACAGATCTTGTTCAATTATCAATCAAACCTTTCTGACTTCTTTCAGTGTGCCAGGACCTTCTTCACCAAGGACAAGCCCTTTATCCGCAAGTAGAGAATCTAAAACTCAGTGCCCAGTTTCTGAAATGGAAATGATGGGTAATTCAGGCCTACAAAAAAATCTGGCACCCAACACACTGTAAGTTTAAATTTCAGCCTTAGGAGCTATTTATGAGACTAAATTGGCTGATCACCATCTTATAAAAAGATTTATAAAAGCAGCTAAGAAATTAAAACCCAAGCTAAGATCTTTGGTTCCCAAATGGGATTTAGGCTTAGTGTTGAGAGCATTAAGTTCTTCACAATTTGAACCTCAGTAAGAAGTCCACATCAAATATCTATCATGGAAAGCCGCTTTTCCAGTAGCCATCTGTTCTTCTAGAATAATAAGTGAAATTCAGGCCTTATCTTGTAGAGAACCTTTTTTACAGGTTTAAAGGGCAAGTCCACCCCCAAAACTAACTTTTTATATTTATTTAGCCCAAATAAGTGCTCCAAAACAAACTTTACAGCATGTAAATCGGTCCAGTGGTTCAAAAGTTACAGACCTTTGAGATATATATCAGGCTGCACTTCCTCTCCACTTCCACTTTAGATGACCCCGAGCTGCAGCTTAGAAAAAAAAAAAAATTCTTGCCTGTGTTTGTGTGTGTCTCTCTCTCTATCTCTCTCTCTGGGCTGGCTGGCTGCAGCTGTTGATCCTGGATTTCTTCAGTACACATAACCTTTACAGCTGTGATTGGTTGAGAGGGAAAATCCAGGGATCCAGGGGTCAGACCATTACTGATGCAACTTCCTCTGTTCTCACTGCTGGATGCTAACAGACATGCTCAAGAACATGAAAAGAACAGAGGCAAGGTAATGTAACCTGTCTCTGTTCATCGCTGTATTGGTCCATGCTGCAGGATTAAGCCAGCTACAAAGGTCTGTAACTTTTGAACCACTGGACCGATTTACATGCTGTAAAGTTTGTTTTGGAGCACTTATTTGGGCCAAATAAATATAAAAAGTTAGTTTTGGGGGTGGACTTGCCCTTTAAGAAGAGGATATCACTTTATCTCTTGACCTTACGTTAATACCTAAAGTATCTTCCATGCATCGGCGTTTCCACAAGTGTGCCACTATCAGGAGTTAGCAATGGACTATCCTTCTCCCGTTTTGCTGTTATGCCATCTCAGTTACTAAAACTGACCAAGCCTGTCCGTGACTTTGAGACTTTTGACAAACACAGTGCTAACTATAGCACAGGGATCCACAGACTAGAGTAAGGGAAGAAGGTACCGCTATTTACACAACATATATACTTATTTAATTATGATTGTTTGGCAGACTAATTAGGCAACATGGTTTGTTTGTATAATATATTTTTAATTGTTTTTAACAGGGGGGGGTTTGGGTTTAATGATAAATAAAGGATTTTTATTACATTAATTAGAGTGTGCAGACCATTTCTAAAGGGATTCTGTTGTTTCTTATTACATCATTAGTTAGTTGTTATCCCTGATCTAACAACTCCCCTACATGTTCCAGTATCGGAAAGGGTTAAATGTATTGGTTTTTGCTTAACCTATACTAGTGCCCTATCTCAAATAGTGTTTTTGTATCTTCCATGCTTCACAGACTACAGGGAATTTTTCTTCCTTCATTCTACCCAAATCCTACTATTAAAGAAGAAGAGAGAAACCACAAAGTTGATGTTAAAAGATGTGTGTTGGCTTATCTTGCTAGAGTTCTAGAATTCAGGAAATCGGACTCTCTATTTGTATCTTTCTAAGAAGTAAGGAAAGGTATGTCTATTTCTAAACATACTTTAGCCAGATGGATTAGAATGGTAGTGGTATTTTTATACCAAACGATGGCCATTTCAGTCCCTCAAGAGGAGTGGGCTCTAATGCCCACTCTACTTGGGCTATGTCTACATCCTGGGCAATCATTGTTCCACATGAGCACATATGCAAAGCAGCGACCTGGTCTTCTTACCTTTGCTAATCATTATAAGCTCAATGTCATGCAAAAAGAGGAAGCAACTTTTGGTGTTAAAGTTCTAGAGACTATTAATAATTAGTTTCTGACTATGTATATTGGTTCCTTCCTGCTTGGACTTAACAGCTTTGTTATTGTCATGAACTTACCTATTGTCCCGATCCATCATGTCGGCGACGCCGCCGACATGGTGATGTCACAACGCTGCATCCCCACCGCGAACTTTCAAAAGCCGCCGTCGCTCCTCTACCATTGCCTGATTGTAGCCTCTGCTACCCCGGCTCCGGGACTACTTTCCTAGACTGTTCCAGTATCTTCTTTCCTGCCTGTACCTGTGACCACTTACCTAGCCCATTCCTGTGCCTACTTACCCTGCTAGTTCCAGTACTCCTTCTCCAACATCTTGGTTTCCAGTTTCCAGCCTACAGTTCCCAGCAGCATCTTGGTTTCCAGTTTCCAAGCCTACAGTTCCCAGCAGCATCTTGGTTTCCAGCCTACAGTTCCCAGCAGCATCTTGGTTTCCAGTGTCCAGTCTACAGTTCCCAGCAGTATCTTGGTTTCCAGTTTCCAGCCTACAGTTCCCAGCAGCATCATGGTTTCCAGTTTCCTGCCTACTGTTCCCTGCAGCCTCTGTGTTTCTGGATCTTCCGGAACTTCAGCCTCCTCCTGGAAAGCATACTTGTAAGTACCCCTGCCATCAGGCTATATTCCTTACAGTACAATCAGGTCATGGAAACGCCTGAGAAGGCCATGGCAGAGTTGAGTAAAACACTCCAAACTTTGTCCAAATGCATAGAGGTTTTTGAACACCACCAGGGATAGTTGGCCCAATACATGAACTCCCTCGCTTTCCCGACTTCCCCCGGCTCCTGCCTCTGCTCCTGTTTCTACTCCTCCACCTACACCGCCCGGATCTGGTGACCCCTCTCTTCATAGAGAACCCTGCTTACCTCCGCCTTCCCAATTTGATGGTAATGCTCAAGCTTGCCGAGGATTCATTAAATAGTGCCAGATCCAATTTGAACTTCAACCATCACATTTTGTATCTGACCGAGCAAAGGTTGGTTACATCATCGCCTTGCTTGATGATTTTTTTTCCACCCAGGCCTTTGTCGATTCTGGCGCAGCAGGGAATTTCATTGATGCTACATTTGCTGCACAATTGGGGCTTCCTCTTCTTCACCTGCACCAACCTCTTCGGGTCCTGGCCATTGATAACAACCCCTTGGCCTCTTCATTCAACTCTAAGTCTACATACAAAGTTCTATTGCAAATCGGCATACTTCATCAAGAACATTTATCCTTTCTGGTAACCCGCAGTCCATCTGCCCCTCTGATCCTAGTACTCCCATGGCTCCGTGTTCACAACCCTTTCATAGACTGGCCTAACAATGAACTTGTATCTTGGAGTTCTTCTTGTTTTTCCAAATGTCTCCCTTTTTTCTTATTATTTGCTCTTCCGTTAATTGTGTAATTAAACCTGTGGAATCTCTTCCTGAGTGTTACCATGAATTTTCTGGTGTTTTTTGCAAGAAACGGGCTGAGAAACTCCCTCCACACCAACTCATATGATTGCCCCATTGATCTTATTCCCGGTACCATGCCACCTCGGGACGCACATATCCTCTATGCCCCTCTGAAACGAAAGCCATGAAAGACTACATTAGGGAACATTTGGCCCGGGGATTCAATAGACCTTCCAGTTCTCCAGCCGGGGGCAAGTTTCTTTTTTGTCGAAAAGATGGAATTTTACGCCCCTGTATTGATTATAGGGGTTTGAATAAGATCACTCTACCACTCATCTTGGAATTATTCGATCAGCTCAAAGTAGCTAAAATATTCACTAAACTTGACCTCGAGGAGCATATAATTTAATTCGCAATCGCAAAGGGGACGAGTGGAAAACGGCCTTTATTACTTGTGATGGCCATTATGAATATTTTGTGATGCCCTTTGGCATTTGTAATGCTCCAGCGTTCTTTCAAGAGATTGTTAACGACATCTTTTGAGATCTTCTAGGTATTTCTGTAGTTGTATATCTTGATGACATTTTGGTCTATTCCCAGGATCTTCCTACACATTGTCTCCATGTGCAGCAGGTTTTAAAATGTTTAAGAGAAAATAACGTATGTGCCAAGCTAGAAAAATGTCTCTTTGAACTTCCTCAAGTATCTTTTCTTGGTTACATTGTATCCGCCCAAGGATTTTTGATAGACCCTGTCAAATTTTCTGCCACCCAAAACTGGCCTCTTCCTACCGAAACCAAAGCCATTCAAAGATTTATCGGCTTTGCTAACTACTATAGACAATTTATTAAAGGGTACTCTTCAATCATTTCTCCTATCTTAGCCCTAATTAGAAAAGGTGGTAGACCCCTGCTGCCCTCGGAGCATTTAACCAGTTAAAGGAAGCCTTTGCCTCTGCTCCAATTTTAGTTCATCCGGATCCCAGCCTTCCCTTCTATATTGACGTAGATGCTTCTGACTTGGGTGCGGGAGCAGTCCTTTCACAAAGACAAGGTATAAAAGGGAAACTCCATCCGTGTGCCTATTTTTCTAAGAAGTTCCTACCCAATGAACGGAATTATTATATCGGTAATCGTGAACTGCTGGCCATCTGTTGGCTGTAGAGGAATGGCGCCATTTGTTAAAAGGCACTTCTTTACCTGTTACCATCTTTACTGATCATAAAAATCTTGAATACATCCAAAACCTTAAGAGATTAAATCCACGCCAAGCTCGTTGGTCCTTATTCTACTCCCGGTTCAATTTTATTATCACCTACCAACCAGGTTCCAAAAACACTAAAGCCGAAGCTCTCTCTAGATCCTTCATCACTTCTGATTCTTCTGACCAGGATAAGGATCCTGTGATCCCAGCAACCAAGATTATGGCCTCTCTTACTCCGCACCTCTGTTCCCAAATCCAATCTGCTCAGGACTCTGCTCCTCCTGACACTCCGCCGGGCAGAATCTTTATACCTCTTCACCTTCGGAATACCATCCTTCGGCAGTCTCTGGTATGACAGGCTAGACACCCTGGTATGAGCAAAACATTTGATCTTCTAGCCTGCTCTCTCTGTTGGCCAACCATCAGAAGGGATGTTAAATACTTTGTTCTAGTCTGTTCCCACTGTACCCAGTCTAAATCCCCTTGAATGCTTCCCTGTGGGCTTCTTCAAACTCTTTCCATTCCACCCCAGCCTTGGACCCATTTGTCTATGGATTTCATTGTTGAGCTTCCTCCTTCCAAATGGAACACTGTCATTTGGGTAACTGTAGACCGCTTCAGTAAAATGGCACATTTTGTCCCTCTTCCAAAACTACCATCTTCTGTGGAACTAGCTCAATTATTTATCTCTCATATTTTTCTCCTCCATGGACTTCCTGTTGAAATAGTTTCTGACAGAGGAACTCAATTCTTTTCTAAATTCTGGAGAGCATTGTGTAAATCCATGGGAACTAAATTACAATTTTCCTTCGCTTATTACCCACAGTTCAGGGGCTACTGAACGCATTAATCAGTCTCTAGAACAGTATCTCAGGTGCTATATTTCCTATACCCAAGATGATTGATCTGACCTCCTGCCCTGAGCTGAATTTTCCCATAACAATGCCACTCACTCATCTGGAAAATCTCCTTTATTTGTATCTTCGGCACTAATCCAAGATTTTTTCCTCAGGGTTTCCTTTGCACACAGGTTCCTGCTGCTGATGACTCTGTTGCTCAAATGTCAGCTATTTGTCATTCTACTGAAATCTGCCTTCAGAAATAAACCCTTGCACAAAAAAACGCTCCGTTGGAGATAAAGTGTGGCTTTCTTCTGCTCATATTAATCTACGTGTTCCTTCTGACAAATTGGGACCCAAATTTATCGGTCCTTTTCCTATTTTGGAACAAATTGGTTCAGCTGCTGTTCGTCTTCAACTTCCTACCATCATGCGGATTCCTAATGTCTTCTATATTTTCTCTCTTTTTATGAGTATGTATATTTTGGACTAGGAAAGGTAAGGGGAGGCATAACATTTATAGAAGGGTCAGTCCTACCTGGGGGGGAGGAGAGATATCTATACATATGCTGCCGTTGGTGTTGCAGGAAAAGGAATTTATGCAAGTATAAACTCCAGAAATATAAATAGTTATCTTTGGTATTTTACCCCCCAAATTTTTTTATTGATTGGCAATTTAAAAGCATAAATTCATCAATATCAACAATTGATATCATAAATCACATATTTAAGTTATTTATAAATGTACTTATTTTACCAATCTTTTTACAACTAGTTATAACCATATGACTATTTCAAGGGGTACGGGTGCAGTGGCTGACTCATTCAGTTAAGTACTATAGCCTGATGAAAGGGGCTTAGGACTCCTGAAAGCTTGCTTAATTTTTCTTTTATCTAGTTTGCCAATAAAAGGTATCACAGCTCTATTTTTCTTTTCTTACTTATGGCTTACATGGTACAAACCTCAACTATTGCTTAGGTACTATAGTATGCATATGTAGTTCACAATGTTTGAAATTTCTCTTTCCTCTCTCTAACTACCCTTATCTTGAGTTTTGTCAGGTGTGTCTAGCATTTGTTCCAAATAGGGTTACTCTCAATCATAGTTATTGGGGGGTTGGTTCAATTTCACCATTGCTAGGTGGATCCGCATATATCCATGGTCCCCATATCTTATCATATTGAGTATATGATCCCTGTAATGAGCTTCTCAGTTGGTCGTTTTTACATAACCACTATATTGTATTTATAAGTCTCGTCCTATTGGGGGTTTCTTGCTTCCATGGATGCTATCAGTATATGGGTTGCTGCACATATTTTGTGAATTAATGCATTTCCCAGTTGGGATATACCAGGGATCACTCTATCAAACAAAGCTGTCCAGGGGTTTAAAATAATTTGTGACCGTAGGGCTCTGTTTATTAAATCTGTGCAGATGGTCCATAGTTTTTTAACTATCACTAGACATCCCCTGTAACACAGATCTGAAGCTCCTGGGATATCCTAGCTGGAGATAGTGGTGCAAAAACCAGCTAGACCAGTGGTGTTTTTTTAAAAAAAAATTCTTGAATAATTACATTATAGGAACATGAGGCTTAATGAGGAAATATTCTTTCCCACTGTGTGTCATCCAATGTTTCCAACAGCCACTGCTCCCATTTTGTCATAAATGGCAATTTAGGAGTGTGTCGAGCTTTATTAATTTCCTTATATATAGTTGATATTGTATCTTTCCCATCTAGGTAAGAATGACAAAGTTTCTCGAATATTGTTGGACCTTTGGTTATCTGGTATGTTATTATTTGTTCTTTATATCCAAGATGTCTTCACTTTCATCTATGGCTAACACGGTACAATTCTCTACTACTAATTATTTGTTCTATGAAGTGTTTTATTTGTAGGTAGCGTAACCATTCCGAATGGGGAAGTGTTTCCTGATAGCATGTTTGCTACTCTCGTTATCCCTTATCTAAAATATTTTTAAGCCTAATGGTGTCACTGTTTCCAATATGTATATAAACTGGGCTTCCCTACATAAAAGCAGTGTATGTTTATCACATTTCCTGATATGCTCTAATACTTGTCTGTAATTTGATATTCTATACAGTTAAAACTGTATAACTGAAACACCATGAAACTCAAACAGATATTTGTCTATGACCACATTTTTGTCCCCTTTGGCAAATGCCATAATCGCAGGTAGCCAAATACATAACATATTATAAGTGGTTTTGAAATTTTGCGACTGCAAACAATTTTCTTAAATTTTTGTAATGTCATACCCCAGCAGGGAACAGCAAAGGGTATGAAATCAACTGATTTCTCAAAATAGGAAAGAATATGTAGAATAACTAAGAAGGCATTACACAAATTAACAATTTAACACATTTTGAAAATTTCCACTGGACTGTCCCTTTAAGTAATTCCATTAATTCTTCACAAGTCTTAAATGAAAGTCATTTTAGGTGACTGCCTTATAAATATGATTCAGATAATTGTGCAAAGCTATCAGTAAAGCAAAAGGTAGCTACTTTGAAGATTCTACAATATAAAACATATTCAGGGAGATTCAATAAAAGTTCTTATCGTTAAAAATGGTGCTAATTTTGCCCCAACCAATAGGATATTAGCTTTCAAATGATAAACAATGATAGGTTAGGGCAAAATTAGCACCATATTTAACAAACTTTAATTGAATTTCCCATGATTGTATTCTGGTTTAACGCTTTTTGTTTATTGCATAATTCCATTGATTTCATTAATCTACAATGTAGAAAATAAAAAAAAAAATATAAAGAAAATGCATTGAATGAGAAGGTTTGTCCAAGCGTTTGACTGGTACTTCACTTAATACATAGAAATTTCTTTATTTTAAAGTAGATTTGAAATCACAGACACTTTAATTCAATAGAGACAATTTATCATTGGTTGATTGGCCTATCCAACATACCATACACAAGAAATCAGAAAACAGTCATCTACCTTTTTCAGGAAAAACTGACATTTTGTTTGATTTATCAAGATTTCCTCACTGAAAGATGCTTTAATAGAGGGTACTAGTTATTGCCCTCAAACATTCAAATTGTATCAGCACTCGCTTACCTGGTTTTCTAGGTGAAAGATTGTGTATGCCCCTCAAATTCACCAATTAATATCTGTCAAGCTGTCAAGAGCTTTGCTGCAAATTTCCTTTTATACTTAAGCTTACACCAACATCTTGTGGTTAAACGTCATAATTACTCTGATATGCCATATGCATGTTATATGTTATATGTCAATATTAAAGGGCATGTCCACCCCCAAAACTATAATCCCCCCCACTAATGGCCCCACCATGTAGTGTAATAAAATCCTTACCTCACATCCCAGCTCCATAAGGTTCTCCTGTAGCCCCCCCCCCCCAGTCCCATAAACTGCCCACCAGGAGGATAGCAGAGTCCATATATAGCAAGCAGAAGGCCGGGCCGGACGTCGGAGGAGAGAGGGAAGGTAAGTAAACATTGGGGCACTTTCTTAAATTATTTTATAGTGGTTGGGGCTGGGGGAAGTTATTCTATTATATGCTAAAAGTTTATCATAAGGGTGGACATGCCCTTTAAAAAACAGTTAAAATATAAATGTAAGATCATTCTTTATTCAGACTTTTTGAGCATTCCATCCAAGTTCTAAAAACTGGAATTTAAACTGAGATAGCGAATAACATTTTTGAATAAAATGTTTTTTTACTGGGTTACTCATCTCCTTCTTTCTTATGTTAGATTTAGGTTCTCACTTTTAATTTTATGGCTGTAGTGGATGAATATTTTCGCACATGGGCATTAAATTGCATATGCTACATGTGTCAATAAACATGTTTGATTTTAAATTTGGCCTTTGGTTTGTCGGGAGATAACCCCCCCCCCCTCTTGATACAATTTCTATTTTCTTTTTCTAATTCTATTTCTATTCCCATCATGTTTTGTTGTTGTATTGCCTTTTTAGGACATTTATCTGCTCTCACGAAATAGTCCTTACCTGGAATGATGAGATATCTGGTTAACTGACCTGTCAATAGATTAAATGTTTTTTCAATTTTGTCCCATTCTTTGTGGCATCTATTGACACAAAAACCACCCTTTCTATGTCATTCCTCTGTTTGATCCATCTGCCACTCAACATATTTTCTACTTTTCTACTTTTGCATAGCATTGCTTTTAAGTATCCTCTTATCCTCAGTCTTATCCAACTTTGTTTTAAGTTTTATTTTTTATCTTCCTCTATAACACTGCTTCTCAAATTTCAAAGAACAGTCCTTTTTAACGCAATTTGGTTGTGTTGGAGAAAAATATAACAATGTATTTTTATCCAATGTCTGTATTTTGAAAATAAGTTCACCTACACTATTCAGTACTTCCTGAAATAATAAAAACTTATTTATGAATTAATTTATAGTTTGTTTTTTTTTGCTCCATCTAGTGCATTCTTCATTACACATTCTTCTACTTCATTTAACCCCAACTTTTGAGATATGTACCTACAGTGGTGTGTGATTATTTATATTTTGCAGCAAGATAGCTTGAGTACAAAAGGAAATTAACAGCATTGCTTAAATGTCTAATTGAGTCCATTCTTTCCTCTAAAGGAGATCATAAACTTTGCTGGTTTATGTATGGCAAAGTACCACAATGTTCACTAACTACTGCCATCTGCTTCAGTCGGTCTGAATAGAACATTTCCGTTGGATGTCATCTACTCCCTTCACAACTTGTAGAGGCAGAAGATTTACATTGCTATGTTTGTGACCAATATAATAATCTCTTCATATACATAGTATAAGAGGCACCAGATCCACCACTATTGTGTTCAGAAGTGCTAGATTTTTTGGAAGAGAGTTCTATCCTTCCAAATATGATTGGTGAGTGTCGGTACATAACAAGCTGTCAAAATGATGAAAAACATATATTTACTTTAAAAACATTGACACACAGATTACATTGATAACTGATTGCTTCCAGTGGTTACAGGACATACTTTCCACAATGACAAAATTAATGTGGATTGTAGCTTGAGTAGCTTCTTCTACAAGCAGCTTCTACACAGGGTGTGGGAAACTAACCTGATCCAAGAACCACATTTCTGAACCAGAAGTTTTAATATTTTTTTTTAATTTTAGAAACGTATCTAGAACTCTCTTGGAGCTATCCAATGAACCTGCCATTACCACATCTGCTGAAAGACAGTTCCACACTGTAAATAAGATTTTTTTTTTTACTAATCTCAAAGGATACCCATGTCCTCTGAAATGATTTATTGGTAAACAATGCACCAGAGAGTTTATTGTACACCTCATTAATGTATTTGTAAAAAGTAATGATATCCCTGCACAAGTTCTGTCTAATCGGTCTGCTTAAGGTCATCCATTACCATTATTAATTTAGTTGTCCTTCTCTTAACTTTCTATTTCTAACCTTTTTGCAAACATCATCTTACATTTAGCAACAATAAATCTCATCTGCAACTTTGCTGCCCATCTGTCTAAATCCGCCTGCAGCAATTGCAGAAGTTTTGTGTCATCAGCAAACACAGACACTTTGCTCTTAATACCTATTTATAAACAATTGGAATAGAAGTCGTCTCAGTATAGTACCCTTTGGCACCCCACTTATAACTTTACTCCACATAGATAAGAATTCAGTGACAACTACTCTCTGTACATGATCGACCAAACAATTCTTTATCCTTATAAAAATGTGTTTATTCAAAAGGCTCTTATGTGCCACACTAACACTTTAGCAACTACTATGCCAGAATCTAAATTCTTCCTCACTTTTACATAAAAACGAATCAAGTTTGTTTGATAAGATTTATTTTTCATAGTCCAGCATTTGAACCTGTAAGTTTCCAGTATCTTCCCCGCTACTGATGTTAAACATACAGGTCTACAATTACCAGGTTGTAAACGACTACCCTTTTTAAATAATGGTATTACATTGCCTTTTTTCCAATCTAGATGGCACATCTCAACACAAAAGTGAGTCTGAAAAGATAAGGAACAATTGCCTGGAAAAAAGAGAATTTAGCCCTCTATGCATTAGTACGATATGGAGTCAGCATCATAAAAAAAGATAGATCCGCATGAACCAAGGCCACAAGGAATATGGCCTCTTTCTGCTGAATTTACAATCCTTTATTATGGGCGAAGGATTTGTGGCATTGTGCACCTGGGCCATTTTATGCACTAAGTAAGAATTTGTGCAATCATATGAGTTTTATATGAAGTTGAGGTTATGAGGTGAAGTGTTCAGAGGGTCCATATTTCTATTATGCTTAAAATTCCTAGTAAAATATAGGGGCACAACAAGTGAACAGTCTGCTTGTGACAAACGTCTGTTTCGGGCGATAAACGTAAGTGTGCTGCTGGTTTGTCAGGGGTCGATCATTGATCTGCCAGGTGGGCTGATGAATGAAACCCGACCAGATGGCTACACATGTGCAATTATTGGCTGACACAGCCACTTGTACTTTCACCCATTTATGTAATTCAACAGGTCTAGGAGTTTTATTGATATTAAACTGTTTTTGTACAATACCCTCTCTCATATATTATCAATATTCTTCTTTTATACCATTCTTATTACTAGTTACCGCTTTTAGGACTAGATTGCTCTATAGTATATACAGGGGGGAAAACTGATTTAGCACATTTGCCTTCTTGCCATCCTCTATAGCCATCTTAGCACCGTTTCACATTTTCTGTCCTCATCTTTTTACTATTGATATAATAATTTTTTAAGGATGGTCTTCTTTATTTTCTATTTTAGCTAGTTTAATTGCTTTCTTATAATCCTTATTACAGCTTGTATATTTCCTAAAGGATTGTTCTGTTTCCTTTGATTTATTAAAGGCCCTTTCCTTCTTTTCCATGTCCTTTTACCAAAAAAGGCCACATTGGGAGCAAATGTAAAAATTAGGTCCACATCTAAGGGTATAAAAATATCAGGTGTGAGATAACCAGATTGTTATGTAAATGTAAAATAAATAATGGAGGCCAGGGGTTAGGGCCAAGATATTGTTAGGGTAATATACATGTTTTTAATTGGTACTGTGCACTTTATATCTTATTGGAGTATAGAAGGGTCACTTTATATTGAAGAGTCATTTTTATAGAAGCGTTAATTTAGACAGAATATCAGAGCACAGGCCACTTTAAGAATAATTCATTCTTAAATAAGAAATTCACATGTCACTATTAAGACTTTTTAATATATACATGTATGGTTTTAGACAATAGGTCGAAATATTTATATATGGTTTTAGATAACAGGTTTAAAGAAATAGTTCACTCGAAAAGTGAACTATTCCTTTAATGTATTAATTGAAACCCAGGAGGTTAGAGCTATGCCTTACCTCCTGTTCTCCAATCAACTGAGCAGGAGCCAGTGACTAAGGCAAGTATATTAACCTTTCGCGTAATCCACCGCTGCCGAGATGAAAATCTCAGACCACTTCCTGGTTCTAATCCACTATAGCGTGCAATATCAAGCAGGCACTATAGTGGATTAGAGCCACTAAGTAATAAGTAGTAGGTTACAATAGTCCAGAAACGATAGGATGAGAGCATGAATAAGCATAGAGGTAGTTGGGAGAGAATAGGAACCTGCAGATTTTAGCTACATTAAGAAGGAAAAAGCAGCAGGTTTTTGCAACATAGTTAATGTGGTTCGAAAACTAGAGAGAGGAGTCAATAGTTACTCCTAGGCAGCGTGCCAATTGGATGGAGGGGGTTGTCAACAGAAATTAAGAAAGCTGGGATAGGAGTAGATTTAGATGGGAAAACGATTAGTTCAGTTTTAGAAAGATTCAGTTTGAGGAAGGGTTGCGACATGCAGGAGGAGATGGCAAGGAAAGGGTTGGAGATTGGATGTCAGAAGTTAGCGCAGGGATGGATAAGTAGATTTGTGTATCATCTGCATATAAGTGATACTTGAAGCCAAAAAATTAAAGACAAGGAAAAAGTGAGGGGGAACAATAAGGGTCCCAGAACAGACCCCTGCAACATCCCCAGAATAAGAGGAACTTGAGGTATTAGCATAAGATACAAGTGAGTAAGTTCAGTTACAAATATTGGATAGAAGTCAGGATGCCACTTCATTCCAAATGCCCAAGGAGTGAAGTATCTGCATTAGGAGGGAATGATCAACTGTGTCGAAAGCAGTAGAGAGGTCAAGTGGACTAATCGCTATAGCAGTTTAGAGGCTATTGGAGAGAGACCGTGTGGCAGTTAGCTAGACAAGAGGGGTCTAGCAAGGGATTTTTTTTAACATGTGCATGTTTAAAGATGGTAGGCAAAATTCCAGATTTAAGGGAGGCATTGAATACATGGGTTAGTATAGGGGTAAGCACACAATTACAATGCTTTAGTAATAAAGAGGGCATGTGTCAGGCCCCTTCATGGCTCCCTTTCCGATCGGTCTCCTCAGCCAATAGGAGCTGACCGGGAAGGGCTCCTGGCAACGCCCACACCACCGCCGATGGAATACGCCTGGGTAGTTCTGGCGCGGATAAACACATCACGCATCGCACTGATATCACGCTGATATCACTCTTGTAAGTATTCTATATATGCCAGTCGATTAACCAGGTAAGTGCCGATTGTTTTATTCTTGTTATGGTTCCTATTTTCTCTGTGGCTATCCTGCCTTGTTCCTGTGTGCATTGTACCCATGTCTTCCAGCCTGCCAGTGACTCCTGCTTCCAGTACAGTTTTGGTCTCCATCTCTGTCAGCCTGCTTCTGCAATCAGTACAGCCTTGGTCTCTATATCTACTAACCTAGTCTGCTTCCAGTACAGCTTTGGTCTCCATCTCTGTCAGCCTGCTTCTGCTACCAGTACAGGTGAGGACTGTCCCAGTAGGCTGAGGGGCAAATGCCCCCCGGGCTGGTCTCCAATAAAAAAATTGGGCTGCCACAGAAGCTATTAATAGGTTACGCACTTAAACTTCACTGTGCGCACCTCTTGATCTAACATGGGCAAGGAACAAAAGACTTCTCTGCTGCTAAACTTCTTTCCTTTACTGACACTGGAAGCTGACACGTACCACAGTCTAAATTAAAATGATTTATGAGAATGGGAGGTCAGTAATAAGATTTTGGAGACACTGTCTCAGTTTAAACCTTAGTTAAGTTCTGCCTGCCTTGGCTGACATGCTAAAAAATTATTTGGGGGGGTTAGCATGTACTTATCTATGAAACTACTTACATTGTTCTGCTTTTGGCTCCCTTCAAACTCCTGCCCAGACTGTCAGATTAATAGAAGCAGCACGGCAGTGTCTAAAATTTAAGTTGAGAGCAGAGCAATGTATGGAAGGTCTCAGGTATATAATCACCTTCAGTTCATTAGGCAGTGTTAGTCAGGCCTCCAGATCCTTAGCCAGTGTTATCAGCCCTCTAGATCATTAACTGATGTTATCAGCCCTCCAAATCATTAGTCAGTATTATTAGACCTCCAGATCATTAATCAGTATTGTCAGCTCCCCAGATCATTAACCAGTATTGTCAACCCTCCAGATCATTAACCAGTATTGTCATCCCTCCAGATCATTAACCAGTATTGTCAGCTCTTCAGATCATTAGTCCTCCTGTTCGGTCAGCCCTCCAGTTTATTAAGCCACGTACAGTTTTACCTCTGACAAACGACCCCCAGAGCGAAAGGCAAACGGGCGACAAACGCTCGTTTAAGATGATAATTGCAATTGTGTATGCATTCGGTCAGCATTGTTAGTTGATTCGCCAAGCAGAACTTATACACACGCACAATTATCTGCTGATACGGCCATGTACAAAGCTTTAGTCTGTTAGTTATCTTAACCGCATCATACACTTGAAAATGTTGCAGGCAACCATGTAAAATGAGAATGGTAGTCTTAAAAAGAGCGTAACTTAAAGTGTGTGTGATCTTAGCAAAGTGGGCGTGGTCAAACATTTTGCGATCTGCCGTAAATGGTTGTATTTGTCCCCCAGGTCAAAAGGAATTTTCTTTGTGGAGAAGAAGGACCACTCGCTAAGACGCTTATAATCTTTTTCAAGGACTAAGCACTGCCAAGGTGTTTTCTAAATTAGATCTTCGAGGAGCTTATAACCTCATCAGAATCCGCAAGGGTGACGTTTTGGAATACTTCGTTAATGATATCTTTAGGTACTTTATAGACAGCTTTGTAGAGATATATTTGGACGATATTCTCATCTCATGACTCCCATAGAACTCGTGTCTTTGCAGCTTTAGAAAGACTCAGACAGTATAAACTATTTGCCAAGAGTTTGAAAGAGTCCATACCATACCTACTGGTCTTAAGATGAACCCTCAAAAAGTTTTGTCTATCCTGGAATGGCCAATCTCGATTGACAAAAAATCCGTCCAGCGATATATAGGCTTCGCAAACTTTTACAGGAGACTCATTAAAAGCTTCTCGCAATCATACTTCCCATCACCCAACTTACCAAGTAACATTCACATTTTCATTGGACTCAGTTTTGGGAAGCCTGTAATCTCTACCAGTGCAGACCCTAACTGAGAATAGTAATTGCAGCAACCTTCACCACTGAGTCCTAGCCAGATATACCTGTTAGTATTGGATCAAGAGGACATGTCATGAGCGGACAGGACAAAAGCAGATGAGAGACTTCTGAAAGAGTCACAGTATTAAACAATCCAAGAGTAGCAGATGGAGAGGAGGGGAGAGTGCAGAGAAAAAAGAGAGTCAATGGGCGAGGGGTGCAAAGGGGGGTTGAAAATGGAGAACAGGCGACGTGGGTTAGAAATGGGGTTATTTATAAGTTTCCGGTAGTAATTTTGTTTTTCTAGCAAGAGCCCAGAGCTGAGCCATTGCAGCATGGAGAAAGTCGGCCTTTTTACAGCACTTTCTCCACGTTCAGCATCACCCATGCACCTGTGTATAAAACGGGAAGTGGGGTTGAGCCACAAAGTGGGGTTGAGCCCTCGACTGCAGGAATGTAAAGAGTCTATTGTATTAGTCAGGATAGAGTTATAGCCGTTAGCATGCGAGTCAGGGTTATCTATGGTCAAAAGGGAAGAGAGACTAGAAGACAGGAATAAAGCGAGTCCCCGGAGATCTATGGCTCTAGTGTTACAAACAGATACACAAGAGGGAGGGACAGGAAGAAGAAGAAGGTGTTGAGCCTGAAAAGTGATACGATGGTGATCAGAAGGCAGGAAGGGGTTAGTTTCAAAAGACAGAGAGGTTTTTAATGAAAACTAGATCCTGGAAGTGGCCATCCTTATGAGTACTAGCGTTAGTCCACCTGAGGAGTGAGATGTATGGGAGAAATGGAGACCACCTAGAGAAAGCGAGGCCTCGATAGCAGAGTCATGATGGGAAAGCAGGTTTCAGCAAGGACAAGAAGGTGAAAATTTTTAGAGCAGAAGAGATCATGAATGATGGAAGATTTGTGACCAAACATTAAGCAGAGCACAGGAGAAGGGCAGACAAGATGAAGGGATCAGAGGAATAGATGATAAGGCGATAGCAGTCTGTATTTGTACAGGGGATTTGCAAATTTTTTTATCTGTATTAGTATGAGAGGTAAGTGCAGTGTTAGCAAGGAGCTGATATAGTGTATAGGAGTAGTAAGAGAGGTTAGAAAGTAGAGATGGAGTGATATACACCGAGTGGGGACATCGGTATGGAAGGGTGGGTGTTCTCTAATTATGTGCTAATCTGCCATAGGAATGGAGGGAGCAAGGAACTGGACTAGCTCCATCAGGTAGAAGAGTAATTTTATATCCATAAAATTTTTGGGATGCCTCCGATATGTAGATTATGTTTCCGTCCCCTGTTCTCTAGATGTTCCTGGAGGATTGCCAGTTTGGTTAACTCCTGTTGCATGGTAGCTTGTGCTGAGTCTATTCGTCTACCCTCTCCTCTAGATGTGCAGTCCGTTCCTCAATTTGCGATATCTCCCCTCTTAATGTTGTGACTGCTTTGTCTAATTCAGATGTTAAAGAGGAATGAAGCTTGTGGTACAAGCGATCTAATGATTTTCCAGTACTTCTGCAGTCACTGTGTGCTGTTCCATGTCGTGTTGAGGAGAGTCAGATGGCGAGATGTTGGAAGGCGAGGGTGGAGATTCAAAGGTCTAAATCGTGGAGTCTGTTAGAAGGTAATATTTTTCTATATTTTGTGCCTGAGAGTGATTCGGTAGCTGGGATTTTCGCTTTCCCATAGCCAGTGGCTGCTTTTGCCTCTGAGATTTCTGCTCGTTTGATGGGTTATATTGTGGGCTATGCACAGAGCTGTGATGAAAAGCGACCTATTCCATGCTGGGTCTACCAAAGGGATTTTTTTAATAGCATAAAATTTGCTTCCCCAAAGTTAATGTTTTTGCTAAGTGTCTTTTTGCAACACTGTATCATGATCAATATTCTTTAAGCAACCCGTTACTTTCATATCAGAGGACAGGGTTATTATATTGTCAGTTCCAACAAAGCATCTAATAGGAACTTCTACAATCTGTGACAGAAAATGCTAATGAAGCAAATTTATAAACTAGATACTTTATGTGGTGTTGGCAGTTCCACTACTCCAGGCAATGTCAGGGTAATTAAAATCACCCATGAGTAGAATATACCCCTAATTTGTGGCCATCAGCATATGGAGGTAAATTTCTTCACTAACATTTGGTGAATTGTAGTCCAAGTGATGGCAGCAGAGTTTGGGGCTACGCTGCCAATCTCAAGAATGGGATAGCTGCAAAAAAAACTACTACTAATGATTGTTCTCTCTCTAGATCAAGTCTTTATTTGGCAGATCATAGATTCCTGCAAACTATTATTTATTACACATTCCCAGTACTTGGCTATTGCAGAAGCTTGTTACAGCAGGTTACCACCCACTAGAGTTATATTCCAGCAAAGAAAAAAAGTTTAGAATCTTTTCAAGGGAGCATATGTTAAAGAGGTGTTACCAGAATGTACACATAAACACAAGGCTCTGTGAAGAAGTGTTTTAAGTAGGGATGCTTTCACATTACGGGTATAGTCATTATATATTTGCCTTAAGATTTCCTGTAAGGTGAATAGTTTGTCTGGCTAGAAAAATAAAATTGAGGGCACCTACCTGCAAATTAGTGCAAACAGCACGAACAGCTTGATAACAAAGCTCTCTGTTCCTCAAAGATCCAAACAAATACTGAAAAAAAAGACAAATAAATGTTTAATATTTTAAAGACATATTTCTAACATCATATACCCTAGTGATTGATGGGCATCCTGACAGTGTTTGTTATGTGTCATGCACAAAAGTGATGTGAGCCGCTACACACATAAGATTGTCGGCTAAAGTGGCCACTAACAGCTGACTTTAGTCTTACATGTGTTCAATCTTATAATAATAATAGAATATAGAAAAGAATAATAGAACATTCTTTTTGAAAGTGCTCCAGCATTGACAGTAGTTCTGCAATTTGTAATTTCACAGGTAAAAATCAGCGGCATACCTACAAACCTAAGAGCCATGATGCAGAATTTTGGTTAGGGCCCCTGCCTGGGCATCAGGACTCAGACTCCAAAGTCCATTTAATACCACCAACAGCATTTAATGAATTTAAAGAATAAATTAGCGTACCTTACTAGAAACAATGGAGTGTCAGTGGCTGCTGGAGCAGTGACATAAATATGTGGGAGGAAGTGTATTAAGGTTGCACCTCCTCCACGGACCCCAGTGCAGTTGCATACCCTGCACCCCTGTGCCCTGGTAAAAAAAAGTGTACTGTTGGCATCCTAAAATCAATAATTGAACAGCACAGATAAAAAATAAATAAATATATATATATATTTAAAAGCAGGAAAATATCGGAAGCACTTGCAGGACTTGTAAACCACATAAACTTAGAGGATAATCTACGCGTTTCAACCACTGACCGTGGCCATCATCAGGATCAAAGTGTCACATATTAGCAAACTATTTAAAACCATAGCCCCCCCCTTACCTGTGCTCCCTAATTACATCTGTTGCACAATCCCCCTCTCGCTGTGTTGACGCACGGATGGAGCAGGGCAGCCGGACCTCCCACAACATGTCACAGACCGGCCTCCCCACTGCAGCCACACGCCCCCATCCATCCCACAATGAATCTCTACAAAATGACATAGTGCATGTAATGAATATATCAATAAATATATCAAAAATGTAAACTTAACCAATACAATAAACAATACCAAAACAAGCAAACTCTAAAAAGGGTAAACTTTAAAAACATGTATAAAAAACTGTACAGTGTCTCCTATAATACTATTCAAAGTCATAGTCACACGAAAGGAGCTCTCAATATCAAGTTAATGTTCCAAAACTCCCACATACCGTATATGCCGGCGTATAAAACGACTGGGCGTATAAGACGTCTGGGCGTATAAGACGACCCCCCAACTTTTCCAGTTAAAATATAGAGTTTGGGATATACTCACCGTATAAGACTACCCCTCTTTCTACGCATCCCAACACCTTGGTAAACACAGACATCATGCCTCCTCCATCCATCTGGCCCACCCCTGTATCCAGCCGCTCACATGAGTAGCAGCCAAACGCAGCCTCCTGGTTCCTGGTTACATAGTCCGGCAATCCACCTCCAGCCCATCCCACAGTTTCCTCCAGCAAATGTCACTACGCTCCCCGTGCGTCATCAGTCAGCTGACCGGCGAACCAGGAAGCTGCCCCGCCGCACCATTCATTTTCTCCACTGCAGGTAATTGTGGCTTAAAGCAGTGACACCTGGCGTATAAGACGACCCCCGACTTTTCAGAACATTATAAGGGGCTAAAAAGTAGTCTTATACGCAGGAATATACAGTAGTTGTCTTCCAGCAATCTGTCTCCAGAGGTATGTCATAATAATTGAATTACATTTTGTAATAATATGTATATCTCATTACTCTCCCTGATATCCGGAGGCCAATCATGTTTCTGGTGCCCAACGATCTATTACAAGCGAAGTAGGCAAGTTTTAGCGTGTACCACTAGGGACATACTTAAGCAAAAAAGGACCTTGCCTCAAAGCCCAGACCAATATAAAGCTCGAAGACATCCCAACATTTACATCCATGGAATTGTGGCAGAAAAGATATTTAATGGACCAAACCCATAATGTTCATAGAAAAAAAAAATATATATACTCAGTGAAAGCATGCAAACGAGTCTTGTTCGTTAAGTACTTTGGGTGAGATCGTGTTTAATCTCCTAATCCATTTCACCTCAAGCCTCAAAGTTCCTTGTCTCTATCACCGCCATTAGATATTAACGGCAGGTGATCAATCGCCCTCCATCTGAATGCTGCCAGGCTGTGGCTGGCAGTTTTAAAATGTCTCGCCACAGACTGCTCAAACCGGTTGGATCCTACAGCCTCTTTACCTTTGGCTCCCAACCCTTTAGGGTTCGTTGTATTTAATGCTACCCAAATAGAGTCTCTATGATTACCCTTTTTATAATGTGAGTACTAGTACACGTGAGTCTATATTCAATCGCTATCCGTTTACCAGTCTGTGGATGCGGAAAATCTTTACCAACAAGCATGTATCTACAGGTTTGGCACGCCACACCTGTGGATACATTTATTTTTTGACTTTTTCCAAGTCAGAGACCATTAGGAGGTCCAGTAGATTCCGTTCTCTCCTGTAGCAAACCGTAAATCAGACCTACTGAACACAATGAATCATCATTTTTAACATATGTCCCAATGTTTTATCACTTTCAGAATGGATGAAAGTGGTGTATACTCAGTGCACCAGGTAATCGCCTCTTTTTGTTGTATATTCTCCTTATTATCAATCCTATTTGATTGGGCAGTGGCCTGGTTTTTTTTTTTTTTTTAAATGAGTTGTTGGTCCAAAGTATGTGCCACATATCCCCTTTCAATAAATCTGTTCTTTAGTTCTAAAAGTTGTTCTTTGGCTCGATCATTGTCCGTATTATTTCTTAGGACTCTCAAAAATTGCAAATATGGAATACTCATAGTCTGAGCCAGTGGGTGATAGCTATTAGCATGTAACAATGTATTTCTATCAGTCACTTTTCTATATAAAGTAGTACATAATGACTCATTGTTTTTCAAAATTCGTAAATCCAAAAAGTCTATGCTCACTTCACTCATCGGAATACTCAGCTTGATAGGTGTATCCATATCATTTAGCTAATAGATAAATCCATGGACTCCAATGCAGTCCCCCTGCCATAAGCATGAAGATGTTGTCGATGTATGTCTTGTACATTTCCCAAATTTGGGTGTCATAAATTATTCTTTATACCATTCCATGTACAGATTTGTGAATGAGGGGGCTACATTGGAGCCCATGGCTGTACCAGAGACTTGCTGAAAGAAGGTATGTTCAAAAAAAATTGTTATTCAAAATAAATGCTAACAACTCAATGAGGAATTCAGTCAGAGGATTAGAATGCCCCAACTTGATCAAAGCCTTCCTACATATCTTAATACCCTGATTTTGTGGAATCACTGTATAAAGGCTATTGACGTCACACGTCAACCAATAGAAGATCATTCACATCCCCTTTAAACTCCTTTAAACTGTTTGGCAGACCTCCAATGTCTTTAACATAAGATCTCATATTTTTAACTGCCGGTTGCAAAAAATGATCAACATACACCGCTGTCGGTTTGAATAAAGAACCCCTGGAGGCAATAGTATTGAGCCTGAATAAATCTTTAATAAATCTGCAGTCCAAGGTACAACCAGCATTTTATACATTTTACGCAATAGGGGCTTCTCCTCAAGTTCTTTAAATTTATCTTTTATTACCATATCATGGAACACTGCAGTAGATGCCAGCGTATTAGATGGTTGAAATGTACTTTGATTATGGAATGGAGATACATTATGCTCTATCATCCCTTTAAAAAACTCTTTACATTTCAGCTTTCTTTTGAATTTATACAAATCAATTAGGGGTAGGTACAAAAGATAACCCTCGATTAAGTAATTTAACTTCCCCTTCAGTCAAGGAGTGGGTGCTCTAGTTAAACACTATCTCTTGTGTTGTGCCCCTTGGAGGGCTCCCTTTGTTTGGACCAGCAGCCGCTCCTGGTGATACTCATGTGTATATATCTACTCACGTTATATATCTAATCACATGCCCATGTGGATTAGGATACTTGGGCAAAACCATCATGACACTGCGCGAAAGAATAGGTAATCATAGAGCCTCTATTCGGGCAGCATTGAATACAATGAACCCTAAAGGGTTGGGAGCCAAAGGTAAAGAAGCTGTAGGATCCAACCTGTTTGATCAGTCTGTGGCGAGACATTTTAAAACTGCAAGCCACAGCCTGGCAAACATTCAGATGGAGAGTGATTGATCACCTGCTGTTGATGTCTAATGGCGGTGATAGAGACAAGGAATTTATGAGGCTTGAGGTGAAATGGATTAGGAGATTAAAGAGGAACTGTGGTCCAAAAATGACTTTAGGTAACTTGATAGGAATTGCTCTCCTGAGAATTTTTGCAATTTATTTTCATTGTTTATTTTGCATAGTTTTGAAGATATTTACATTTTTGTGTGTGATATGGCAGCAGCATCACCAGGTCCCGTGCACTTCCTGCTCTGAAACCTGTCAGTCAATCTGCCCTATGTCTCCTCCCCTTTGCAGCCCCCCTGGTCCCTCCCACTCATGGATCCCATGGTCCCTCCAGTTGCAGACCCCCCTTGGCCCATTCCCTTACAGCCCCATGTGGTCCCGCCCACTCGCGGGTGCCGTGGTCCCGCCCACTCGCGGGTGCCTACGCCCCACCCATTCGTGGGTGCCTTAGCCCCGCCCACTGACAGGTGCCTTAGCCCCGCCTGCTCACAGGTGCTTGCTGTGGGCCACTCTGACACACTCCCTCCCCCCCCCCAGGAAACTGTGGAAACAGCCTTTTCAGGCAGAGTGAGAACTCTGCCTGAAAAGGCTGTTTTCACATAGTGAGAGAGAAGAGCTGTAGATTCCATTACCTTCCCTGCAGCTGCAGGTCCTTCACACAGCAGAGAGGAGGAGGGACTTCCTGTCTCCCTCACACAATGAGGGAGTCTGAGGTTGCGCTCGCCGGCAGCACTCTCATTTAAACTCAACTTGTTTGGAGACCACAGTTCCCCTTTAAACACATTCTCACCCAAAGGACTAAATGAACAAGTCTCCTTTGCATGCTTTCTCTGAAAATATATATTTTTTATTATATGAACATTATGAGTTTGGTCCATCAAATATCTTTGCTGCCATGATTCCGTGGGCTTTGAGGCAGGGTCCTTTTTTGCTTGAGTATGTCCCTAGTGGCGCACGCTAAAACTTACCTACTTGTTGGTCCGTTAATGTACTTTGAGACTTACCTCTAGAGATGGATTGCTGGAAGACAACTATGAGGGGGTTTTGGAAGATTAATTTAATATTGAGAGCTCCTATGAGTTTGAATAGTAGTATAGGAGACACTGTACTTTTTTTAAAGTTTACACTTTTTTAGAGTTTGCTTGTTTTAGGTATTGGTAATAGTCTTTTAATCAGATTGAATATGCTGTGCACTACATAGTAACATAGTAACATAGTAATTAAGGTTGAATAAAAAAGAAAGAAAGAAAGAAAGAAAGAAAGAAAGAAAGAAAGAAAGGATGTAATTAAAATATATGCTTATGAAGGTTCTCATTCATCCAGGTGATTGTGTATTCAGTTAGATCCACTGTATTTAAAGACATTTTGCTATTCATCCAACTGGCTTTCTCAGTCCAGAATGACTTGTACAAGAATCTGTTGGCAATAAGTACCCTAGAAAGTCCAAATTAGCATATCACAGCCAGGTGTTAGGGACCTTCTGATGCAAGGTGTGATTGCATTGAGGCTAAGAGGTGTTGAAACTGCCATGAGTAAGGTGTAAAAACAGCATTGTACAGACTGTTGGTATCAAAACCCCCACCTCTAGTCAGGCTAGGATTCTTTCTATTTTCACATAAATGAATCAGTCATGTTCCTTTGCCAAGATGTTGACATTGCAATATTCAAAGGTGTGTCCTTTTTCCTTAAAGGGCAAATGTGGTCTCAAAACAAGTTAGGGTTAAATCAAAGCCTTCAGTATTTCCTTTAAAATGAGCTGACAATCACATCTCTGGCTGGAGCCTGTGAGAAATTTAATTGGGGTGAATGTTCAAACTTCCTGCTTCCAGTAGGTTCAGTGACATCATCTGACCTCTGCCACGCCCTTCCACCCCAGGGGAGAAGCATGCTCAGTTCAGACTAAATGCTGGGGAAATCAGGAAGTACCTGGGGGGGAAATTTGACAGTTGAAAAGGGGAGCCTCTCAATGCAGGCAAAGGCTGGTCACATGACTACAAGCTGGTCACATGGCTGAAAACAGGAAGTGTTCAACCAGGAAGTAATATTTCTAAACCTTTCCAGCAATAACTTCTCACAAATTTTATCTAGAGATGTGATTTAGGTTTTATTTTGAAGGTAAGATGGAAGGCTTTTTGAAGGTAAGATGGCATTTTTATATAATTCTTAATAGAATTTGAGACTACAGTTACCCTTTAAAAATGCAGGTACATGGCTGAGTCCTGACCCGAGGCTCTTCTGTGCTAAGCAATACGTTGGTGCAGCCAACAGATTCCAGTACAAGTCTTTCTGAATTGGAAAAGCCAGTCAAATGACCAGCAAAACGTCTTCAAGAACTAAACTTTAACAGGGAGATTCAATAAAAGTTCTTAGCGTTTAAAATGGTGATCATTTTGCCACAACCAATGAGATCTTATTTAACATTTGAAAGCTAACATCTGATTGGATGGGGCAAAATTAGCACCATTTTTAACGATAAGAACTTTTATTGAATAACCCTGTTAGTCTAGTTAATCTACTGTAACTGAGTACAACAGATATTAAAAGATAAATTAAAATTCTTCAAATTCTTTAAGGTCTGTCTGTACAGGAAGATCCAAGAGTTTGTGTGATGAATGAATGAATATTGTCGTCTATACTACATATTCCCTAGAATCACAAAAGAGATCTCATCAGCTTACAGTATGTAAGCTGAGGTAAGAATGAAAATTAACATTACTTTTATTATGAAGATGCCCCACTCTTTACAATGGTCAACTGCTCAATGCATCAATGGTAACAGTGCACTGTCCATTACCCCTAAAGCACATACATATCAAAGATGTACCGGGGATTTCAGATTCATGACACACATAGTTCTCTGCTGTGAAGGTTTTATTTGGATATACAAAACATGTTTCATTGGAATGATCAAATATATCTTTCACAGCAGAGCCCTGTATGTGTTCTGACACCTGACCTCTTTGATTTGCCTTTGATCTATATGTTATTACAATGGCACTTGCATATTTTAAGAAAACTTAGGGGTTTATTCACGATACTTTCAATATTTCTGATGTTTTTGTTCAATTTGTGGCCTATTCCAACTGAAATGAGCCTGACGAAAACTTCCAGCTTTACATTGCAGCAATGGCAGGTAAAAAAATGATTACATTTTCAGTATTTCTGTACCTTTTATCCTTAACATTAAAAGAAAAGTAAGGAGAAAAAGGACCCCAAAAACCCTCCTAAAAACTGGACTCCTTCCCTGTGGCAGTGTTACAGCAAAATAAAACAAGTGCATGCATCTTCATTGATTGGACTGCCAGTCCAGGACAATGTGGGGTGAATAAGTTGGGTGACTTTTAAGTTAATGTTAAAATGTTTAAAAATATTAAAGGGTGCTGCGTGACAGATGGAATGAGGGAGGAAGGTCCAGAGCAAAGAGGTGTAAGCAAATGGGAGCATGAGAAGGGTTGGCTAGGGTGGTAAAAAGGAGTCAATCATTTGAAAAGTTTCAGTTATGCCTTGCATAGAGTCTGTGGATCAGCTGAGATGTAAGACAGGGCTGTGTATTATACAGTATTATGGGATTAGAAGTTTGAATACTTTGTGTAATAGGTTGTATAATAGGCAACCAGTGGAGAGACTGACAGAGAGGAGCAGCATTTGAGAAGTGAGAAGAAAAAATTATAAGCTAAACAGCAGAGTTTAGTATTAGACTTATATTGCTCACAGGCAACACATGTGAGGAATGGGGAGGTTGGTGTGTTGTTAACGTTAATCAGAGTTTTAGGTAGGGGAATTGATTCGGAGGGCGGGTAGTCTTGTCCATGTTCAGTTGAGTAAGCATGAGGACATGAAAGCAAAAACGGTACTAAGGTAGATAGGGACCTGGGATGTCAGTGTAGGGAGGTCTGTGGCAGTGATATAAATTTGGGTGTCATCAGCATACAGATGATACTGGAATCCAAATGAACTAAAGAGCTGTCCAAAACCAAAGGCGAAAATGAAAAATAGAAGGAACCAAGGATTGATACCAGAGTGGAAAACACTAAACATCCTTCCAGAGATGTACAAAGACAGCAAAGAAATAGCCTTAGATCCCTAAGGAGGGGAGGGTGATCATTAATGTCAAACGCTAAAGATCAGTGATGAATTCCGGTTTCAAAGTGAAAATCCACAGATTCCGAAATGTTCGAAACTCTGAACTGTTCATCGCAAAATCAGAAATTTGAAACGGCGAAAATTCCTATTAAAAAAATAGAGAATATCTATTAAAAAAATGAAAAAATCAAGAATGTTAGCAAACTGAGAACATTTTTGATTTGACCGGATTTTCAGAGGAAGGAAAAAAAACAAAAAAAACACACCAGAATTATGAAAGAGGAAAAAAATCCTTCCAGACTCCTAGTGGCAATCGGAAATATCCCTGGATCAACTCCCCTTTATGTATCAATACCAGTAACATGCAACATTCTTTGTTTTTAGAAACTCATCCAGCTTTTTTTTTTAAACTATCCAATGTCATCACCACGTCCACTGGAAGACATTTTCACAGTGAAAAACCCTTTCCTACCTTGAAAACAAAACTTATTTTGTTCAAGTTTTAAGAAATGTCCGCGTGTCCTCCCTATTGGTGAACAGTGCCCCAGACAGTTTATTCTGTGGTCCGTTAAGTAATGTAGAGGGCCTGGAAACCTTAAGTTAGAATTAAAACACATGTTACGTTTGGATACCTTGGTGGACATTTGAGCTCCTGCATTTTTATCCACCAAACAAGAAGAATAAGAGAATGTGCAGTAAAAAGGTTTATTTTGCAAATATCCGAACAAGCCTAGAATTTTAATTCAAAATTAGGATAAAAAAAAAAACAGCCTTGAAACTTCGAATGATATTTCTGCTCCCTAAATCACCATCTGAGTTTCGAATCCCTTTAATGCGATGGATTTGTGCAGAAAAAAAGACAAGAGGGAGATTTAATTCAAAGTCAAATAAATGTGAAATGTACACAGGGTATATTCTGGATTTTCCCTGAAACGTTGGTGGATAATATGTTCACTGAATCTTCACTAATGCAGATGATGTAGAAGCCCTGAGGATCTGTTCCTAAGCCCAATACTCCTGTCCTGTGTTATCATGCCTCTAGTTACACAGTATTTATTTCATAATTTTTACGGTTGACCTGAACACATCTGAATTTAACAGGATCAGAATACCTGAACTGCAGTTCTACTTTGCTTCTGAGGCTCGGCACGAAAGATCCGAACTATGTGTCTAGTAGATTTGAATCACAAGGCTGCATCACTTTTTTCGCCTATAACAAGTGACTCTGTTATTTGGAGTTTGATTGACGGATGCATAACAATTATCACATCAAATAAAAATATTAGACATTGCCAACTGCAGAGTGAGTGAAGGTAGAGAATTGACGTGATGCATGATAAAGTTGTTTCTTAAAAAGCCATGCATCAGTTCCAAAGTTTGCTATGATGTCAGGTCCAAACCATTATAAAATAGTTTTTTTCTAAAAATAGTTCTGTTTATTTGTTTATAGTATATATACTATATATATATATATATATATATATATATATATATACTATATATATATGTGTAATGATAGACTAAATGTTGGCCTGTAGACTAGTTGGTGTGTAGCCCTGCTGACACAGTGGCTTTCTGTTGTGGGCTAACCCCCAGACTATAAAACTTGCCGGTCCAGCACAGCCATGTTCTACCTGTCATTTCCCAGCTTCCTTTGCAATATGTCCACTGTTATTATGGCTATTAAATAAAGCATATTATTCACAAAATGTTGCCTCCTGTAGACTTAAGTACAAGTGGTTTTGTCCAACTCTTATAAAGAGCTGGCATACATTTAGAAGATGGAGGGAATTTACTTTAAACAATGAAAATAATTGCACTGCGAGGATATGTGCTCATGTATATTTGTGTGAATTTAGAAAAATTGTGTTTGACTTGCTCCATGTTATTTGATATCTGCAGTTATACAGTATATATGTTTGTGTATGTAAGCAAATGGTGGCTTGTAAAGGTTGGTCTTTGGTGTCTTTTGTGATTTTTTTCATGTTACTCTTAAAATTAATATAAATATTAATTTATGACTGAAACTACTGATAAATCATGGTTTTCGAGAGCTACCTGCTTTCGATTCGGAACTGCTGGTTTAAATAATCTGCAGATTCAACCTATTTTTTGAAATTTTCTTAACTCAGACTTTCCATCAAAAAAACTTTTAATCAAATATTAAATAAATCTAATTTTCGGGGACTCTAATAGGTTCCGACAAACTGTTTTTGAAATGAAAGCAGTTACAAGATGGCAAAATGCCTAGCCAACATCCTAGGGCCCTTTATTGGAAGTACTAAACACCACAGGATTCAGGATGTAGTATTGAGCGCAGAAGAAACTATGGAATCCTATGATGTGACATCCCTCTATCTGTATACCCACCATGGAGGCTGTTGAAATGGTAAGAAAGTGGCTGTGCCAAGAAAATACCCTTACCAGCGGAACAGATCTTAACACAGAATAGTTGTGTTCCCTACTGGACTTATGCCTGAATACCAACTTTCTCAAATATAGGGATAAGTTCTACAAACAAAAACATGGATGTGCAATGGGATCCCCAGTTTCACACATTGTGGCAAAACTTAACATGGAGGAAGTGGAAACACAGGCTCTTAATACTTTTGAGGGAATTGCACCTACCCACTGGTTCAGATGTGTGGATGACACCTGGATTATAATCTATGAGAAAAAAGCACAAGCCATCAAAGAACACATCAATGCTGTGGACCAACGCATCAGATTTACACGAGAAGAGGTACAAAACAACACAGCTTTCTTGGACTGATTAGTCAGGGAGAACGATAAATTGTTGAGGTGTACAGAAAACCAACCCACACAGATCAGTATTAGATGTTTGACTCTCCCCAGTCCCCACCCTTTTGATTTCAAGCTGGGTCTCATCAGAACCCTTCAACACCAGGCAGAGAACATTATCTGCAAGATTAAGGAAATTGAACACATCAGATGCACCCTAAAAACCTGGGGATATCGAGACTGGGCATTTTATGAAACTAAAAGTAGAAACAAGAAAAAAACCTCAAATACCAACAGTGGTAAACTTAACAACATACTGAGGCAGTAACCGGTGCATCAAAAGACCTGCACAGTGCAGTGAATAGTGCTCTGATTTATATGTGGGGTGACAAAACAGCAGCTGCACCAACGTATGGCCCAGCGCAAAAGAGCCAATTTTTCTGGTCAGGACTCAGCTGTGTATCTGTATCTTAAGATAAAAGGACAAATGTTTGAAATTTGTAATGTCAAAAGAGGTATCAAGAAGCCTGTTTATGTCAAAAGAAAGAAAGCAAGCCTGAATAGAGGTGGGGGGTTGGACACCAATTGTTTGCTATGTACATTGTTGTTTTGACACCTTGCCCTGGGTGGTTTTGATAACTCCTCTTAGATACAATGCAATCAACACCTGGCTTTCAGGAGGTCCCTAACACCTTGCTATTTATGCTGATTAAGACACTTTCCAGGGTATTTATTTCCAACAGATTCTTGTACAAGTCATTCTGCATTGAGACAGCCAGTCGGATGACTAGAAAAACATCTTGAAGAGCAAAACTTTAAATCCAGTTGATCTAGGTGAATAACACATATATACCATGACCTTGATGAATGAGAACCTTCACAAGCGAATTATTATCCTCACCCAATTAAATTTCCCCCTATTCATTGGGGAGTTTTCTGAAAATGTACTTGCTGTATTCACACATTACATTTTTCAGACTCTAGGTCCTTTATTAAGGTCCTTGATAAAGGACCTAATGTCTGAAACATGTAATGTGTAAATAAAGCTTTAGTTATAAGATATCTATTGAGAGTCTTCCTACATGTGGTACTACCTCTTCTTTACTTGTGATACTGATCTACGTGGTTTGGACAGGGCATGGGTAGTAACCAGAGGACTTCTGAAGGTTTGAGGACTCTGTATATGTGGATCAACCTTAGGAGGCCTTTGGTCTCATATGAAGGAGGTCTGCACTGTTTCAAAGGTAAAATGACTGAAAAATAGGAAACTCCTATATATTTTGCACTGCTATACACTGATTATTTCATTCATCATCTAGACTAGGCAGACACAGGTCCAGTGGTGTAACTAGGAATCACTGGAGGGAGGCTGTTACTGTTATAGGAAAAGTAACATAGTAATTAAGGTTGAATAAAGACATTCGTCCATCAAGTCCAACCTATTCCCTTTTTTTTTTTTTTCTTTTTTTTTTTTAACCCTACCTAACAGTTGATCCAGAGGAAGGCAAAAAACCCCAGCTAAAAAAGGGGGGAAAAATTCCTTCCTGACTCCAATTGGCAATCGGAAAGTATCCCTGGATCAACCAGATCTATATGCATTAATACCAGTAATTCTCAATATTTTTTAGTTTTAGAAATTTATCCAGGCCTTTTTTAAAGTTATTCAATGAACTTGCCATTACCACCTCTGCTGGAAGACAGTTCCACAGTTTCACCGTTCTCACTGTAAAGAAACCTCTCCTAACTTGAAGATGAAACTTCTTTTCTTCCAACCTTAAAGGATGTCCACGAGTCCTCTGATATGACCTATTAGTGAACAATGCACCAGAGAGTTCACTGTATGGGCCATTAATATATTTGTATAAGGTTATCATGTCCCCACGCAACCGCCGCTTCTCCAATGTAAACAGCCCCAACCTGTCTAATCTGCCTGCATATTCAAGCCCCTCCATTCCCCTTATTAATTTAGTTGCCCTTCTCTGAACTGCCTCAATTTCCAAGATGTCCCTTTTGTATATGGGATTCCAAAACTGCACCGCATATTCCAAATGAGGCCTTACCAGTGCCTTGTAAAGAGGGAGAATAATATTTTTCTCTCTTGAATCTATTCCCCTCTTTATACAAGACAATATCTTGCTAGCTCTAGCTGTTGCTACCTGGCATTGTTTGCTACAGCTAAGTCTGTTATCTACCAGAACCCCCAAATCTTTTTCCATTTCAGATGCACCTAACACAGAGTTATTTATGGTGTAGGTGGCACAGGGATTATTAAATCCCAAATGCATCACCTTACATTTATCAACATTGAATCTCATCTGCCATTCTGCTGCCCATTTTGATAATCTATCTAGGTCTGCTTGCAGCACTTGCACATCATTGGAAGTTTCCAAAGCTCTGCATAATTTAGTGTCATCAGCAAACACAGAGACCTTGCTCTCAATGCCCCCTTCTAAGTCATTTATAAACAGATTAAACAGAAGCGGCCCCAGTACAGAACCCTGAGGAACTCCGCTTAGAACTTTAGCCCACATAGATGTAGCTCCATTAACCACCACTCTCTGTTTGCGGTCCAATAACCAGTTCTCTATCCATGAACAAATGTTTTCTTCAAGGCCAACAGTCCTCAGTTTATACATTAGTCGCCTATGTGGCACAGTATCAAAGGCTTTTGCAAAATCCAAATATACCACATCCACAGCTGTGCCTGAATCTAACTTCTTACTCACTTCTTCATAAAAACCAACTAAATTTGTCTGGCATGATCTATTTCTCATAAATCCATGCTGACTACTACTAATAAGATGATCTCTGGAGACAAAGTCAAGGATATAATCCCTTAACAAAGTTTCCATCACCTTCCCTACCACTGATGTTAGGCTTACAGGTCTATAGTTACCAGGCTGTGAACGACTACCTTTTTTGAATATTGAAAAATTCCTTCCTGACTCCAAACGGCAATCGGAAAGTATCCCTGGATCAACCAGATCTATATGCATTAATACCAGTAATTCTCAATATTTTTTAGTTTTAGAAACTTATCCAGGCCTTTTTTAAAGTTATTCAATGAACTTGCCATTACCACCTCTGCTGGAAGACAGTTCCACAGTTTCACCGTTCTCACTGTAAAGAAACCTCTCCTAACTTGAAGATGAAACTTCTTTTCTTCCAACCTTAAAGGATGTCCACGAGTCCTCTGATATGACCTATTAGTGAACAATGCACCAGAGAGTTCACTGTATGGGCCATTAATATATTTGTATAAGGTTATCATGTCCCCACGCAACCGCCGCTTCTCCAATGTAAACAGCCCTAACTTGTCTAATCTGCCTGCATATTCAAGCCCCTCCATTCCCCTTATTAATTTAGTTGCCCTTCTCTGAACTGCCTCAATTTCCAAGATGTCCCTTTTGTATATGGGATTCCAAAACTGCACCGCATATTCCAAATGTGGCCTTACCAGTGCCTTGTAAAGAGAGAGAATAATATTTTTCTCTCTTGATTCCATTCCCCTCTTTATACAAGACAATATCTTGCTAGCTCTAGCTGTTGCTACCTGGCATTGTTTGCTACAGCTAAGTCTGTTATCTACCAGAACCCCCAAATCTTTTTCCATTTCAGATGCACTTAACACAGAGTTATTTATGGTGTAGGTGGCACAGGGATTATTAAATCCCAAATGCATCACCTTACATTTATCAACATTGAATCTCATCTGCCATTCTGCTGCCCATTTTGATAATCTATCTAGGTCTGCTTGCAGCACTTGCACATCATTGGAAGTTTCCAAAGCTCTGCATAATTTAGTGTCATCAGCAAACACAGAGACCTTGCTCTCAATGCCCCCTTCTAAGTCATTTATAAACAGATTAAACAGAAGCGGCCCCAGTACAGAACCCTGAGGCACTCCGCTTAGAACTTTAGCCCACATAGATGTAGCTCCAATGTTTTCTTCAAGGCCAACAGTCCTCAGTTTATACATTAGTCGCCTATGTGGCACAGTATCAAAGGCTTTTGCAAAATCCAAATATACCACATCCACAGCTGTGCCTGAATCTAACTTCTTACTCACTTCTTCATAAAAACCAATTAAATTTGTCTGGCATGATCTATTTCTCATAAATCCATGCTGACTACTACTAATAAGATGATCTCTGGAGACAAAGTCAAGGATATGATCCCTTAACAAAGTTTCCATCACCTTCCCTACCACTGATGTTAGGCTTACAGGTCTATAGTTACCAGGCTGTGAACGACTACCTTTTTTGAATATTGGTATTACATTGGCTTTTTTCCAATCCAGCGGCACATCCCCAGACAAAAGCGAATCTGAAAAGATGAGACACAGTGGTCTTGCTAGAACTGAACTAAGCTCTTTTAAAATCCTAGGATGCAATCCATCTGGTCCTGGCGCTTTATTGATATTAACTTTGTCTAATTGATTCCGTACCACTAGTTCACTTTTTTGATATATTTATTGATATATTTATTAAATGCACTATGTTACTTTGTAGAGATTCGTTGTGGGATGGATGGGGGTGTGTGGCTGCAGTGGGGAGGCCAGTCTGTGACGTGTTGTGGGAGGTCCGGCTGTCCTGCTCCATCCGTGCGTCAACACAGCGAGTGGGGTATTGTGCAATAGATGTAATTAGGGTGCACAGGTGAGGGGTGGGGCTATAGTTTGAAATAGTTTGTTAATGTGTTACACTTTGATCCTGATGACGGCCGCTGTTAGCGGTTGAAACGCATAGATAATCGTTCATTAATGTGGTTTACAAGTACTGCGAGTGCTTCCGATATTTTCCTGCTTATGTATCTCCTTTTGGACACTGAAATGTATATATGTATATATATATATATATATAAATCAAGGCGCAGAGGCAACAGATCACAAGCGCTCCTGCAAAGGAAAACATTCTGGATCCGGACTCTGGATACAGTAGCCCCAAGAGGACTAAATGAAAATTGCCTTTTTAGATGCTTTTTACAAGACAGATAAATTGACATTGACTTTGATATCGGGAATACCTACACTCACTACCTTCCATTGGATGTTGTGCCACTATTTTATTGTTACTCTCTGCTTTTTTGTGTATATATATTCTTCTATTACAGGTCACCTCTTACTGAAACAAAATTTTTTTTATTAAATAACTTTTTAAGCTCACTAGTCACTTTATAACAGGAACCCTGTTGCTATTTATGCATTTTAAAACTTGTGCACTTTAAAGGAAATGGTACGCTTTTTGTCCAATTGTTTAGAAATGTTAATATTTTTATAACTTGCATCAATCCATTTTTTAAACACTGTAGATTCTTTAATGGGTATCATATTGTAGGTCTTTTGTTTTATCACTCATGTTTTTTCTTATCACCCATGTTTGACTCCGCCTACAGGAAATATGTCACAGGGGGAGAGGACATTGCACTTCTATCTGTGTTTAGGCTTGATAAAGGTCCAAGACCAGGGACCGAAACATTGCCACTGTTGTGATGTGAATAAACCCACAGACCATGGAGTGCCCTGATTTTTTGTCTTTTGTGCTTAATCTGATCTCTCGTGAGCACCCTGGCGGCTCTACCTAAGAAGTGAGTGCCAGTCTCTACTACCTATACATTTTTCAAGTTTGATCAACTTGCACCAGGCACCACTTGATATGGAGTCCAAGAGAAGAGACCATGGAACATATAAACCCATCACCCAGCTCAGCGGAGGTTTGGCATGTAACGGAAGCTGACATGGAAAGGGTATTACGGCAAGGAACACAAACAGATATGTCGGGCTATTACCGAATGAAACGCATTCCCAGGGGATTCCGTATTGCAAATATCCCCACCATTGGTTGCTGTAACCCTGAATTCTGTCGGAAATAGACAGGGTTAATTAATCGCTGTTCCCTCAACCTGATGGTACTGGTCATTGAAGAAGTGTCTAGAGAATTAACTGAGGCCAGGAGAAAACTGGATGAGTTTGAGAGTGAACACAAGGAATTACTTACCTTAAGTAAATGGCGACCAGGTGACCAGATACAAGACACAATCAGGGTTATTCCATAAAAGTTCTTATCGTTAAAAATGGTGCTAATTTTGCCCCAACCAATCAGATGTTAGCTTTCAAATGTTAAATAAGATATGATTGGCTGGGACAAAATTAGCACCATTTTAAACGATAAGAACTTTTATTGAATCTCCCTGATAGTGAACTATTTAAGACTGTTAAGATTCAAGCACAGTAAAATGCGGAGAGTCAATGAGGATTATGAACAACAATCCGTTATAGATGGCTGACAGGTGCTTAAGGCAAAGGTCCTGCTATCCCCCATATCCATCCCCTCCGCAGAGTGCGATTCGCGGAGTCACACGAGACAACGGACGTGAGTTCCGGGCAGTCGCATTCCGATGACGTCACCAAGCCATTAACCCCTATGACACGTAGACGTGTGACCACAAACCGGAGCAGAGGAGGAGACGTCGACCAGGAGGAACGACCCTCCCAACAGCCGGATACTTTTTTAGGATCGGGCCCAGCTCCCAGAGCGAGGAAACGAATAGGCAATTGATCCCGATTTTTAACCTTTCTAAGAAGACTTTAGCTCCAGCAGAGACAAGTTTATTACAGAAGGGCCTATCATTTGTCCCCACGGTACCAGCTAACACCTTTGAGAAAGAGGTAGATATGTACAAAGTTTGTTGCCAGATTGCTCTGAAAGAAATTTTTGCAGCCCATCCCCCACAGAGTGGTGAGTCCCAGCTCCAATTAAAAAGTACTTGGGAACCCCAAAGTAATAACCCAGCATTGAAATATTTTTCTAGGATGATGAATACTTGCCTGAACTCCAACCCTGACAAGAAGGCCCAGAAAGGTAAGCCTGTTTACCATAACTTGAACATTGAGGAGAGGAAAGCTTTAAAAACTTTAAGGTAGGATAATTCAATCATTATATGCCCGGCTAACAAGGGTAGGATGCTGGTCATCTTGGATCACAGTTATTACAGAGAGGAACTTTTATCACAGTTGGGTGATAAATCTGTATATAAAAGACTGGATAGAGATCCCACTGCCACTATTTTAGATAAGATTAATACCCTGGTGGTGAATGCAGTTACAGCAGGGATCATCAATGAGAGGTTGGGGCAATATCTATGCCAACTACACCCTGTTTCCCTTATTTAACCCTTCCCAAGGTCCATAAAAATTCGGAAATTCGGTCGCCCTATTATATCTATGAGGGGAACCCCAAAGTAATAACCCAGCATTGAAATATTTTCTAGGATGATGAATACTTGCCTGAAAATCCAACCCTGACAAGAAGGCCCAGAAGGTAAGCCTGTTTACCATAACTTGAACATTGAGGAGAGGAAAGCTTTAAAAACTTTAAGGTAGGATAATTCAATCATTATATGCCCGGCTAACGAGGGTAGGGTGCTGGTCATCTTGGATCACAGTTATTACAGAGAGGAACTTTTATCACAGTTGGGTGATAAATCTGTATATAAACGACTGGATAGAGATCCCACTGCCACTATTTTAGATAAGATTAATACCCTGGTGGTGAATGCAGTTACAGCAGGGATCATCAATGAGAGGTTGGGGCAATATCTATGCCAACTACACCCTGTTTGTCCCATTATCTATACCCTTCCCAAGGTCCATAAAAATTCGGAAATTCGGTCGCCCTATTATATCTATGAGGGGTGGGGTCTTGGAATCATTGGGCAATTTTATGGACAATATTTTATAACCTATTATACTAAAACAAAGTACCTACTTGAGAGATTCCGGGCATTTGTGATGTGAAGACACCCACTTGTTTGCAAGACCATGGAGTGCCCTGCAAGTCTATTGTGCATAATCTGATCTCTCGGGAGCACCCTGGCAGCTGTACCTAAGAAGTGAGTATGGCTAATTCAAATAGAAAAAAGTAAACATGGCACACATTTGTTCTGATTCATCTGTGTTTATTCAGCGAATCACCAACACACATCAACACTGCAACGGCCCGTGTCGGGAGCTTCTCCTCCTTCCTCAGGCAGTACAAATAAAGTATGTGTCCCTAGTACAACATAGGTTATTTATAGGTAACTACAGGAAACGGAAGGTGCGAACGGAAGGGGGAAAAGTTTTGTGTTCGCACCTTACATTGACGTGTGTTGGTGATTCACCGAATAAACACAGATGAATCAGATCAGAACAAGTGAGTGCCATTTTTATTGTTGGTATATAATATAGAGTGTTGTATATAATATAGATATCTCTATATATATACTAATAATAATATATATATATATACTATAATATGATATATACTAATATAATATGATATTAAGAATCCCCAGCACTCAACAGCATAGGTATATAAGATTTAACATATACAGGTCACAAAAAATAGTCACTATTTTTTGTGACCTGTATATGTAATTCTTATATACATATGCTGTTGAATGCTGGGGATCCCTATATTGGTATATTGCCTAGCCCTATTTGCACCAATCAATTTAGAATAAAGGTGAGCAGCATGTTATATTTGTAATTATATATATATATATATATATATAGAGAGAGAGAGAGAGAGAAAGAGAGGGAGAGAGAGAGACTCCACAGTAATACTACAGAAAGGGCTAGCCACACCAATCCATTTTAACACAGAGCCACTATTGTGGCCAATTAGTCTGGCAACACTAGGTGCACTGCTTAGGTTGCGCTGCAATCTGCTATTCGGAGTTCCTGCAGTGCACAGAAACGGCACACCATCAGATAAACAGCGGTTGGCAAAAAAAGCATTTGTTGTGCGTTTTTATGCAGTGCTTTTAGTGCGTTTTTGGGTTAAATGGCATAAAAATGATAAGACTGCATGGTTTAATGAGTTTCCCCCCTCTCTCCATACATTTATGACTGCGTAATCAAAAAACTGACGAGCGAGGTGCGGTTAAAACAAAATGAAACCAAAAAAACAATTATGGTTCCTATGTGAAATTGATGTGTCTTAATTACTGCATTACTACTGAATTACTGCAAACTCAAATAAAACAAGTCTTCCAAATTGTCCAACTCACCTTATCCCCTTCAACAGTTTACAATCAGAGCAATGGGTATAGCAAGGCTGTATGTGCCTTCTTCAAAACAATGACGTATTTACGGGAAACAGGATCTGCAATAAAGTGTGTAATGTGTAATATTCTCAATATTGTATAGTTTTCTAAGTTTGTTTCTAAAAAAAAAAAAGGATAATGAGATCTGCAGCCTGCCTTTTTCTCTTATTTTTTACATCACCTGGTAATACTTAATGTTAATCTTAATGTAATCTTAAAATAACGTTCTTACTAGATAAAGTGGTGATAAACAAATGCGTTGTCTATTGAAAGGTGACAAAGAGAGGTTCAACAAAAAAAACCAAGCCATGCATGTTATCGCCCATTTGCGTGTGAATCAGATCGCATTCAATTCGAAGAAAAATGGTGATCAAATGCGCTCTGGAAAAAATGGAACATGGCGCAGCAATGTGGCCACCACATTTTCCCATCAGACTCTGTATGTCTACAGAATACTACTAAATAAACACCAGTTCAGTTTAAAGTTAAAGTTTTTTTTTTAACAAAGCCAAGCATGATGTTTGAATAGAACTGTCTTCTATCCACCATGATAAGTTTCTCTATCTTTTTCTGCCTTGCGTGCTTTATTTGCTAATTTGGATGTACTTTGCATTCTCTATATTTAAATTTATATTCCTAATTTATTATCCTTATTCCACTTACGTGTATTCCATCTGCCTCTATAAAAACTGTGATGTATACCCAATGCACTGACATTAGGATGTTTTCTGCAATAAGTTCATTGGATTTATGTGACATATTTAGATTTTACGTGTCCTTTGAATCAGCTTAATAAAATCTAGCAGTGTGTAGTTTAAAAGATACTTTAATAGCCATTTAGTTAAAGGGCATCTGTAGTTAAATTCAGTATTCTGTGCTGCCTTTCTCTACCTTTGTGAGTGACTCTGTTTTTCCATTGTTCAGATCTCTTGCAGCACCCCCACCTTCCCCCTCCCCTCTGTTACCTCCTCATGTCTAAACAACCGGCTCCCGACAAGCTTCTCATGTGCAGTAGGAGTAAAGTTCAACATCCTGAAAAAAACACACCACGCACAGGGGCCAATAGAAAGCAAGTGTCCTTGAGACACAGATCTCTCAGTAATGCTGCATAAGGATCTCTCTCTTGTGACCCATCATCAAACAGTGAAAGCTATCAAGAAGGTAGGCAAGTGCAGCCTATATCTGCCATCAAAGCTACCTTCTCCCCCTGCTAACGCTCTTATCTCTATGTTTGTTACAGAGTAGAGGAATGCAATCATGTCTTCTCTGGGGGTTGGGGGAATAATTCCCATTATTTCCCCCTTAAGGTTGAAATAGGTTTTAAAGGGACAGGTCAGTGAAAATTATCAATATTTGTTAAATTGTTAGTTTAGTAATGCCTTCTTAGAGTATCTTACATATTCTTTCCCATTTTTGAAAAATCTGTTGATTTCATACACTTTGCTGTTCCCTGCTGTTGACATTAGTGAGCTGCATTTCAGGTTCTAAGGTCCTTCTTTCTTCCCAAGGATGCACCACATCATTGGAATGTTTCCTAACAGTCATTTCTAGATAGGCTGTTAAATGGGTCAAACAAGTGCAGATCTTACTGACAAACTGAATCAACCCAGACGCTGGGTCAAGGGCAAGACCACATATGGTCCTACTAGGGGTCCTGCAAACAGGAAGTTGTATTTCGGTTGCATTTATTTATACACAGACACAATGCTGAATTGGCAGATACGTCATTGGGATTAAAAAAATACTGCTCTTTTTCTGAATAGCATATGTATTTGACTGAACTTCCCCTTTAAATAAACAATGGCCAAAGTCTTATTTTTTGTTTATAACAGTGCATTGCATGTATTTAACTACTCACAGAAACCTATATTTTAATTCATGATTTTGTAGCCCATCTTTATCATCTTTTAATATTACCTTAATCCTTGCGCAGCATAATGCTGTAGAAGCCAAGATAGTTAGAAGAAATATAAGTCTGCCTCGGTACAAAACTTCCTTCTGGAGGGCACATGAGAAACCTATTGTTTAACAGCAAGAAGTTTAGTTAAAATGGGAATGAGATGAATGAAGTTAGATCAGAGAACTTCAGAGTACCAAACATAATACACTCAAAATGCCTTACTGTCTTTTAGTTCCTCGTCTTTGGATATCCTGAAATATCTTGTGAAAAGTGAGGTTGTGCTTTGGTAACTATAAAAATAAATTAAATGAAAAGTGAATAAAAAAATATTTGGAGCAAAGTATCATTGATGAGGTTGAAATACAATTTGGAACTAAGGAAAATAGTAAAGTTTATATAAAAATGTACAAAAACACAATTTAAGTAAAACTGAAATGCAAAAACAAAGTTAAAAAACAATTGAAGGGCATGCAATACCCTTTCTTCACTCACTCAAAAAATTCTTCCATTCCATTTTAGGAGATTTGCACAGATTAAAAATCAATATCTAGGAGGCTCTGGCAGATTAAAAGTACGGTAATCTTGAATCATAAAAAGATATGTTTCTTTGGGACCATAGAACAGTTTAAGTATATGCTATCAGTGAGTGTAACTGTTTTAGGATCTTGAGGGTTATACTTTTATTGATGTAATTGTAGTGATTATATATATATATGATTACTGAGGTGGTCAGTATAATCAATCTGTAGATGGTTCTGGAACATATATTAATCGCTTTTATATATATCACTTTTGTGTTACTTTTGTGCAACTAGTGTTGCCAAAAAAAAAAAGTGAAAATTTGTGGACGTTTAATGGTACTCAGGATGTCTAAATCAGGATAATCATCCCTGAGCCATATATGAAATGACAAAAGTACATTTTTTGCAGCCCATGTGTATATTTTTTAGTGATATTACTTTGTGATTACATTTTTCTCTGATTTAAAGGTCAAAATGAGGACTGTTTTCTTTCTGATTCCTAAAAATATAACCTGTGAACAACAAAATCTTCACCACAGAATGTCTACCCTCTTTCACTTTCGGTTTTACCCAACCACACTGTAGCTGGTTGGAGAATTCCTCTCACTCTGCTTTTTGTAATCTGTTCCCTATTTCTTTAGATATCTAATCTGAAGTATCTTACTTTTTGTGTCCTTATTATGATAAACTCTTCTGCAGTGTGCAGTTAGGAGTATGTGTGAAATGCATTTTGGGAAATTCCCTCTCCCAGAGCTGCTCAGTGTTTTTATTTTTTAAAATGGTGCTAATTTTGCCCCAACCAATCAGATGTGTACCTTTCAAATGTTAATAAGTCTGATTGATTGGGGCAAAAAAAGTAGCAACCCGATAATTAAAGAACTTATTATAGAGACTTCAGTCCCGGTAAGTTTCGAAATGATAAACTGTGGTCACAGTTATAGGTGCGTTGGTCCTAACCTAATACAAAAAGGTACTCTCCCTGGGAGGCGACATACCATACCTGCTTTTTATTTAGTATGGTCTCTTCCAGGGAACCATATGAGTCTACAACACGTTATAAACCTTCTTTCAGCTAGACTGCCTTAAAGGGGCAGTAAGTAACTATTTTTTGTGACCTGTATATGTTTAATTCTTATATACATATGCTGTTGAATGCTGGGGATCCTTATATTGTGTTTATATTGCCTAGCCCTATTTGCACCAATCAATTTAGAATAAAGGTGAGCAGCATGTTATATTTGTAAATATATATATATATATATATATATATATAGAGAGAGAGAGAGAGAGAAAGAGAGGGAGAGAGAGAGACTCCACAGTACTACTACAGAAAGGGCTATGCCACACCAATCCATTTTAACACAGAGCCACTATTGTTGGCCAATTAGTCTGGCAACACTAGGTGCACTGCCTTAGGTTGCGCTGCAATCTGCTATTCGGAGTTCCTGCAGTGCACAGAAAACGTGCACACAATCAGATAACATGCGGTTTGGCAAAAAAAGCATTTTGTTGTGCGTTTTTATGCAGTGCATTTTAGTGCGTTTTTGGGTTAAATGGCATAAAAATTGATAAGACTGCATGGTTTAATGAGTTTTCCCCCCTCTTCTCCATACACTTTTATTGACTGCGTAATCACAATAAACTGGAGCGAGCAGTGCGTTAAAACAAAAATGCAACACAAAAAAACATATTATGGTTTCCTATGTGAAATTGATGTTCTTAATTACTGCATTACTACTACTGAATTACTGCAAACTCAATAAAACAAGTCTTCCAAATTGTCCAACTCACCTTATCCCCTTCAACAGTTTTTACACTCAGAGCATTGGGTACTAGCAAGGCTGTATGTGCCTTCTTCAAAACAATGACTGTATTTACGGGAATCAGGATCTGCAATATGAAAGGGTGTAATATTCTCAATATTGTATAGTTTTCTAAAGTTTGTTTCTAAAAACAAAAAAAGGATAATGAGATCTTGCAGCCTGCCTCTTTTCTCTTATTTTTTACATCACCTGGTAATACTTAATGTTAATCTTAATGTAATCTTAAATATAACGTTCTTACTAGATAAAGTGGTGATAAACAAATGCGTTGTCTATTGAAAGGTGACAAAAGGAGGTTCAACAAAAAAAACCAAGCCATGCATGTTATCGCCCATTTGCGCTGTGAATCAGATCGCATTCAATTCGAAGAAAAATGGTGATCACATGCGCTCTGGAAAAATGGAACATGGCGCATGCAATGTGGCCACCCACATTTTCCCATCAGACTCTGTATGTCTACAGAATACACTACTATATAATACACCAGTTCAGTTTAAAGTTAAAGTTTTTTTTTTTTAACAAAGCCCAAGCATGATGTTTGAATAGAACTGTCCTTCTATCCACCATGATAAGTTTCTCTATTCTTTTTCTGCCTTTGCGTGCTTTATTCTGCTAATTTTGTATGTACTTTGCATTCTCTATATTTAAATTTATATTCCTAATTTTATATCCCTATTCTTCTTACTGCTAGTATTCCACTCTGCCTCTATAAAAACTGTGATGTATACCAAATGCACCTGACATTAGGATGTTTTCTGCATTAAGTTCATTTAGGATTTATGTGATCATATTTAGATTTTACGTGTCCTTTGAATCAGCTTAATAAAATCTAGCAGTGTGTAGTTTAAAAGATACTTTAAATAGCCATTTAGTTAAAGGGCATCTGTAGTTAAATTCATGTATTCTGTGCTGCCTTTCTCCTACCTTTGTGAGTGACTCTGTTTTTCCATGGTTTCAGATCTCTCTGCAGCACTCCCACCTTCCCCCTCCCCTCTGTTACCTCCTCCATGTCTAAACACCGGCTTCCCGACAAGCTTCTCATGTGCAGTAGGAGTTAAAAGTTCAACATCCTGAAAAAAACACACCCACGCACAGGGGCCAATAGAAAGCAAGCTGTCCTTGAGACACAGATCTCTCCATGTAATGCTGCATAAGGATCTCTCTCTTTGTGACCCATCATCAAACAGTGAAAGCTATCAAGAAGGTAGGCCAAGTGCAGCCTTATCTCTGCCATCAAAGCTACCTCTCTCCCCCTGCTAACGCTCTTATCTCTATGTTTGTTACAGAGTAGAGGAATGCAATCATGTCTTCTCTGGGGGTTGGGGGGAATAATTCCCATTATTTCCCCCTTTAAGGTTGAAATAGGTTTTAAAGGGACAGGTCAGTGAAAATTATCAATATTTGTTAAATTGTTAGTTTATGTAATGCCTTCTTAGTTATTCTACATATTCTCTCCCATTTTTGAAAAATCTGTTGATTTCATACACTTTGCTGTTCCCTGCTGTTGACATTAGTGAGCTGCCATTTCAGGTTCTAATGGTCCTTCTTCTTCCCAGGATGCACCACATCATTGGAATGTTCCTAACAGTCATTTCTACTGATAGGCTGTTAAATGGGTCAAACATGTGCAGATCTCTACTGAACAACTGAATCAACCCAGACGCTGGGTCAAGGGCAAGACCATAATGGTCTCTACTAGGGGTCCTGCAAACAGGAAGTTAGTATTTCGGTTGCATTTATTTATACACAGACACAATGCTGAATTGGCAGATTAACGTCATTGGGATTAAAAAAATACTGCTCTTTTTTCTGAATAGCATATGTATTTGCACTGAACTTCCCCTTTAAATAAAACAATGGCCAAAGTCTTATTTTTGTTATAACAGTGCATTGCATGTATTTAACTACTCCAGAAACCTATATTTTAATTCATGATTTTGTAGCCCATCTTTATCATCTTTTCATAATTACCTTAATCCCCTTGCGCAGCATACTGCTGTAGAAGCCAAGATAGTTAGAAGAAATATAAAGTCTGCCTTGGTACAAAACTTCCTTCTGGAGGGCACATGAGAAACCTATTGTTTAACAGCAAGAAGTTTAGTTAAAATGGGAATGAGATGAATGAAGTTAGATCAGAGAACTTCAGAGTACCAAACATAATACACTCAAAATGCCTTACTGTCTTTTAGTTCCTCGTCTTCTGGGATATCCTGAAATATCTTGTGAAAAGTGAGGTTGTGCTTTGGTAACTATAAAAATAAATTAAATGAAAAGTGAATAAAAAAATATTTGGAGCAAACGTATCATATGATGAGGTTGAAATACAATTTGGAACTACAGGAAAAATAGTAAAGTTTTATCTAAAAATGTACAAAAACACAATTTAAGTAAAACTGAAATGCAATACAAAAGTTAAAAAACAATTGAAGGGCATGCAATACCCTTTCTTCCACTCACTCAAAAAATTCTTCCATTCCATTTTTAGGAGATTTGCACAGATTAAAAATCAATATCTAGGAGGCTCTGGCAGATTAAAAGTACGGTAATCTTGAATCATAAAAAGATATGTTTCTTTGGGACCATAGAACAGTTTAAGTATATGCTATCAGTGAGTGTAACTGTTTTAGGATCTTTGAGGGTTATACTTTTATTGATGTAGAATTGTAGTGATATATATATATATATGATTACTGAGGTGGTCAGCTATAATCAATACTGTAGATGGTTCTGGAACATATATTAATCAGCTTTTATTATTATTCACTTTTGTGTTACTTTTGTGCAACTAGTGTTGCAAAAAAAAAAAAGTGAAAATTTGTGGACGTTTAATGTTACTCAGGATGTCTAAATCAGGATAATCATCCCTGAGCAATATTGAAATGACAAAAGTACATTTTTTTGCAGCCCATGTGTATATTTTTTTAGTGATTTATTACTTTGTGATTACATTTTCTCTGATTTAAAGGTCAAAATGAGGACTGTTTTCTTTCTGATTCCTAAAAATATAACTGTTTGAATTCAACAAAATCTTTCACCACAGAATGTCTACCCTCTTTCACTTTCGGTTTTACCCAACCACACTGTAGCTGGTTGGAGAATTCCTCTCACTCTGCTTTGTTAATCTGTTCCCTATTTCTTTAGATATCTAATCTGAAGTATCTTACTTTTTAGTGCCTTATTATGATAAACTCTTCTGCAGTGTGCAGTTAGGAGTATGTGTGAAATGCATTTTGGGAAATTCCCTCTCCCAGAGTGTCCTTATTAAGTCATGCCTGATAACGGGGGAATCTTTTTTCTTTTAGCGTGACAGTTAACGCCTCTTCAATGGTGTCTTTAAAATATGCGCAAAAGGTCGCAACTTACCGCTAGCGTTTTCCGTATTAACGGTCGCAAAGTGATTAATACAATCAACGAGTGCACGTTGATTGCGATAGCGAAATATATGCATCTCCCCCTTAGTTCTGGAAGATGTTTCTCTAGTCACCCGACTGGCTTTCTCAATTCAGAAAGACTTGTACAAGAATCTGTTGGTAATAAATACCATGGAATGTGTCAATCAGCATATAACAGCAAGGTGTTGGGGACCTCCTGAATGCAAGGTGTTGATTGCACTTTAGCTATGTATTATAGAACCTACCCAGGGTAAGATGTCAAAAAAGCATTGTATATCACAGTAAATTGACACCTCTTTTGAACAGGACTGGTTCAAAGGAAGTGTCAAGGAGGCCTTAATAGAGGTTTGTGTGGGGCGCGGTGGTAGACACTAATTGTCTGCCACATACAATGCTGTTATGTCTTATTGTTAAAGTTAATAAAAATATGTTTGCTAGAATCAAAGCTAAAACAAGGAACTGTTGGGTGCAGTGATATATACCATGGTTGGATGTTCGACAGAGGAGCTCCAGTAATGACTGAGCTATCAGAAAAAAAAAAGTCTACACACATATTTAACCTCATCTACCGCTACACAATGAGACTCAGAAATGTAAGATCCAACTGGCTCCATCTGTGAACTATACTGCTGATTGCTCTAGACTCAACCAACATTTTCATTCCTAACTCATCTGGTTTTCTGTCCTCTGCACACCCTAATGATTCCACTGTACTGTAAGTTGCCTGTCATCTGCTGTAAAAAAGCCTACACACATTGCCAAAACTTACCATATACTTTGTATATGGAAATTATTTGGAAGGCCAGAGGCTGCTGATGGCATAAGGGTGCTATGGTGTGGCATTCTGTGCTGTCCCTTAGATATTTACCCCCACACCGACAGTGTTGTACTTTTTCTACCATTAATACTGTTTTGGATGTCTCCCTCTTTAATTCTATCTCACTTTTTCCATACCAACATGATACAACCTTAAGATCTAAAACTTTGCTTCCTTATTCCTATTGTTAAAGGCCTAAACAGCCTAGATAAATACAGATTGGCATAAAAAAGGTGCACTATAATCTTCCTTCATGAGATTCACTTCACTACACATCCAGGGTTATTCAATAAAAGTTCTTATCATTTAAAATGGTGTTAATTTTGCCCCAATCAATCAGATATTAGCTTTCAAATGTTAAATAAGATCTGATTGGTTGGGGCAAAATTAGCACCATTTTAGACACAATTAGAACTTTTATTGAATCTCCCTGTATACATTTTCATTTTATAAGTTGCTGTCAAAAAAGGAGACGTGGTTTAAAGGCCCCCAAAACTTAAAGGAGAACTAAACGTAATTTTTTAAAATCCTAATGTGAAAGCTTTTCTCCCCAGAACACCTATACATTGAAAGATTCTTCTCTAGTTATTTGCATTTAATAGATATAAGTAATAAATTCTGTATAAAAGGAGGCTTCCATGTTGTTGCCAGTACAACTCATAGTCCATGTTGGCTTCAAGGAGCCACGACAACTGATTCACTGTCTCTATGCACAGAGTGCTTTCTATACACCAATATGGAACCCCTGATAAGACTTAGAAAGTTTCTAGCTTCTCTTTCTAGCGAAAGATAAACAGGTTTATTCAATAAAAGTTCTTATTTTTTAAAATGGTGCTAATTTTGCCCCAACCAATCAGATGTTACCTTTCAAATGTTAAATAAGATCTGATTGATTGGGGCAAAAGTAGCACCATTTAAAGAACTTTTATAGAATCTCCCTGTAAGTTTCTAAATGTAACTGTGGTCACAGTTAAGTTGCTGGTGGTGCACCATTTAAATGCTTTTAGGGAGATTCAATAAAAGTTCTTATTGTTAAAAATGATGCTAATTTTGCCCCAACCAATCGGATCTTATTTAACATTTGAAAGCTAACATCCGATTGGTTGGGGCAAAATTAGCACCATTTTTAACGATTAGAACTTTTATTGAATCTGTTTGTTTTTAGGAACAAACAGGCCAAGAAGTTACAAGTTCTAATCCCCTGGTTTACTTATGAAACAGTATAAAATGTAGTCTACTGCCTGAGGTTTACATAAAAATATAAAAGTTTCTACATATGTACAAACTTTATATATAGCAGCTCTGTTATTTATTTAACAACCAGTGTGAATTGCTGACAGCCTTCCAGTAGCAATACAAAATAGTGATTTTACTGACATTTACTGAAATGTACTTATATTTATTTTATATTTATTATATTATTATATTTATTGTTTTTGTTATGTGTCTAGCAAAAGACAAGACTCTACATGTACTAGGTTTTTACTTATTAGCCCTTGTGGCATAGAGGTAGAAAGTTTTGTTTTTAGAAAGACAAAAAGCTTCAGCAAAAATTCCCCATACTTACTTTTTGCTAAAATGTTAAATGTTCCGTTTCTTTTATGCTAGCAAAGACATACACTGCAAAGATTACTTTTATTTTTTGTATGAAAAGCAAAGGAATTTATCATTGTTACAGACATCCCACCCTGCCCCTTCAGGCTTCCGGGCAGGGTGGCGAAAGGGAGCGTGACGCAGGAGTGTGACATCACAAGGAGCATGGCCACTGTTCTAGGTTGGTGGGGGGCGGGGCTAGGAAGGCATTAGGTTAGGGGCATTCCTGGGGCGTGGCCTCATAAAGTGGGTATGACTTGGGAGGAGACTTAAGTCTCCTCTCAATTCTGGGAATCTGGGGTGGTCTCGCAGGAGTGTGGGAGTCCACCCCAGAATGAGGGAGACTCCCAGACGATCCGGGAGGGGTGGGATACCTGTTGTTAGGGATAGGAACATTTGTAATTTGTTTACACAAAAAACTGCACTGAAATCTGTGTTCTTTGCCAGAGGGAGGGATCTCTGAGCTGTAACATGATTGGCTGTCAGCTTCCAGGAAGCAAGACTGCAGCTTCCTGTGAAGTAAACTGCGTACACTTAGCTGGGTGCTCCCAGATAAGGTGAATTATGGAAGCTGACCTGTAGTACCCACAGGTTATTTTCATAAATAACTCAGCATCCACAGCAAAGGGAGAGATAAGACACAGCTTGTTGTGTGTTTGTGAATGTGCTCTGTCTATTGGGACAATGTTGTTTAGGGACTTAAGTTTTCCTTTAATTCTCCTGCACTACTGGCCCACTGAATAGTGTTTAAAAACCCTTACCTTTCATCTCTGCTCCAAATGGTTCTCCTGCAATGTCTGTTCAAAGTCTGCCTCTTACATTTCCTCTGAGAGGTTTCTGGCTTGCTCACTGAAGCCATTTACCCCCTCCCTCCTGATCCCTCTTTGCTGCCCTGTGCCCTAGTGTGAAAACATTTTTTGTAGTGTAGGGGACCCTATCTCATCCCCAACTGCTATACTTGATTGTAAAAAAAAATATCGGAACTGTACTTACAGAGCCTCGTTCCCCCAGTGCCTCTCAGCCAATCAGTCCAGCCCCCTGCTTGCAGTTTCTTGGGCCAGGTCTGAATGCAAGGGGAACGAGGCTCTGTAAGTACAGTTTGGATTATTTTTTTTACAATCAAATATAGTGGTTGGGGGTGGGATAGGGTCCCCTACACTACAGATTTTTTTTTTTTTAATAAAAGGTGGAGATACCCTTTAAGCTAGTATGTTGTGACAGGGAACTGAAAGGCCCATATCACTTTTTGCTACATAGGTTCATAATAACTATTATTATATTATAGTAAGATTTAGTTCTCAAACAGAAGAAACCTTGGTGTCCTTTGATATGACATCCCTCTTCACATGTACTCCCACCACAGAGACTGTTCCCACCGCAGAGACTGTGGTGAAAAAAACTGTTCCAAGACAACACCCATGCCAACAGAACAGAACTTTATCCAGAACAGGTGTGTTCCCTACTGGACATATGCCTGGATAACACCTGGGTTAAAATCCACCAGAAAGAAGTCTTCACAAAACACATCAACACTGTGGGACTAAAAGATCAGATTTAGACGAGAAGAGGTTCAAAACACACTGGGTTTCTTGGACTGCTTGATAGAAGCCAGGGAAAATATTAAACTGAAAGCAGAAGTTTACAAAAAACCCACACAGACCAGTTCTTTGTTTGACTGCCACCACCCTTTACCATCCGCTGATGGGTGTCATCAGAACCCTAAAACACAGAGCAGAAAACATGCCCACTATCACAAAAGCTAAGGCAAAGGCAATTAAACATCTCAGAGAAGCTCCGGATGTGTGCCTCTGGATTGGAAAAATGCTGATGTTATTCCAATATTCAAAATGGGTCGTTCACAGCTGGGTAATTACAGGCCTGTAAGTTTAACTTCAGTGGTGGGGAAGATACTTGAAAGTTTAATAAGGGAACATATTCTAGAGTATGTTTCAAGGACTGACATAATAAGTAGTAACCAGCATGGATTTAGGAGGAATAGATCTTGTCAAACTAACTTGCTTGACTTTTATAAGGAGGTAAGTAGAAAATTAGACTCTGTTATAGCAGTAGATGTAGTATACCTGGATTTTGCAAAGGTTTTTGATACAGTCCCCCATAAGCGACTAATGAATTGGCTAAGGTCTGTTAGTCTGGGGAGGCACATTTGTACATGGATAGAAAATTGGTTAATGAATAGGATGCAGAGTGTAGTTGTTAATGGGGCGTCATCGTTATGGACTAAAGTGCTGCCACAGGGTTCTGTGTTGGGGCCACTTCTATTTAATCTATTTATTAATAATTTGGAAGTGGGTACTGTCAGTAAAGTTTCTGTGTTTGCTGATGACACAAAACTTCGACCATTAAAAACTTCAGAGGATGTGCAATCGTTGCAGGGGGATCTAGTTAGATTGTCACATTGAGCTGCTAAGATGAGATTCAATGTTGATAAATGTAAGGTTATGCATGTGCTTCTTATACTATAAATGGCTCTGTGTTAAGTGAATCCCTGTTGGAAAGGGATATTGGAGTTTTGTTGGATAGCAAACTTAAAGCTAGCAAGCAGTGCCAGGCGGCAACAGCCAGAGCCAGCATGGAATTGTCTTGTATAAAGAGAGGTATGGATTCAAGGGAGGAAAATGTTATTCACCCTCTTTGCAAAGCATTGGTAAGGCCTCATTTGGAATATGCAGTACAATTTTGGAATCCTATGTACAGAAAGGACATCTTTGAAATGGAAAGGGTTTAGAGAAAGGCAACTAAATTAATAAGGGGATTGGGGGAGCTTGAATATGAACAGAGACTGGAAAAGTTGCAATTATGTACGCTGGAGAAAAGGCACTTGCGTGGGGATATGATTACTCTGTATAAATACATTAACGGGCCATACAATAATCTGGGGCATTGTTCACCAATAGAGCATGTCAGAGGACACGTAGACATCACTTAAGACTTGAAGAAAAAGGGTTTAGGCTTCAAGTTCGGAAAGGGTTTTTCACTATAAAAAAACGGTAAAGCTATGGAACTGCCTTCCAGTGGACGTTGTTATGGCAGGTTCATTGGTCAGTTTAAAAAAAAAGCTGGATGAGTTTTTTTTTTGCCTTCCTCTGGATCAACAGTTAGGCAAGAAATGTGGGTATTGCTAGATGGGTTGGACTAGATGGACGTATGTCTTTAGTCAACCTCAAATACTATACTATACTATAGTATACTATACGCAGTGCAGTACAGTGAAGTCTGATATGAACAGTATGTGGGGGGTGACTAAACAGCAGGTGCACCAATGTATGACCCAGCACAGAAGAGCCAATTCCTCAGGTTAGGACACAGCTATGTACCTGCATCCTAAGGAAAAAGGACATAAGTTTGAAGACTGCAATGACATCATATTCAACAAAGAACAAGACTGATTTAAAAGAGCTGTCAATGAAACCATTTATATCAAAATAAAGAAACTTAGCCTGAATAGAAGTGGGGTTTCAACACCAATTTTTTTGCCATGTACAGTGCTGTTTTGATGATTTTCCTTGGGCAGTTTAATAACACCTCTTATAACCACCTATATATGCAACACCTTGCATTAAGGAGGTCCTTGTTATATGCTAATTGAGACATTCCAGTCGTTCTGAATTTGGAAAACCAGTAGAAACACTTTGGCGACCCTTGAAACTAAATTCCACCATTCGACCCAAAACAATTTTATATACTCAATTAAACCACTCAATGCCCTTATCCAAACACTTAATACATATTGCCTCTGCCACCTTGGGGAGAGAAAATACTCATTTTATTCCAAACTCCAGCCAAACTTAAGGGGTAAAAATTAATGGGGACTCCGTTTAGTCTGCTATTATGTCTGTAGGGTACGTACATTAGGAGTCTGTTTACAGCGTACCTGCAGTGCAGTGTGTGGAGCATGTCCGGACTGAAACATGGGAACTGCAGGTACATAGTAAACACAAGACTTCAGTTGGAAGTTTTGTACAATTAGAACACAGCATGTGCACTTTGATACTAGTCATTGGTATAACTTATATATATTATATAAATAAATTTATAATTTCATGGGGAATACATTGGGTTTTGCAGAGGTACTATGTTGGTGGGGGTGGGTAAAAGTAATATACATAGGGACAGTGTTTATGTGTTGTTTAAGCACTAAATAAATAATTATATCAATAGTAACAAAGGTATAGTAATAACATTAAGTATACAGAAATGTAAATAAGCAAAATCTATAAATAAATAAATTTACTTGCATAGTCCCCACTCCTGTTTTGTAATGGTATCTTCAAAATAGACTGTTAAGCCACACCCCAGGAAGTTTTACAGGGAGGCAATGGAAGCTTACAAAGGAACATATTTCTCACTTCCCTTTTAGTGTTGTATCCAATGGTGTGCTTAATATTAGATTGACAACAGTGTTAGCCAATCAAAACATTTTCTGAGTCTTTGTAGGAAGTTGCAAGACTTATAGTTCACCTTTGTAAAACATGTGACAGTCTCTCACCACACCCCTCCCCTCTCAATAGAAACAAAGGAGAGCTTATGTTTGCTGGACAGTAAGAGATGTCTATATATCAGGGATAGGCAACCAGTAGATCTCCAAATGTTTTGGAAACTACAACTCCCAGAATTCTCTAACTACAGGGTTCTTGTAGAGGAATGCTGGGGGTTGTAGTTTGAATTCCCTAACTACAGAGTGCTTGTAGAGGAATGCTGAGAGTTGTAGTTTTAATTCCCTAACTGCAGAGTGCTTGTAGAGGAATGCTGAGTTGTAGTTTTCAAACATCTGGAGATCTACTGGTTGCTTATCCCTGCTATATATGATAGGGGGACTGAAAGGAAAACATCTCCATGCCCACTTCTCTGAGACAATGAAATCAGTTTGTTAATGGTTTTTTACATTATTTAAGCAATAGACTCTATAGAAGCCATGAACCTGTGTCCTGAACTGATAAATGTAATAAGATTGAAACATGACAGGATAGTCTGGGTTCTTTATAGGACCTCAGATTTACCAATAGTGATCCCTTTCTAACACATTTACCAATAGCGAACCCTCTCTAAAGGAATCCCTGGTGACAGCTGTGAGTTAGGGCTAGGCCACACTAGCGCGTTTTTGTGCATTTGCTTATGCGTTTTCGTTCGCGATTGCGGCCCCTATTCTCCCTAAAATGGAAATTGCGGGAACACGAAAATTCCCGCAATTTCCGATGCGCATGCAATTGTGCGTCCATTCTAATTTTGCTAATGCATGTGTTCACCATTTTTGGTGCGTTAACGCATGTGTTTCCGTACCAGAAAACGCCAAAATCGCATGTGCAAGACGCACAAGAATCATGCACAGAATCACATGCGATACCGCTTGTGATTGTGTGCGTGACTTGGTGCGTTGTAGTGTGGCCTCGGCCATAATGGGGAGGGTGAGTATTGAAAGACAGATTGATAACTTTAATTATAGAATTATCCAATGGATCTGCTATTGATCTATCATTGGCTGGAAATTTAAGGGGAAAGATTGATTCAAGCTCTGCACAACAATTGTATTTCACTGTGGTGTTTCTACTGAACTATAACACTCTATACAATGTTACAATAAATATATCAAGAATAGAGATGGACCAGATCACTGATCTGAACCCAGTTCCGCAATGGATTTTTGCAATTCACGGATTTTGCGGGAATTCCGCTTTGACAATTTTTTCGAGAAGCGTTCAAAAATTCGAAGAAAATTTCAAGAAATTTTGGAAAATTTTGTACAAATTATACAGTAACTTACTGTAAATAGTTTTGGGACCTGGAAAATGGTCTGGGCAAAAGACAATTAGATTCTTTCTGAAAGAATCTGATTGTGACCATTTCTGATTAGAAAATAATCTGATTGGTTAGTATACCAATCAGATTATTTCTAAAAGAATCTGATTGTAACTAATTCTAATTGGTTACAATCAGCTTTTTTTTTTATTTTTTAGAAAGAATCTTATTGGTATACCAATCAAATTATTTTACAATTAGAATTGGTTACAATAAGATTCTTTCAGAAAGAATCTGATTGGATAGTATACCAATTAGATTCTTTCCTAATCACAATTAGTTACAATCAGATTCTTCCAGAAAGCATACCAATAAGATTATTTCTAAAAGTATCTGACTGTAACCAATTCTGATTAGATACAATCAGATTCTTTGAGGAAGTATCTGATTGCTGTACTAACCAATCAGATTCTTTTCCAATCAGAATTGGTTTCAATCAGCTTATTTCAGAAAGAGTCTAATTGGTTATTTCTAAAAGAATCTGATTGTAACCAATTCTGATTAGTTACAATCAGATTCTTCCAGAAAACGTACCAATAAGATTCTTTCTGAAAGTATCTGATTGTAACCAATTCTGATTGGATACAATCAGATTCTTTCAGAAAGAATCTGATTGGTATACTAACCAATCAGATTATTTTCTAAACAGAATTTGTTACATTCAGATTCTTTCAGAAAGATTCTGATTTGTTAGTACACCAATCAGATTCTTTTCCAATTAGAATTACCGGTAGTTATAATTATATTCTTTCAGATAGAATCTGATTGTTAGTATACCAATCAGTTACTTTCTGAAAAAAATCTGATTGTAAAAAAAATCTGATTGTAACCAATTATGATTTGAAAGAATCGGATTATCTGTTTCCCAGACCATTCCCCGGGTCCCAGAGCCATTTACAGTAAGTTACTGTATCTTTTTACAAAACTTTTAAAAATTCCTTAAAAAATTTGAAAATCTCGTTAAAATTTTCGAAAATAAAATTTTCTATTTCTAAAATTTGATGACCCTTGAAAATAGAATGCGTAATCTCGAAAACATTTCGATTGTGAGGAATACTTTTTTTTCACTTCTGGATGTATGTATGTTTTTCCCAGACCATTTTCCAGATCCACAGGCGGAACGGATTTTAGCAGTTTTGCCCATCTCTCAAAAACCCTGGATTTCAATATCTTCTTGTATAGATTGTGATATAGATGTGATATAACCAATATAAGATAGATAATGTCTGTCTTATCTGGATGTTAGGCTGCACTTTATGTATATTTAACATGTATTTTTAAAGCACTGACACTTCCAGTACAATCCAAAAGATGTGTGTATATATCTCCCCTCTAATTCCTATTGGGGTACACCCAATAGGTTCCCTTCTGCCTCTGTATATTGTGTAAAATACTCATTTAGGGGATGTGACACTAATAGAACCAAGATTTCATAGGATTTCTTTTATTTTTAACATCTTGCCTTTATCTTTTTGTACAAATCCCTAAATTTTATAGTAGTGAGTATAAAGATTTTATATCATCTGTATCCACATATAAACATACATCCACATATTTCCCCACTGTGCACCAATAGGCACACTTTTTCTAGTATATATTTATAAGCTGTTGGTATTTAGCACTAAACACTATTGTGAAGTCATGTATGTGATACTATTTTAAAGGAATATTCTGTGAATAAATATAAAATATTATATATATTTACACCCACTCTACTTTTACTCTATTGTCTGTGATAATTATATTACTCATCCTTACATTTGCAAGGTGTGGGACCCACCTTGTGGTGTAGGGGTGAATTTATAAAGTTTTTGTAAATTTGAATTCAGAGTCAACTTACCTAAATCGGTAGCATGCCCAACTGCAATTCTCCCAAATTCCTCTCCCTAAACTGGGCCTTGACCAACAACCCATACTCAGGAGTACACATTTCTCGGCTTTGCATCAACTAATCTGCCAACCAATGTATAGCCACATTCAAACCCTGTTAAAAAAATAGTATGTATACCAACCTTCCTTTTTTGGTTGTATCCCCTCAGCTAAAATGGTGATCGTTCCTAAAATGTTATACCTCTTTAGAGCAATCCTCATCACAGGATTGTTACCGGTAGTACAATATTTCTTTAAAGGGTATGTCCACCCTTAAATCAAACTTTTAATATAGGCTTCCCCCTGGTCCCCCAGCCCCAACCGCATAGTTTTTATTTTAAGAAAGCCCCCCAAACTCTTACTTACCTCCCCTCTTTCCTCCGCCGCGCTCCCGGCCCTCTGCTTGCGAGAAATGCAAGCAGAGGGGCGGGACCGGCAGCCGCGTTTGTGATTGGCTGAGCTGCAGCCAATCACGGACGCGGCTGCCGGCAGCTTACTCAGCGGGAGGAAAGAGGAGAGGTAGTAAGAGTTTGGGGAGCTTTCTTAAAATAAAAATTATGCGGTTGGGGCTGGGGGACCAGTGGGAAGCCATACTAAAAGGGTAAATGCTAGGGGGAGGGATCGGGAGAGGAGAGGGAGGGGGAGGGAGGAGGGAGGGGGAGGGAGGGGGGGAGAAGGGCTGCAGTACGCATGGCAAAAATCTACCTGAGGCCAGGTAGGAGGCAGAGTCCTATAGGACTCTGCTAGCCTCCTGGTGGGCAGTTTTTGGGACTTAAGGGGGGGAAACAGGAGAACCCTATGGAGCTGGGATGTTAGGTAAGGATTAAACTACACTACATTGTGGGGCCAGTAGTTGGGGGGATATAGTTTTGGAGGCGTGGACCTGCATTTAAAATAAATGCTCCCCATGCTTAGAAGAACTAAACTTACATTTTTTAAAACCTAATGTGCAAGTTTTTCTCCCCAGAACACCTATACATTGTAATTTTCTTCTTTAGTACGTTGCATTTAGTACATGTGAGCAATAGATTCTGTAAATAAGAAGGTTTCCGTGTTGTTGCCAGTACAACCCACAGCCCATGAAGCCATCAAAGAGCCACGCCCCGACCCCAGTATTCACTGTCTCTATACACAGAGTGTTTTCTATACACCAATATGGAACCCCTCATAAGACTTTGAAAGCTGCTTGTTACCCTGTAATTTATTTACCAGTCAGTGTGAGTTGCTGGCAATATAAACTGCAGGGTAACAAGCAGCTTTCAAAGTCTTACCAGGGACTTCCATATTCTATTTTTTTTTATTATTATTCTTTTCCTAACAAAAGATAAAGCTTCCAAATGTAGCTGGATTCTCTGTTATTCATTGTTGGCGCATTGAGTAAGGCACCAGGTTTAAACAAGCACTGTTCCGAAGCGCACAAGTTCAATACCCCAGACATTTCTGTTTCTGTTATATTCTATGCAAAAGATAAAGATTCTAAATGAACATAGATTTTTAGCTTATTCAGTGGCTGCTCACTATGTAAGACATCCTTTTTAGACACATATAGTTCAGAAGGTCATGAGTTTGAATCCCCAAACTTACCTTTATTTTTTGTTTCCATTATGTTCCTAGTACAATATTCTACATGTACCCATGTTTTATATAGTGTCTCCCTGGAGGTAATAGCTCTGCTTTTAGCAAGACAGACTAAATGTACAACTTGCAGGTTCTATTCCCCAGGGAAGATCTCTGAGCTGTAATGTGATTGGCTGTCAGCTTCTAGGAAGCAAGGCTGCAACTTCCTTTTTTTGATCTGATGAGCTCTACAGAGCATGTGCCTGTATGCAGACACTTAGCTGGGGGTTTACCCAGCTTAGGTGGATTGTGAGAGCTGACCCCTAATACTCACAGATTAATTTCATAAATCACCCAATGGCCACAGCAAAGGGAGAGGTGAGACACAGCTTGTTGTATGTTTGCGAATGTGCTCTGTCTATTGGGACAATGTTGTCTGGAGACTTTACTTCCCCTTTAAACTCTAACCTAGAGTCCCACAATCAGACAGTCTGGTTATGTGCTCACTGTAGGATCAGTACCTCCCAATCATAGAAACTACTTATGCAGGACAGGCAAAGAAGTCCAACTTTTATTGAATAATCCAGAAATGTTAGAAACACCTACCAATGCTGGGGCTTGAAACACTATGTGTCAATGAGACAGACAAATTCATCATGAGATGTCTAGGTCCATTCGATGTTAAGGGGCTAATTACAATAGAAATCCTGGATCAGTCTAAGAAGTATTATAGTACACTACTAAAAATTCAACAGACCATCCTGCCTGCCAGTAATATACAACATCTTTTAGTTTAAAATTTACAAAAAGACATACACCCCATGCCCATTTTCTTAAATAGAAAAGAAAATATAAATGCTTTCTTTACTTTACTGACTTTCCCTTCTACCTCCCTTTTTTACACTTTTTTCAATTCATTAACATCTATTTTACTTTTCTTCTCTTTCTGCGTCCTCTTTGGCAATGAACCAATACAAGATAAATTGTACTACCGAAAAAGCCATGATATTAAAGGGCATGTCCACCCCCAAAACTATAATTTCCCCCACTACTGGCCCCACTCCAGTGTAATAAAATCCTTACCTCACATACCAGCTCCAAATGGTTCTCCTGTAATGTCTCCCTAAAGTCCAAAAAACTGGCCACCAGGAGCAGTGCAGGGAGGGAAATTGTTTTTGCCTCTGAAGCTTCTTCTCAGAGGTTTTTGGCTTGCTCAGAACAGCCCCCCCCCCCCCTCTCCCGTTTTCATCTCCCTCCCCCTAGTGTAATTCCCTATATATTGTAGGACTTCCTCCCCCAGCACCAACTGCATTATTATTATTTTCAGAAACTGCCCCAATTTTTACTTACCTTCCCTCTCTCCTCCGGCGTTCTGAATTATCGGCAGCCACGTCCGTGATTGGCTGCCTATCAGGCAAAATAATAATAATGTGGTTGGGGCTGGGGGAGGAAGCCCTACAACATATACAAAATTTAGAGAAACTGTGGACATGCCCTTTAATACCTTAATAACAATTACTGGAAAAAAAAATAAGGAATTATTTAATTGAGGCATTCCCAAATAATTACATTGTTTAAACGGAGCATAATTTTTATTTTACATATAATAAATTCACCCATTCTACACCATGTTCTGTCTTTCAAAAAACGCAAATTACAGTCCCTTCCCATTATTTCTGATATTTGAAGCCCTACATATAACTTTTCTAGAGACCTAACCTTTTCAATCTCAAAGACACAGTTGATTGGAAGGTCTTAAAATTATAGTTGTTGAATTGACTAAATATTATTACATCATTTTGATACTTCTATTGTGCCTTTTGAACATTACACCTTGTATTTATGGATTTACCCTCATCATTAAGGGTTCATATAAGTTTTGTCATTTTAGTCTATACCTTGGTTATAATGTGTTTAGTCCTAATAAAGGTAGATTAGACGTTTTTATTTCCTCATTGTTTGGAAACTACAACTCCCAGTATTCTTTGTTGCTGGGAGTTGCAGTTTCTAAACATCTGGAGTGGCAAGGTTCAGTAAACTTTTAATTAAGCTTACCATCCTTTACAATTCTCCTGAACCCCATATAGTAAAGGGCACTCTGACCCCATATAGTAAAGGGCACTCTGACCCCCATATAGTAAAGCACTCTCTGACCCCAACATTTAAAAATGTCACCTGTGAGTTGTAGATTTAAGCTGTCATTTGCACTGTACTACTAGCTGTTTTTTGGCCCAAACTGAGGAGACCCATAAAATTTACAGAATCCAGATGAGCAATGACAGTGCTGAATGAGTCCAGCAGCCAGACTACAGGAAGCAGGAAGTAAAGGCAGATCAGCTCTTGTAACTTTCTATGCAGGTTAACACAGCGCCACCTACTGGTTACTATCTGCAACTGCAGAATTTGGATCTAAATTAGGACTTGACCCGAGTATAAGTCGAGGTTAGGTTTTCAGGCTAACTTTAAAGCCTTAAAAATTTGACTTATACTCGAGTATATACGGTACCTCTCCTTCCCTTTCCCCTACTCCTATATCTGGGGCCTTGTGGAATGCACGGTCTGTTTGTAATATACTTGCACATGTACACAACCTATTTATCTCTAACTGCTTTACTTTTTTTGGTCTTTCCGAAACATGGTTGGTATTCTTCTCTCTGAGCGCTGTACTTTCAAACCCATCACGCCCTTACCAGCCCTCTCCTGTCTATCTTTTGAGTTCCACTTAGTCCGTGTTTACTCTCCCACGCCTCTACAGATTGCGGTTATTTATCGACCACCCGGCCCGACCACCACTTTGACCACTTCTCTGCTTGCTTGTCCCACTTTCTATCCACTGACATCCCCTCAATTATCTTAGGGGATTTCAATATCCCCATCGATAACAACACCTCTGCTGCCACTAAACTTCTCTCTCTTACCTTCTCCCTTGGCCTTACCCGATGGTCCTCTGCCCAGACCCATTGTAATGGGCACACACTGGATCTGGTCTTTACCCACCTCTGTTCCTTATCTAATTTCTCCAACTCCCCCTTTCCTCTGTCCGATCATAATCTTCTCAAATTTAATCTTGTGTCATCTGTCCCGGCCGTAAACCCTAACAACCAAACGTACAGATGCAGGGACCTGCATAATCTCAACCCCCATTCGTTCTCTATCCCTCTCCAAAAACTTAACTCTATGCCCTCCTTCTCTGACCCTAACCTTGCAGCTGTTCACTACCATAACACTGTTTCCAATGCCCTCGACTCTGTTGCTCCCTTATCCACCCGTTGCCTTGGTTGCAAGAACCCACAACCGTGGCGAAAAGGCAATCCCGTATAGCTGAGCGACGCTGGCGCATGAGTAACAAAAATATTGACTTTCTCGAATTTAAAAGTGCCCTTTGTCGGATCAGAGGTGCTTTGTCCTTAGCCAAACAAAACTATTTCTCATCACACATATCACCCCAATCCCATAACCCCAAACAGCTCTTCAAAGTATTCAACTCCCTTCTCTATTCACCACCTCCTCCACCCACCCCGTTTATTGGCTGATGAAATAGCCTCATATTTTACAGAGAAAATCGAAAACATCCGAAGTGGTTTTCCTGTGCGCCCTAGCTCCTCCCTACAGCTTCCAACCACTACCATTGCACTGCCCAACCTCCCTTCGTTGCTCACCCCCTCCATCTCTACCCCTATCACTGCACTGTCTAGCCTCCCTTCATTGGTAATCTCTTTACTTGACCCCTAATGAGCTTTACCACCACTTTAACAAAACTGGGACATTCATCTCTCCTATCCAGGACACGTCTCACCACCTGCCCCCTCGACCCCATTCCCTCTTATCTTATTCCCCCCGCTCTCCTCTTCCTTCATTCCAGCCCTAACCTCTCTTTAACTTGTCCCTATCCACTGGTATTTTTCCCTCTATATTTAAACACGCCGTTGTATCCTATACCTAAAAACGCCTACCTTGACCCGTCTGCTCTCTCCAGCTACAGGCCCGTCTCCCTTCTCCCTTTCGCTTCCAAACTACTGGAAATGCACGTCTATACTGACCTGGTAAGTCACCTGTCTGCTAACTCTCTATTTGACCACCTCCAGTCAGGCTTTCGCCCTAACCACTCCACGGAAACTGCCCTCACTAAAGTGACCAATGATCTACTTAGTGCTAAATCTAAAGGTCACTACTCTTTGCTCCTTCTTCTTGATCTGTCCTCTGCTTTTGATACTGTTGATCACCTTCTACTTCTTCAGATCCTGGCCTCCTTAGGTATCCAGGACGCTTTTTTGGCTATCCTCCTATCTTTCTGGTAGGACCTTTAGTGTTTTCCATTCTGGAATTAGCTCCACTCCTCACCCCCTCCCTGTGGCCTTCGACAACTCATTAGTTCATTTGGGTTCCAGTACCACCTGTATGCGGACAATAACCAAATTTACATCTCTGCCCCAGATCTCCCCACGCTGACATCCCAGGTCCCCGACCGTCTTAGTGCCATCTCTGCCTTCATGTCGTCCTGCTTCCGCTTCCTCAAACTTAACATGGACAAGACTGAATTTGTCCTTTTCCCACCCTCACAATCTGTTCCCCTCCCTAGTCTTACTATTAATATTAACAACACACCCATATCCCCACCTCCTTATGTTTGCTGCCTGGGAATAACGCTAAATTCCGATCTTTCCTTCAAACCTCATGTCAATTTGCTTGCCAACTCCTGTCGGCTCCAACTCAAAAACATCTCCCGCATTCGACCCTTCCTCTAGAAGGAAGCTACAAAAATCCTAGTCCATGCCATAATCATATCCCGGGTAGACTACTGCAACACACTACTGTGTGGTTAACCAAACAACCGCCTGGCACCGCTTCAATCCATTCTCAAGTCTGCTGCCAGGCTCATTCATTTTTCTTCTTGCTTCTCTAATGCATCTCCTCTCTGTCAGTCCCTCCACTGGTTGCCCATCATGCAAAGGATCCAGTTCAAACTGCTTACCTTATCCTATAAAGCACTATCCTACACAGCCCCTCCATATATCTCAGAGCTGATCCAGCAATACCGTCCCAGGCACAAACTCTGCTCCGCAAACAATACCCTCCTCTCATGCATCCTGGTCACTTCCTCCCATGCCCGCATTCAGGACTTTATTCATGCTGCCCCTCTGCTCTGGAACTCCCTTCCTCTATCTGTCCGTCACTCACCATCCCTTCAAACGTAACCTTAAAACCCATCTCTTTAGGCAAGCTTATAACCTGGCCTAAACATTACCCCTCTTACTACCCAATATGATCCAACCTGCCTTTTACGCTCCACTGCCAATCAATTTACAGCCTACTGATTCCCACAACCTTATGTCTCACCCCCATATCCTCTAGTCTGTAAGCTCTTTGGGCAGGGTCCTCTTTCCCTTTGTATCACGGTATTGCTGTAAGAAACTTCACACTCTGTTTACTTATATTATGTATTACCTATGTATGTAATAAGTATGACTTTGTATAACATGTATTACCCTGTATGTAAGGTATAACTATGTAATTGTAAAGCGCCACAGAAGATGTTGGCTCTACATAAATCAATAATAATAATAATAATTATATGCAATATTTGGAAGCTTAGATGCTTTAGCAAAAATGGAGATTGGAATTTGACTGAAAAAAGCAATATCTAAAATAAACAATTATTCATGGATAGGCCGCTTACAGTGCTTAAAAAATTATTTACCCCTTTATTTTTTGCATGCTTATTATCAGATCATCACATTTAAATATTAAGACAAAATGCAGTTTATAGAGGCAACGTGAAGTAGACCAAAAGATCCTAAAAAGTAAGATCCCAAAAGTATGTCACAATCTAAAGAAATTCAGGAACAAATAATTAGTCTGGAAAAAGTAACAAAGCCATTTGTAAAGCTTTGGGACTCCAGTGAACAGGGGCGAATTTGTACTTTTTTCTCCTCTAAGCCAGCAAGCTTGTGCTACCCTCTTTTGCACTAACCTAGTTTTACACGAGCAGCACGTTTTCTCTCAGTTGGGTTTGTAGGGATGCTCATTGGGATGGCCACTGGTCACTATTTATTTCTCAGTACAGTGTGATGGCATGAGGGGGAATCAAACTTATAATGTACAAGGTCGATAGCAGTTCCGCCTGCATTGTGATTTTAAGTAAAACTTTTGTGTGCCTAAAAAGCCATCTATGAGTATGAGGCCACACTACAACGCACACAATCGCGAGCGTTATCGCACACGATTGTGCAAGCGATTCTTGTGCGTTTTGGGTTTGCGCATGCGTTTTGCGCATGCTATTTTGCGGTTTTCCTTTATGGAAAGGCATGCGTTAACGCACCAAAAATGATGAATGCATGCGTTACCAAAATGCGAACGGCCGCGCAACCGCATGTGCATCGGAAATCGTGGGAATTTTTGCGTTCCTGCGATTTCAATTTTAGCTCCAAGCGCAAAACACGTGCGCAAATGAGTGAAAACGTGATGCCAACTTTTTCATTGGCATTTAGCATAGTAGCTAGCAGTGCAACATTAGTGTCCAGCACCATTAATCATTACTTTTCTGGTATTTGACAGTAACAATTAACCACCCAAGCCTGTTCACTGGAACACAGATAAATGCTATTATATAGTGAGCACTGCATCCCAAGAACAATAAATATGTGTAATATTTATAGAAAATCGATTTTTATAGTTCAGACCAAATTAAATAATATACTACTATATGGGACTGTATTAAAATCAATTAACCATGTCCAGATACAATAAATAAGTCCTCACCATAAAGTGCTGTAACAGGGAGGTACAAGTCAGGTTCATTCACTGATTTCCTCTCTACATTAGAAGGGCACAAGTGTAACCAGTTGGAAGATTAGCTACTTTTGTTTCTTTTGATCTCTTGGCAGGTTCAGCCTTAACCAGTCATTATATTTTACCCCTCTGCTTTTTTCTTAGCTGGATGCCCAGAATCAGGAGGTACATTTGCGCTCTCTGTTACTGCAGTAAAGTAATTCATGTTTTAGTAAAAACTGAGGGATTCGTATATGTTGCCCCTATAGAACCATGGCCTAGGGTCTCTTCTGGGAAATCTGGCCTTGTCGGGGAACCACAGTAAGATCAATTATAAAACAAATGGAGAAAACATAGAACAGTGGTAAACCTTCTCAAGAGTGGGCAGCAAATAATGCAGCAATGAATCAGCCAAGAGGTCACACAAAAACATCCAGAAAAGCATCTTAGGAACTGCAGGCCTCACATGCCTCAGTTAAGGTCGGTGTTCATGACTCAACCGTAAGTAAGAAAAGTACATAAAGGCTTGTCTTACTTTTGCCAAAAAATCTTGATTCTCCCCAACACTTTTGGGGAAATATTCTGTGTAATTTGCTGAATTCTTTGGAAGCTGTGCATCCTGTTACATCTGGCATAGAAGAAACACAGCACAACTCACTTGGATTTTACAGCAAAGACATTGATCCAAAACACATGACCTTAAAGGGTATGTCCAGCCTTAAAAAAAAAAATTATAGTCTGGTAGAGGGAGGTGCTACACCTGCTCCTGTTCCGAGAAAAAACAGGAGCAGAAAGGCTCTGCACTGACAGCTACTCTACTACCTGGTTGTGGCTGTCAGACAATTGGGCATGCCTTGAATGACAGCCGCAACAAGGATGAAGAGCCGGCAGAGCAGCAAGGGGCCAGTCAAGTAAGTCCCTTCAGAGGCATCTTTGAGATTTCTAAATAATATGAAAATGGGTTTGGGGGGTCCTCTACCAGTCTACCAGACTATTAAAACGTTATTTTACACTAGACATGCCCTTAAAAAAGCAATTTTATGCTCTGAAATCCTCCAATATGGCTGAATTAAACAATTCTGCAAAGAAGAGTGGGACAAAATTCCTTCACAGTGATGTGAAAGACTCAATGCCAGTTTTTGCAAATGTTTAATTGCAGTTGTTGCTGCTAAGGGTGGCAAAACCAGCTATTAGGTTTAAGGGGCAATTACTCATCACAATTTTCATATACTTTATTTGGGTATCTTTGTCTAATATCTGAAACATGCCAAAAAAATAAGAAATCAGAAAGGGGCAAACTTTTTTTATAACAGTGTAAAACAATGCAACAGAATTTCAAGATTGTTGAACTGTTTTTTTAAACATACCAGGGCCCAATAGATAACCATCTGCAAGAATTTACATGTGTCGCTACATATTTTTTTATCAGATAAATAAAATATCTCACATCCCCATTCAAGTACAACCTGCGTAGCAATTCTATCTGAGATTATCACCACATTTTCATACTAATAGGGCAATGCACGAAGTGTCGGTCTCGCTCTCTATTGCCTCCTCTGCACTGAGCCGATAGCAGCTCTCAGTGGATAGTGAATAGAGTTTACCCATTCCGAATCTTTAACACCACATATCTGCTGGCTTTAAAGATTCTGTCTTAAAGAGCCATTATAAATCGGTACATTGCTTGCGCTGGTTGAGCAACACAGTTTTGCGTACTGCCGCTACTGCCATTAGTTATGTCTTAAAGTGTTAACATGACTTTAAGATGGAAAAAGTCAATAATGGCTCTCCATGCATAGCCCTAAAAGTGCTTCTTCAACCTTTCTTAAAAGGCTTGAAAAGCATGGCCTGTGTACCAGGTATATTTTTTTATCTGCTAGGGATTACCACAATCTTGATTACCCCTTCCCATGCTCCAGTATTCATATCCCATCTTACATTGCTAGTAATGGATCTGCGCCTTTCCAATGATGGACCATTTTCAGATCTCAAAAGAGAAGGAGGGTCATATGTTTTTGATCTAAAACAGAATATTAGTACATGAACAATAATGAAAATTAAAGAGCAATTTACAGTTACAAACATAACTATAAAAACATAAGGCCACAAGTAAATTTTATGTATTAAATTACTTTTATAATTTTCTTAAAAGTTGCAAAAATTAGCAAATTTTATAATTTTGTGTCTCTTTGAAGCATATCTTATAATAATGTCCTTTCTTTACTTGAATATAGTGCACTGTAACCTACTATTCTATCTACAGCCATCTACTTTTTATATAGATATTATCATAAAATCAAATTCTTGTTCAACCTGTTCATGTGGACACACTGTTTTTGTTCCTTAGTGAACACTTTAGAAACAAAGGATGTATATGCTTCTGCACTCTCCTTTCCTCTTGCCTAGTTAAGTATATATTTGTTCTCAAACACATTTAGCTATCTCAGCTGATCAGTAAAGACTTTTTAGTTCCCTTTCACCTCGTCACACACAATTTAACCCTACACCTTGTTAGACACTAAAATCTAGTTTCACCTTTACACCTTAAAAGTATCAAGTGACTAGAGACTTTTGAGGTGTAAAGGTGATACCTTTATTGTCTTAATGATATAATAACCACAACAAAGTTTCAGAGCATATAGTTTCTTTTTCATGCTTTGGTGGTTTATGGTATATATACAGGGGGGCTGATGCGATAAATTTTCATATTTTCTGCAGTAAACAATCAGATGTTAATTTTTTTTTTGGATTACTGCAGTTAGATTACGGTTGCTGGAGATTAATAGCACAGGCAAACTTTTGCATTCAGAGCCAGAAAATAAGAAGATATAGATTGTGAAAATGTATAAGATAGAGTGAGACATTTGGAGGGGGAAAGGACATACAATATATGGATTAGCTCACAAGTGGCTAAGAGTAAAATGGATTGAACAGTTGGTCAAGTTCGAGTTCGAGCCAAATTTATAAACCATGTAAACCAAACAAAGGCACTTATCAGTGCTGCAAGTGCCCTTACAAGGGCCGTGGAGTGGGGTCCCGGTTCGAGCTGTGGGACCCCTTAAGCCCCAAAGGGCTCTTGTCAGGGCTGCAAGGGCCCTTCCAAGGGCCGCAAAGGCACTTATAAGTGGGTGTCCTGGTTCGAGCTGCGGGACCCCTTAAAGGGACAGTTCAGTGGAAATTATCAATATTTGTTAAATTGTTAGTTTGTGTAATGCATACTTAGTTATTCTACATATTCTCTCCCATTTTGAAAAATCAGTTGATTTCATACACTTTGCTTTTCCCTGCTGTTGACATTAGTGAGCTGACATTTTAGGTTCTAATGGTCCTTCTTCTTCCCAGGATGCACCACATCCTTGGAATGTTCCTAACAGTAATTTCTACTGATTGGCTGTTGGATGGGTCAAAGATGCTCAGATCTCTGTTGAGCAACTAAATTAACCCAGGTGCTGGGTCAAGGGCAAAACCATAACGGTCTCTATTAGGGGTCCTGCAAACAGGAAGTCAGTATTTCAGTTGCATTTATTTATACACAGACACACAGACAAAATGCTGAATTGGCAGATTAAGGTCATTGGGATGGAAAAATACTGCTCTTCTTTTTGAATTTGAACTGAACTTCCCCTTTAAGCCCCAAAGGGTCCTTGTCAGGGCCACAAAGGTCCTTGTAAGGACCCAGCTGCAGGACCCCCGAACGTTCGGGGATTTTTGGAAGCGGACGTTTTACAGAACGTTCAGAAATCCTCAATGTCGCATAAAAATGTTGCATTTTTTTTAAAGATATATCATATCCATTGTCTGATTTTCAGCTAATTAGGTAGAAAAATTACTTTCAAATAAACAAATCAGCACTTTTTGGGTCTAGGGGCTTCCAAACATCTAATCCCCTTGCATAACTACACAGAGTTACAAACTGCGTCGGACCTGTCAGAATACAGAGGAGGAGCGCGAGACCGGTAAGTTCACTTTACCTCCCGTCCTTCAATTAAACCTGCAGAATTGAAGACATAGCTCCTCTACCTCCCGTTCTTAAATGAAACTGAAATTTTTGAAGTGAACTATATAATCTCAATATCTTACCTTGTCAGGACTCCTCTCTCTCCTAAATCTGCATGCAGTGGTTCCTCTAAACTAAAAGATTTTAACTCTGCAAGACGTTTCTTGCTCTTTTTCTGTCGGACAGGACCAAATGATGCTTCTGGAGAAATACTAATAAAAATATACATACTTATCAATATAAATAGTAAGAAAATAAAACCTATTAAAACTAGAATATGATAAGAATATAAAACTATACATTTAACTAAATTAAGCCTGATTTAACAGATTTCAAAGATTAATGTTGGTGCCAAAAAATACAAGATGGTTTGCATTCAGCACAGATGTGCTGTTGTTATATAACAGACAACCCAGCAAAAAGAAAATAAAGCTTAATCTAATAAGAAAATGTCCTCTCTTTTTGTCTATCTTCCTGTATAATTCCTTTCTTCTGCATATTTTTTTACACACAACTAAATGCCACTTCCATTTTCCCAACTCTATAAGGAATTTCAAAGCTATTAAAGGGTATGTCCACCTTGATTTTAAACTTTTATGTTTCCAGTTTAACTGTAGGACAGGAGGTAAATGCGATATGTCTTACCTCCTGTCCTTCAGTAAAACTTACAGGAGAGCAGAAGAAACTTACCGCATATCGCTCTCGCTGCTGACAGCCACCAACTACATGACATTCCCCAACGGATCCACAGTCCTTTGCATTGTGTGCGCGTGCGCACACAGTGCAAAGGAGCGTGGATGCGGCGGAGACTGTCATGTAGTTGGAGGCTGTCAGCAAAAGTTTCTGCAAAGTTACAAAAAGTTTCTGCAAAGTTACAAATATTCTAGTTACAAGTGTAGCGATTGAAAGCAATTTGATTCTTGCTGTGCAGTGTGACTAATGGATGACAATTAACTGTTATTTGCAGCTTGAATTATGGGTTACTAATAACGGTCGCAGGACTTTATATGGATGAAAAGCTGTAAATCATTATTTTTATCCTGCTTTTATTGAACATGATTTTAAGTCTTTATAATATTTACATGCATGTGTAACAATTTATTGGGTAATAGGTTATACAGGTTTGTAAAGGGTTTGAGTAATAAACTGTGTGATTTAGCCAGCAATATTGGTTATGTCATTTCTGTAATTTATAGGTTGGTGTGCTGTATCTGGGTTCTTTGGACTCCTATTGAGTCAATTTACTTTGAATAGGAGGAGGATAGTCAGTGGCGTAGGTACCGGGGTCGCGAAGGTCGCACTTGCGACCGGGCCCATGTAACTCGGGGGCCCGGTCGCAGGCAAGTTGGAAATTTGTGATTTCTGGTGATTCTTCTTGTGCATGCACGTGCAACGCGAGTCTACTACAGGAAATACGGGCGGCCCACACGCAGGACTGGTGCCATGGTGCGCGCCGTTCGCAGAAGAAAACCTGGAGAAACATGGAGTGTGGCGGCCACGGAAGGTCAAGAAGTTAGGTAGCGGAACTAGAAAGAATGCTGCCTCTGCATGGAAGGAACGGAAATACAAGTTCAACCCCAGGTCAGTCTCCTCAGGTCAGAGAATGCCGGCTGCCTCAGCTCAGAGAATATAAGGAGGACAAGTGTTATGGGAAGGGGGGGCATGCTGGTGTTGGAATACCCCCCAACTCATTATACCCCACTACATTATAGCCCATACTAAATACCCAAATTGAATTCTCTATACCCCCTTTACTATATGCCCCAATAGCCTATATAAATACAACTCACTATACCCCAATACATTATAGCCCATACTATATACCCAAATAGAATTCTCTATACCCCTTTACTATATGCCCCAATATCCTAAACAAATACAACTGACTGTATCCCAATACATTATAGCCCATACTATATACCCAAATAGAATTCTCTATACCACCTTTACTATATGCCCCAATACCCTATACCCCCATAGCCCACACTATATGCCCCAATACCCTATACCCCCATAGCCCACACTATATGCCCCAATACCCTATACCCCCATAGCCCACACTATATATGCCCCGATACCCTATAGCCCACATTATATGCCCCAATAGCCTATACCCCCTATAGCCCACATGATATGCCCCAATACCATATACCCCCTATAGCCCACACTATACACCTGCTACAAAAAAATGTGACTTGACTGTGCTTTTCCCCCCCACACTATTGTGCCAGCCAGCCCTGGCATTGGTAAAATGGTTGAAATTTGCAGTGGTAAACAGTTGGCAATATCTGTGCATTAAGCCTTGATGCCAACCATTTACCACTGCCAATTTGCCAACCAATTAACAATGCCTATGTGCCAAGTTGGCACACAGACATTGGTAAAATATTTGGCATATTAGTCGTGGTAAAATGCCACTTGATACAAAGACAATGCCACACATTTTCAACTGCCAATTTGCCTGTATGCCAACATTGATAAATCAAAATGGTTGGCAAATTGGCAGTTGACTGTAAATATGTGGCATTGTCTGTGTAAGTGGCATTTTACCACTGCCAATATGCCAACTATTTTACTAATGTCTGATGTGTCATTTTTCTAGCTCCAGTTTTTAAGTCTTATAAGTGTCTGTGTGTCAAGCAATTAACCAGTCTGTGTGCAAATTATTTTACCAGTGGTCTGTGTACTACTACTAAGCATTTTACCATTTTTTTGTGTGCCAATCATTTACCAGTGTTGATGTGCAAAAGCATTTTACCAGCTTCTACGTCCTAAGCATTATTATCAGTGTCTGTGTGAATTTGCGTTTACGACAGGGTTGGTGGGGGGATCACCAAATTCTGCACCAGGCAGGGACCATGGGTCTGTAGCTACGCCACTGGGGATAGTGTGCACAAAACTTTCAGAACTGTGTGTGTGGGTGTGTGTTTAAAATTTAAATGGCTATGACTACAATATAGAGAGAAGATGGCACACAGATCTGTGGAGATGGGGGGCACAAATCTGAATGAAGGGGGGGAGACAGATTGCTGTAAGATCCAGAGCCACAAATGTATTTTAAATGTGGCGGAACTCCTTTGTAACCTCTAATATCCTTATAATTTACAGGAGGGGTGCTTTACATAATCCCCTTTATAAACATCAAACATTTCTGTTTAGCCTATGAACATTTAAATGAATACACAATAAAAACCAGATAAAAATAGCCAACAAACTGATCCAAATAATCTGTATGTCCTTTATTTATAGAGTTGATGGATGGGGCGGGATGAAATGAACCTAAAAGCTCTCCAATATGCAGAAGTCTCCGCTGCTTAGAATGTCAGTGCCAGTCGGTGACAAAGTTCTCAGAAAATGCAACTCTGCTCATCTTTCAAGCAAAACGAGTCCTGCCAGTTTCATGCATTAAAATGTAGCTCCTGGACTCATCCCAGCATTTAGTACATTCAGGGTAATAGAATTAGTTTTCTATCATCACATATGAGGGTGTTTGCATTTGATACAAAACACCCACCTTGAACGTGAATAACAAGTGTTATTAACTGTAAAAGAGAGCCCAGGTTTACAGCAGAGCAGATTGGCAGATCATAAGGATAATACGAATCTTCCTAAACATATCATTAAAGCTGAGCTGTAGTTTTTCTCCTACCTTAGAGACAACGTGGCACTCTCTCTCCCATTCCTGCCAATAAGCTTCATGTTTGGCATTGTCTGAATTCCCCACCAGCACGCTGGAACTACTTGAACAAAACCTCACCTCCTCCTGTCACGGTGAACTATAGTTTTTAAGTTCTTGAAAGGAGGGGCGGAGCTTTTCAGATTTGTGTAGCCACATGACTGGGCGGGGAAACAACATTTCACCCATTTTACTGTGTGCGGTGAGCTGGAGAAGGACCAGAATCTGAGTAATTCATTTTCCTGCCTAGGTGCACAAGGGGATGTTGGGATGCAGGCAACATCTATGGACGACTGGGTGCACTGACAAGTGGTATTACAGAGGGTACAAGCTGGGGAGAATTAGGTTTCAGGATGCACTGTATTAGTGAGTAAGGAGAATAGGGCTACTGGGCGCTCTTTACATTAACCATTTATTAACTATAGAAATGACTATTTAGCGCAATCTGGAGGGAGTACCTCCTCTAACCCTCTCCATGTAAAAGAGAACGTGTTAGGTTGTGCAGGCCTCCTATTTAAAACTAGCATATTCACATGGAAATGGCCAAATCATTCACTCTGCAGGAAGTACCTCTACTATTCCACTCCTGCCACGCTGCCCACGATTCACAAAAGACTCTGCCAATCTGTTCTTCCACTTCAACTTCTTTGAACTCTCTTTATGACTTGGCCTACCCACCACATTTCCTGCTTAACTGTTGATCCAGAGAAAGGCAAAAAGCACCCACAAGAATCATGAAGGGGGAAAAGGTTTGCCTTTGGAAATATCCCTGGATCAACTCCAACTTTATGTATCAATACCAATAATATGCAACATTCTCTGTTTTTAGAAACTCATCTAGCTTTTTTTTTAACTACCGTATATACTCGAGTATAAGTCGAGGTACCTATTTTTACCTGAAAAATTTGTACAAACTGATTGACTCGAGTATAAGTCGAGGGTAGAAATTATCACCACTACTGCCTTCTGATTCTGTGTTGTTTTTAGGCTTTAATTGCCCTTTAAATGGACAGCAGAATTCCCATACATGAATCCCATACAGTAATAGCCAAATCCAGTACCAGTAACCTCCAATTCTGTCACTCCAGATGTTTTGGAAACTACAACTCCCAGCATGCTTTGTTGCTGGGAGTTTCAGTTTCTAAACATGTGGAGTGGCAAGGTTCAGTAAACTTTTAATTAAGGGCCCTCTGACCCCCATATCGTAAAGGGCCCACTGACCCCCATATTGTAAAGGGCCCTCTGACCCCCATATGGTAAAGGATTCTCTGACCCCAATAGTTAAAAAGGGTCAGTTTTCTAGAAGAGACCTATTACACGTGTAGGAAAAGTATTTCACTTCCATCAGATAGTGAGTTGCCAAGAATCTGAAATACTGCTCACAAATCACTTTATGTTCACATGGTTGGGGTTACAGTACCACCTCCCTAAGAGAGACTCCCGTTGAAGGCATTTAGCCCGCCATGATATGAGATTAAAAGAGGCAGAAAAATCAGAAAACTCTTTTAAGGAGGCCAGAATTTAATTATGATGCAGCACCTGGGATGGGAAAAAAAACAAAAACATTCATTATTAGTCATTGCAGACCAAAAAAAAGTTGCAGACAAAAGTTGTTATTGGCTAGTGTTAGCCAACTGTTGTGGCAACAAGTAGTGCTTGCGATATCGTTATTCCACATTTTTAGTGTTCATTCAATTGCATGCACTAAGATGCAAAACATTGAAGCCCAGGTCAGAAAGATTAGATGTCATCCAGTAGGAACCAAGGCTAGGTCCACACTGCCGCATTTTCAACATGCAATCTATCGGAGTGGTAAAAAGCACACAATAGTGTTAGCCAATTGTTTGTAGCTACACATTGCAGCGGCCCTTCCAGAGGCTGGACGTGCTCTAGTGTCGGCTTATCTTAGAAAAAAAAAGGGGGGCAAAAGCCATTAAACCAGGTCGGGCACACATCTCGTGTTTTCCCATACCCTTCCAAGTATGTATACCATAATAATATTGTGCAATGCGATATCTGCTCATGACTAAGCAATCATGGCAAATTAAAATTAGGATGCCAAATTACAGTGATAAAAAGGGTCACATACTCACTGAACACTTTGTATAATGTGGAAAATACAATGATATTACTGACATGTGTGGTCTGTGCCTGCTTTGTTAGTGAATTTTCAATGTTTAGTTAGTAACCTAGCTTCATAACTGCCCCCAACCTCCACGAGCTCATGCCCACTTGTAATCCAGCCGATCATGTGGATACATTAATTTACCTAATAAAGAGCCGTATCAGCCTGACCTATTCAGGCTCGATTCAACATATCTTCCGGACACTGCTGAGATGGGTGGCTTGCTGCTGCGGTTGTTAGACCATTCCACTCTAGTGATGCTGTGGAAAGGGGTGGGGAAGGGGCAACTGCTGCTTGCGTGAGACACTTATCCCTGTAACGACCTCCGTGACACCTTCTGTCAGATAGAAGATAATTAATTAGACACAAACAGAGCGATAGACAGAGGGGCGATAGAAGCCAATATGATTAATCACGACTATTATATTTGGGGTTGTATAATAAATGTTGGACATGTTTGGAAAGATCATAGTAAGAGGTCACTGGAGGGACACAAATTAGCATACTGTTGTTAGTGACAGGTCTTTCACTGTAATGCTGTTATTTAAAATGAAGATTCTGAGAAATATACAGCTCGATTTCAAATCAGAAAATGTGTTGGAATAGTGGACCATTACACGCTCTAAAGGTATGGAAGTATACGATACCTTTAACAAAATGTATCAGCACACCTATGGATCAATCTGGCATTACAGTTTAAGAAAACCTGACCTAAAGCATTCATGAGCAGGAGTAGGGCTAGAATCTAATAGTGTAAGAAGACAGTTAACCAATAGGAATTAATAGGAATATTAAATACTCCATGCAAGTTAATTGTATGTTACCTTTAGGTAACTAATTTTCAGGCCATGTAACATGCCAACACGTATTCTTCAACTGGTTGTTATCTCATGACAGAGAGGGGAATCTGAAAAAATGAAAACACCGCTGGGGGTGTGGGGAATATAGAACACATGGAAGAAAGAATCAAAAAAAAAGTTCCATTTTCCCACACTAAAGATGCCCTATTAAGTCCAGTTGCTCAACTGAATTACCACAGAAGAGACAGAAAATACCATGGATGAATGAGATTCTTCAAAATTCATATGGGAGATAATCAAGTGGAAAAGTTTTTTTTGGATTTAAAGGGCAACTGTGGTCTCCAAACAATAAATGAAAGCCTGCAATATGTCCTTATAATGTAGCAGACAATAACCCATCTCTGGCTTCACCATGATATGAGGTTGAATGTACAATTCCTGCTTCCAGTAGCTTTATGACAATCACCCGACACTCTGAAGCCTTGCCCTGGGGAGAAGAGAAGCATGCTCAGTATAGACTTACCGGGTTATTCAATAAAAGGTTTATCGTTTTAAAATGGTGCTTAATTTTTGCCCCAACCAATCAGATGTTGTTTACATTGAAAGCGAAATTGATCTGGTGGGGCAAAATTTAGCCCATTTTAAACCATTAAGAACTTTTATTAAATCTGGGAAGGACAATCAGGAAATGACCTCGGCGGAAGGAAAAAAAGGAAAAAAATGACAGGTGAGGCCTATTAATGCAGACAGGCTGGTCACATTACTACAGCTGGTCACATGGCTGTAAACAGGAAGTTTACAGTGAACCTTTCAGCAATAACTCCTCACAATTTTATATAGAGATGTGATTTAGTTTTATATTGACAGGTACGATGGAAGGGTTTTTTATAGAATTCTTCTAGTTTGGACGAATTGGGACCACAGTACCCTTTAACTAACATTTTTCGTAGTTGTGGATACTCCAGCCCAAGTTAGTTTGTAAAATAAGCTCCAGAAACAGAATTACCACGATCGTTCCCTCAGCTCTATGGTAACCAAAAGTTGCAAACAGGGGGAGGGTCGGCAGCCGCATTGTGATGGCTGGGAGTTAGCCAATTCAATACCAAGTGCCAGATAATGCAGAAAGCCGAGGAACAGAGGTTCAGGAAGTCGTTATTTTAGAAAACGAAAGGGCAGGGGGGCTGGGATTGGGTTGCTACAATACAGAAAAAAAGCCTTTTTAAGGGTGGGGATAATAACACAACCACCAGAGGAGGAGGAAGTTCGGGCACTCAGGCGCGAGAGAGTAAGGTAAAGATTTTTGTTGGAAAGCAACTACCACGTGGCGGTTGGTAGGGGCATGTACCTGAGAGTTGTAGTTTCAAGCTGTCCTTTGCACTGTACTAGAAGCTGTTTTTTGCCCCAAACTGAGGAGACCATCAGATTACAGTAACCAGATGAGCAGTCAGTGACAGTGCTGAGTGAGTCCAGCAGCCGAATACAGGAAGCAGGAAGTGTAAAGGCAGATCAGCTCCTGTAACTTTCATGCAGGTTACACAGCGCCACTACTGTACTATCTGTAATTGCAGAATTTGGATCTAAATTAGGACTTGACCCGAGTTTAAGTCGAGGTTAGGTTTTCAGGCTAATTTTAAAGCCTGAAAATTCGACATACTCGAGTATATACGGTATCCAATGCACCTGCCATCAACACTCCAATGAAAGACAGTTCCATAGTTTCAGTGAAAAACCCGTTCTGAACTTGAAGAGTAAACTATTTTAATTCCAGTCTTAAGGGTGTCAATGTGTCCTCTTGACCTGTGTTGATGAAATGTTCTGTTTATTTTATGGCCTTTATCTAGGCCCTTGTTTCTTATTTTTTCAGATTCCCTCATGTCTAGATGTTGTGCCTCTGGATTGGGAAAAAAGCTTATGTTATTCCAATATTCAAAAATGGTAGTCGTTCACAGCCGGGTAATTACAGGCCTGTAAGGTATATCAGTGGTGGATAGGATACTGGAATGTTTAACCCTTTCACTGCCAGGAGATTTTCATTTTTTTTTGCGTTAACTGCCAGAAGAATTTCAGGATTTTGTCCTTAATCGCTTTAGACTAATTTTACAGTAGGAACCTTGCAGTAAATCAGGAATAATACATTGTTTTTTTCAGCACAAAGTCTACTTAACATGGTAACAAATTTTTAACTTTTCTGGAAATTTTACTGGAAAATGGGTAAAATAGTAAAAAAAATGAAAAATTTGCAAATTTCATGGATTTCCCATTTTGACTAAAGTTACTTAAGGTACACACAAAAATCTTACTGTTTCTAAAAGCTCAGATACTCCGAGTAACAACGAACCAGATATATGCGGGTACCCACTTTTCCTGTACAGGAGACCCCCCAAACTAAAACTGCACCTCCTGAGAATATTACACCAAATTAAAATGTGTAACCATACTGACAGTTAACATAGAATATCTACCAAATTATCTAAAATATCCCACAAGTGAGTATTTTTAGAAAACTACACACTTGCAGGATTTTACAAGTGAGGTTAGTTTCGATCAAAATGCAGATACCCGGACGCAGCTCTTCGTCAAATTGTAAGTATTTTCTCACATTTTCCTTTTTTCCTCAACTGAAAATCAGAGACAAAATCAAATGCGATTTCAGCTAAAAACTGTGGAGGAAAGTTCATAAATTTTAGTTTTGGGGGTGAACATGCTCTTTAACAAAACAATCTACCGTATATACTCGAGTATAAGTCGATCCGAGTATAAGTCGAGGTACCTATTTTTACCTGAAAAATTTGTACAAAATGGTTGACTCGAGTATAAGTCGAGGGTAGAAATTATCACCACTACTGCCTTCTGATTTTGTGTTGTTTTTAGGCTTTAATTGCCCTTTAAATGGACAGCAGAATTCCCATACATGAATCCCATACAGTAATAGCCAAATCCAGTACCAGTAACCTCCAATTCTTTGTCACTCCAGATGTTTGGAAACTACAACTCCCAGCATGCTTTGTTGCTGGGAGTTTCAGTTTCTAAACATGTGGAGTGGCAAGGTTCAGTAAACTTTTAATTAAGGGCCCTCTGACCCCCATATAGTAAAGGGCCCTCTGACCCCTATATAGTAAAGGGCCCTCTGACCTCCATATAGTAAAGGTGTCCTTTGCACTGTACTAGCAGCTGTTTTTTGCCCCAAACTGAGGAGACCCATCAGATTTACAGTAACCAGATGAGCAGTCAGTGACAGTGCTGAGTGAGTCCAGCAGCCAGAATACAGGAAGCAGGAAGTGTAAAGGCAGATCAGCTCCTGTAACTTTCTATGCAGGTTAACACAGCGCCACCTACTGGTTACTATCTGTAATTGCAGAATTTGGATCTAAATTAGGACTTGACCCGAGTATAAGTCGAGGTTAGATTTTCAGGCTAATTTTAAAGCCTGAAAAATTCGACTTATACTCGAGTATATCCGGTATCCAATGGCACCCTGCCATCACCAAATCACCCACAGTCCAATGAAAGAAACAAGTATTTCCTAGGTTCGCAGTGACAACACCGTTCTAGAACTTGAAGAGTAAACTTTTTAATTCATTACTTGAAAGGGCTTTCCATGTGTCCCTCTGACATGTTCTTTTGATGAAATGTTCTGTTTATTTATGGCCCTTTTATCTTAGGCCTTTGTTTCTTATTTTTTTCAGATTCCCTCATGTCCCTAGATGTTGTGCCGCTGGATTGGAAAAAAAGCTTATGTTATTCCAATATTCAAAAACTGGTAGTCGTATCACAAAGCCGGCTAACTACAGGCCTTTAAGGTCTATCAGTGGTGGAATAGGATACCTGGAATGTATTACAACGACCTTTCACTGCCAAGGAGATTTCAATTTTTTTTTTGCGTTACTGCCAGAATACTTTTTCCAGATTTTGTGTCCTTAATCGCTATTAAGAAGCAAAAAAGAAGAGAAAACACAGAAAGAAAAACAACTACAGAGCGGCAAGCCGTTCGGAACTGAGAAACTAAGCCCACATAAAAACAAAAAGAAAGCATAGAAAGGAATAAATTAAGCAGAGTAGGCATAAGACCCTAGACGCTCCTCGTCCCGCCCCCTCCGCCCCTGCGCAGCCTCCCGCGCTCTCCCCGCTCCTCCTCCGCGCCCCACTCCCGCCTCTCGCGCCCCCCCTCCTGCCTCCGCCTTGGGCCCCCCGGCCTCTCTGCTTCGCGTCCCCCCCGCGACTTGCTCCCCCCGGCTCTCCGGGCCCGCCGCTCCTCTGCCGCCGCATCCGCCTCGGCCGCGACCTCGCCCCGCGCCCTCCCGCCGCCCGGTCCCCGCCGCTTCTCCGCCGCCGCTCCGCTCAGCCTTCGCCTCCCCCCCTTCCTCCCTCCGCCCTCCGCCGCTTCCGCCGTCCGAAAAGAAGAAGAGGACTATTTTACAGTAGGAAACCTTGCAGTAAATCAGGAATATTATACATTGTTTTTTTCAGCACAAAGTCACTTTAACATGGTAACAAAAATTTTTTAACTTTTCTGGAAATTTTACTGGATTAATGGGTAAAATATGTAAAAAAAAAAGAAAATTTGCAAATTTTTCATGGATTTTTTCCCATTGACTTAAAGTTATCTTAAGGTTACACACAAAAATCTTACTGTTTCTAAAAGCTCAGATACTCCCGATACAAACGATACCAGATATATATGCGGGTACCCCCACTTTTCCTGTACAGAGACCCCCCCAAACTAAAACTGCACCTCCTAGAATATTCAACCAAATTAAAATTGTAAACCACTACTGACAGTTAACATAGAATACTACCAATTATCTAAAATATCCCCACAAGTGAGATATTTTTAGAAACTACACATTGCAGGATTTACAAGTGAGTTAGTTTCGATCAAACTGCAGATACCCGCGACGCAGCTCTTCGTCATTGTAAGTTATTTTCTCACATTTTCCTTTTTTCCTCAACTGTAAAATCAGAGACAAAATCAAATGCGAATTTCAGCTAAAACGTGTGAGGAAAGTTCAAACCTCTCTCAATATGAAAGCCTAACCCCTCCCGTAAAACGGTATGCACATTCATGGGTGTACCCAGAGACATGGCTACAACTAACCCAGAGCGTGACCAGTGCCAAATGTCAGTAGCAGCAAAAAAAAATTAGCCAGTTTTGTATTTGAACAGTTCTGCAGTTTTTCCACAAAACACACCCCCAACTCAAAAAATCCCCCCCACAAACTATATATTCCTGGAAATCTACACACTTCAGCTATGTAACGCTGTAGTTCGTTCATTCATATCATCAATGGTGTGGGCGCAGTTCTTCGTAGAAGTTTGCACTTTTACCAGATTTTCAAAAAAAATGAACATCAACACGTTCAAAAAGGTCGAAATCATGCCAAAACCCCATGGAATGTAAAAAAAAGGTACCAAATATCAATATCCCAAAGTGTCCTGAATCAAACGGTATGCCATATGTGTGGTTCACACGCCGGACGTGGAGCGAAAACCCACAAAGTGAGACAATGCACGATGGCTCAGACCAGCGAAATATTTAGCCAACTCCGAATTTGGACAGTCTTCAGTTTTTTCACACAAAAACCCCCCCGTAACTTAGAAATAACCCCCACAAACTATATATTTCTGAAATCTACACACCTTCAGCTATGTAACGCTGTAGTTCGTTCATTCATACCATCAATGGTGTGGGCGCAGTTCTTTGTAGAAGTTCGCATTTGTCTGAAAAATGAACAAAAACAACTTCAAAAGGTAAAATCATGCCACAACTCATGGAATCTAAAAAAAAGTTACTAAATATCAATCTCCAAATGTCCTGAATCAAACGGTTGCCATATGTGTGGTTACACACGCGGACGTGGAAGCGAAAGCCACAAAGTGAGACAATGCACGATGGCTCAGAAACAGCGAAAATATTTAGCCAACTCCAAATTTGGACAGTCTGCAGTTTTTTCCACAAACACCCCACGTAACTTAGAAATAACCCCCACAAACTATATATTCCTGAAATCTACGCACCTTCAGCTATGTAGCACTGTAGTTTCGTTCATTCATACCATCAATGGTGTGGGCACAGTTCTTCGTAGAAGTTCGCACTTTTCTAAAAAATTAACAAAAAACACTTCAAAAGGTAGAAATCATGCCAAAACACTCATGGAATCTAAAAAAAGTTACTAAATATCAATCTCCCAAAGTCCTGAATCAAACGGTATGCCATATGTGTGGTTACACACGCGGACGTGGAACAAAAAAGCCACAAAGTGAGACATGCACGATGGCTCAGAAACAGCGAAAATATTTAGCCAACTCCGATTTGGACTCTGCAGTTTTTTCCACAAAACACCCCCGTAACTTAGAATACACCCCACAAAACTATATATTCCTGAAATCTACACACCTTCAGCTATGTAGCCTGTAGTTCTTTCATTCATACCATCAATGGTGTGGGCACAGTTCTTCGGAAGAATCGCACTTTTCTGAAAAAATGAACAAAAAACAACTTCAAAAGGTAGAAAATCATGCCAAAACCTCATGGATCTAAAAAAAAGTTACTAAATATCAATCTCCCAAAGTCCTGAATCACGGTATGCCATATGTGTGGTTACACACCGGACACGTGGAAGCGAAAAGCCACAAAGTGGAGACAATGCACGATGCTCTGAAACAGCGAAAATATTTAGCCAACTCCGAATTTGGACAGTCTGCAGTTTTTTTCCACAAAACACCCCCGTAACTTAGAAATAACCCCCAAAAACTATATATTCCTGAAATCTACACACCTTCAGCTATGTAGCACTGTTAGTTAGTTCATTCATACCATCAATGTGTGGGACACGTTCTTCGTAGAAGTTCGCACTTTTCTGAAAAATGAACAAAAACAACTTCAAAGGTAGAAATCTGCCAAAACCTGATGGAATCTAAAAAAAAGTTACTAAATATCAATCTCCCAAAGCCCGAATCAAACGGTATGCCATATGTGTGGTTACACATGCGGACGTGGAAGCGAAAAGCCACGATGTGAGACAATGCATGATGGTTGAGACAGCGAAAATATTTAGCCAACTCCGAATTTGGACAGTCTGCAGTTTTTTCCACAAACACCACTGATAACTCAGAAATACCCCCACCAAACATATATATCCTGAAATCTAACACCCTCAGCTATGTAGCACTGTAGTTCGTTCATTCATACACATCATGTGTGGGCGCAGTTCTTCGTAGAATTTCGCATTTCTACACAATTTTCTGGAAAATAAAGAGAAAAATACATTTCAAAGTTACAAAATCACACCAACCCCAGGTAATGTAAAAAAAACTTACCAAATATCAATCTCCTAATGTCCTGAATCAAACGGTGTGCCATATGTGTGGTTACACACACGGACGTGGAAGCGACTAGTCAAATGTAAAACAATGCGCAGTGAGGCAATAACAGCATTTTCCCAGATTTTCCAAACTGAACACCCCTCTACTTGGAAATACCCCCCAAAACTATATTTCTCAGAATCTACATACCTTCAGCTACGTAACGCTGTAGTTTGTTCATTCAACAATCAATGGTGTGGGCCGCAGTTCTTCGTAGAAATTCGCATTTGTCTGAAAAAATGAACAAAAACAACTTCAAAAGGTAGAAATCATGCCAAACCCCATGGAATGTAAAAAAAAGCTACTAATATCAATCTCCAAATGTCCTCAATCAACGGTATGCCATAGTGTGGTTACACACGTGGACGTGAAGCCAAAAGACACAAAGTGAAACATGCACAATGGCTCAGAAACAGCAAAAATATTCAGTCAATCTGAATTTGAACAGTCTGCAATTTTCCCCACAAACAACCCCCACAAACCATATATTTCTCGAATCCACACACCTTTATCTACGAAATTCTGTAGTTTGTTCATTCGTACCATCAATGGTGTGGCGCAGTTCTTCATAGAAGTTCACAGCTTAGCAGATTTTCTAAAAAATGTAAAAAAAAACACTCTCAAAGGTAAAATCATGCCAAAATCCCAAGTATGTTAAAAAAAGTTACAAAATATCATCATCCCAAATGTTCTTTGAATCAAACGGTATGCCCTATGTATGGTTACACATGCAGACGTGGGAATCAACTAGCCACAAAGTGAGCCAATGAACAGTGGCCCAATTACAGCAACTTTTCAGATTTGTCAGACCTAAAACAACCCCTCTATATTAGAAATACCCCCCAAAACTATATATTTCTTGGACACCTTCAGCTACACTGGTGTGATTCTTTTATGCATACCACCCAATGGTGTGGGTGCAGTTTTGTGTACAATTTCGCTTTCTTACCAGATTTCAGGAAAAATTTATAAAAATACAATTCAAAGTTAAAAATCATGGCAAATTTCCATGTCATGAAAAAACTTGTCAATTATCAATCTTCCAAATGCCCTGAATCAAACGGTATGCCATATGGTGGAGCACACAGGGACGTGGCCACCAACTAGCTCAAATGGGACGCATGCACGTGTAATTACAAGAAAAAATCAAAGTGCTCTGTAATTTCAACACGCCCCAAACTTGAAATGCCCCCCAAAAAAAACCCCCACTAAATACAATCTCCCACATGTTCTGAGATCAAACGGTATGCCGTATGCGATGGTGCACTAGAGACGTGGCCACTAACTAGCTCAAATGGGACGCATGCACAAATGCAATTACAAGAAAAAATCAAAGTGCTCTGTAATTTGAACAGCCTACGCTTTTTCTAAGGAAACAGTCCCGAAACATGAAAATTCCCCCCACAAACTATATATTTTTGGAATCTACACACCTTCAGCTACGTTACGGTTCCATGCTTTCATGCATACATGAAGAATTCCAGACCCAGCGATCCAAAGAACTCCATGTTTTTACGAGGTTTTGTGAAAAATAAAATGAGATGATTCAAGGATTGAAATCCTACCTAAACCCACTTGACAAGCAAAAAAACCCACTAAATAGCAATCTTCCACATGTCCTGAATCAAACAGTATGCCATATGCATGGATGCACACAGAGACGTGGCCAACAACTAGCTCAAATGGGACGCATGCACAAATGCAATTACAATAAAAAATCAAAGTGCTCTGTAATTTGAACAGCCTACCCTTTTTCTAAGGAAACAGTCCCGAAACATGGAAATTCCCCCCACAAACTATATATTTTTGGAATCTACACACCTTCAGCTACGTTACGGTGCCATGCTTTCATACATGCATGAAGAATTCCAGACCCAGCGATCCAAAGAACTCTGTCTTTTTACGAGATTTTGTGAAAAATAAAATGAGATGATTCAAGGGTTGAAATCCTACCTAAACCCACTTGACAAGCAAAAAACCCACTAAATGTCAATCTCCCACATATCCTGCATCAAACGGTATGCCATATGTGTGGGTGCACACAGAGACGTGGCCACCAACTAGCTCAAATGGGACGCATGCACAAGTGTAATTACAAAAAAAAAATCAAAGCGCTCTGTAATTTCAAACAGCCCCAAAACTTGTAAATGCCCCCCACAAATAAAACCCCCAACTAAATATCAATGTCCCACATGTTCTGAATCAAACGGTATGCCATATGCGTGGATGCACACAGAGACGTGGCCACCAACTAGCTCAAATGGGACGCATGCACAAATGCAATTACAAGAAAAAATCAAAGTGCTCTGTAATTTGAACAGCCTACCCTTTTTCTAAGGAAACAGTCCCAAAACATGGAAATTCCCCCCACAAATTATATATTTTTGGAATCTACACACCTTCAGCTACGTTACGGTGCCATGCTTTCATACATGCATGAAGAATTCCAGACCCAGCGATCCAAAGAACTCTGTGTTTTTACGAGATTTTGTGAAAAATAAAACGAGATGATTCAAGGGTTGAAATCCTACCTAAACCCACTTGACAAGCAAAAAAACCCACTAAATAGCAATCTCCCACATGTCCTGAATCAAACGGTGTGCCATTTGCGTGGGTGCAAACAGAGACGAGGCCACCAACTAGCTCAAATGGGACGCATTTAGAAGTGCAGTTACAAGAAAAAAATTTAAAAACGCCACAACCCACCCCCCACACACACACTCTCCCCCTTTTAGTGGTATTTTAGTGAAATCGGTTAGTATGGAGAGTCACACACGTTTTTGCACACTTTACTGATCCTAAAAATTCAATACGGTCTTTATTTGGTACCTCTGCAAAATTTCCTTATAAAAAATAGGCTTAGTTTCCCTTGAAATCGTACAAATAAGTATCCGCGTTTACTTTACCGATATCACTGGGAACATTGGGGAGCTTGGAGAAGACAACGTTTTTTTCTAATTTATAGTTTTAGGGTAAAAAAAAAAAAAGGGTGTGTGTATCACTTTAAGAATTTTTTTGTGTGTATGTCCCCTTTTTTTCCCCGATCATTCCCAAAGATAATCATCAGATCATCTTAGGGAATGATACCGAACTTGGAATAAGGGCATAAATGCCTGTTTTCCAATTCGAAATCCGATCGGAAAAATCAATTCCCGGAAATCATTTTCCAGGAAGTGATTTTTCATTCATTGGCAAAGATCAATAATTTGGTGATCAGAAGTGATCACCAAATTTTGATCTCTGTCCCCATTTTTTTTCTAAGTCTTCGCTAAGTAGCAATGGAACTTTGAGTTCCATTCACAAAATGTATAGTACAGCTGTCAGCTTGACAGCTTGTGCTATACTAGGTACTGCAGCATGATCAAATTGAGATCAGACTGCAGTACCTCAACTAGACCACCAGGGGCAGTCTCCTACCACTTCAAGGGAGACCCCGGTGAAGGAGGAAGCTCCGTGAAGGGTCTCCCTTTCCGCTTCCTCCTCTTCATCCACGTGGGACCAGACCAGCTCCTGTACGATCGCAGGAAAGGTATGATAACTCCCGATCCCCCCCTCGGATTTGGACACAACCGAGGGGGGGTCGAGGGGGATAGGGGGGAAGCCACAGATCGTATATTCACGATCTGTGGCAGTTTGAGCATTCACTGCACAGATCGTGAATATACGATCTGTGGCAGTTAAAGGGTTAAAGGGCATGTCCACCCCCAAAACTCAAATTTAACCCCATACTGGCCCCACTCTGTAGTGTACAAAAATCCTTACCTTACATCCCAGCTTCTTATGGTTGCCATGCTGTGCCCCTCCAAAGCCAGGAAAATTGTAGTGTAGAAGCTCCCAGTGACTCATCCTGCGCTTGTCTCTGCCTCAACCTCGACAAGGTTGAGGCATGCGCTGGAGAGTCCTCCCCCCCTCCCTCTCCCTCCCGTTTTCTTCTCCCTCCCCTAGTGTAAATTCCCCACTATATATTATATATATTGATCCCCCAGCCCCAACCGCCGTAACAGATTTCATAGAAAGTGCCCTGATAGTTACTTACCTTCCCTCTATCCTCCGGCGTGCTGAGCAGCCGGCAGCCGGGTCCCTGATTGGCTGCCTCTCAGCCAATCAGGGACACGGCTGCCGGTCCCGCCCCCTGCTTGCATTTCCGTGCAAGCAGAGGGCCTGGAGACTGCCGCGGAGGATAGAGGGAAGATAAGTACTTATCGTGGCACTTTCTAATAATTTTATTACGGCGGTTGGGGCTGGGGGATCAATATGTATGATATATGAAAAGTTTAAAAAAAGGGTGGACATGCCCTTTAATAAGGGAACATATTCTAGAGTATGTTTCAAGGACTGACATTATAAGTAGTAACCAGCATGGATTTAGGAGGAATAGATCTTGTCAAACTAACTTGGCTTTTATAAGGAAGTGAGTAGACATTTAGACTCTGGCATAGCAGTAGATGTAGTATACTTGGATTTTGCAAAGGCTTTTGATACAGTCCCCCATAAGCGACTAATGTATAAGCTATGGTCTGTTGGTCTGGGGAGGGGCACAATTGTACATAGATAGAAAATTGGTTAATGAATAGGATGCAGTATTAGTACATGTTAATGGGGCTTCATCAACATGTACTAAAGTTGTAAGTGGGGTGCAACAGGGTTCTGTGTTGTGGCCACTTCTATTTAATCAGTTTATTAATGATTTGGAAGTGAGTTTTTGCAGACGTCACAAAACTTTGTCAATCATTAAAATCTATAGACGATGTGCAATTGTTGCACATGGAGCTAGATAGATTGTAGTTTGGATTTAAAAATCCTTGTGCTGGTTATACTATAAATGGCTCTGTGTTAAGTTAATCTCTGTTGGAAAAAGATATTGGAGTTCTGGTGGACAACAAACCTAAATGTAGCAAGCAGTGCCAGGCAGCAACAACTAGAGCCAGCAAGACATTGTATTGTATAAAGAGGGGTATGGATTCAAGGGAGATAAATATTAGTCCCCCTCTTTACAAAGCATTGGTAAGGCCTCATTTGAAATATGTGGTGCAGTTTATACAAAAAAAAGTTTTTGTATACAAAAATGACATCTTGGAAATTAAAAGGGTTCAGAGAAGGGCATCTAAATTAATAAAGGGAATGGGCTAGCTTGAATATGATTGGATAAGTTACAATTATGCCCACTATAGAAAAGTTGTGTATAAATACATTAATTGGTCATACAATCAACTGAGGGTTTTTTCATTGAGAACTGTAAAACTATGGAACAGTCTTCCATTGGTCATGGTGATGGTAGGTTCAATGAATGATTTAAAATAAAGCTGGATGAATTTCTAAAAAAAAAGAATTATGCATGTTACTGGTATTGATGCCTAAAGTTGATTCAGGGATATTTCCGATTTTTGGAGTCAGGAATTTTTTCCTGTTCATAATTCTGGTGTTTTATTTTTTGCCTTCCTCTGGATCAACAGTTAGACACCTTGTAGTAGTGGGCCGGAAATGTGCACACAAGCATTTACAGTTCAGTAAATCTTTTACTTGCAATTGTAATTAATCTTTCATATAGCTCATAATGTAATCCTGTATGTCTGCGTTTTATGAATGGCACAATTAACATGGCAATACCCAATTTGAGAGTGAATTGGGCTCGAATTTTTCGCTTACAGTATGTTGTAAAATTATTAAGGTGGTCCTCAAAGGAACTGCCAAAATATTGCAGTTTTAATGTATGTAAGTGTTGCAAATGTATTGCAATCTAGGACAACTAAAATCCTATTCCTTAGTAAGGCTAAGGTTGACTTTGTGTGTCAAGGTGATGCTTTAAAATAATCCAACTTTTTGATTATCCTATAAGATGCTTAAATACATCATTAGAATTCTGCATCTTATTTTACCTTCACCCCATACTTTTAAGAAGTGTTTATGTAATATCAGATAATAACCATGTTTGAAATGTACATAGTAGCAAATCCAGGTCATTTAGTATTACATAATCAGATATAAAAATATAATAATCATTTGTCCTAAAAAAAAATCCAAACAACTAAACAATTAGTATTTGTATTATCTATTTTTTTATCACAACTCTATAAATTAGGGGTTTTCAGATTTATAAAATCTCTTATTTTATTTTAGGTTAATTATAACTTTTTATTGCGTTAAATAAAAAAGCAATGCATAATCCTTATAGTTCTTTTTTTTAGCTTTCCAGTACCTTCCCCCACCACTGCTCTATACTTAACAGACAACAAAAGTATATCTTTTAAATACTGTTATTGGATAACCTTTTTTTCTAACTTCTAACCTAAGGCTGTATTGCTTGCCATCCCCCTGGTTGTGCACGCGATTCTGGATTGCTCTTGCACTGCGAACATGATATGTTGAAAAATGCAGATCGCATGCGCACTGATTAACGGATCGCATGCCCAGCGCACGACAGCTCTCAATCGGGCCTAGTCCAAAATTCTCATTTTTTGATATAAGTGAATGCTAAATAAACAACTTGTGTATGTATTTCAATATAACTTTGACTAGTTTTTTAAAGAACCAAATACTTTATCAACCTATCTATCATCTATACATTGAGGCAATGGGGTGTTATCGAAACTGCCCAGTGTAAGGTGTCAAAACAGCATTGCACCTGGCAGACAGTTTGTGTCGAAACACCGCCACACACACACAAACACATATACTTCTATTCAGGCTTGTTTGTTTTCATTTTCACATAAATGGCCTCTGCCATGTACAATGCTGGGTTTTTTTCTACCCCCCCAGAGCCTACCTTTAAGTCTTCAAACTTGCTGGATTCATCCTTCTGTATAATGGACTCTGTATGGTAAGTTCCACGCGACGTAACGTCAGTGCACGCGTGAACGTGTGCACGCACTAACGCCACATGTGCGCGCATTCAGGTCGCCCGCACATGTAACAACCGGGAACTTACCTTTTGAGACCAAGGAAGCTGGAGGAGCCAGTAGATCTCATGGGGGCGAATCTCCACTATACAGATGGATGAATCCAGCAAGTTTGAAGATGTAATTGTAGGCTCTGGGGGGGTTATATGTTTTAAAGCTGTAGCTTCACACTAACATTAATTTTTACAGCATAATTATCCTTTAATAAAAAGATCACAGGAAACTTCTTTTTGTCAGGTACAAACTACTGATCCAACCAATGTGAATTATTTTTAACTAATTGGCCCCAAGCCCCCACACAAATCAGTGCAAGAGACGGGAAGAGAGGAAAAAACAAAACACTTTTTAACCCTTCCAAAACCTGCTTGCAATTTCAAAAGGTGCAATATTACATTATATTAAAGGATAGGTACACTCTAAAAATAAGTTCAGTGTAATGATTAGTTTAAGCTGCTGCTTCAAATTACACAACTTATTTTTAGAGTGTACTTATCCTTTAACTGAAAGAAAGAATGAATGCTCTACTTGCACACAGTCCTTATCACAGAACACTATCAGCACAAATAATCTTTATTTTCAAACTTTCACACAAACCATACAACCATCAGAAGATTAAATGTCCTTTTTCTATGTCCTTTATAACAAGGGACTTTGTTACAGGTTACACTCAAGTTTGTTTCCACTCACAGGAAACTTCCTTTTGTCAGGTACAAAACTGATACGCGATCATATCCTTGACTTGACTATCCTTGTCTCAAGATTTTATTAGTACTAATCAGCATGGATTTATGAGAAACAGATTGTGCCAGTGTTTTTTATGAAGAATTTAGATTTAGCAGTGGATGTAGTATACTTAGATTTTGTTACTTTTGATACTGTGCCACATAGGCGACTAATGTCTAAACTGAGGACTGAAAAAACATTTGGTCATGGATAGAGAATTGGTTATTGGAGATGCATTTGGGGTTAAACAATCCTTGTGCCACCTACACCATAAATAACTCAGTTAAATGAATCTCTAATGGAAAAAGATTTGGGGATTCTGGTAGAACACAGAGTACTACTAATACTACTACTGCTCTAGCAAACAATGCCAGGCAGCAACGGCTAGAGCTAGCAAGATATTGCCTTGGATAAAGAGGGGAATAGATTCAAGAGAGAAAAACATTATTCTCCCCCTTAACAATGCACAGGTAAGGCCTCATTTGGAATATGCAGTGCAGTTTTGGAAACCCATATACAAAAGGGACATCTTGAAAATGAAAGCATTTCACAGAAGGGAATAAAAAAGGGAATGGAGGGAGTAAAAAAGGGAATGGAGGGGCTTGACCATGCAGGCAGATTAGACAAGTTAGAGCTGTTTACATTGGAGAATCGATGTTTGCGTGGGGATATGATCACTTTATACAATTATATTAATGAACCATACAATAAAGGGGCCAGACCAGTAGTTCCTTCAGTGATTGGCTGAGCCTCAGCCAATCACAGATGTTGCTAGCAGTCCAACCCCTTCTGTATAAAGAGAAGAATAGATTCAAGAGAAAAATATTATTGTCCCTCTTTACAAGGCATTGGTAAGGCCTCATTTGAGAAGGGCAACTAAATTAATAAGGAGAATGGAGGGACTTAAATATTCATGCAGATTAGACAAGTTAGAGCTGTTTATATTGGAGAAGCGACATTTTGCATGGGGATAGGATCACCTTATACAAATATATTAATGGGCCATACAATAAACTCTCTAGTGCATTGTGCTTGTGAAGGTTCTCATTCATCCAGGTCATGGTATATCTGTTGTATTCAATTAGATCAACTGGACTTGAAGTTTAGTTCTTGAAGACGTTTCGCTAGTCATCCGACTGACTTTCTCAATTCGGAAATTGAATTTAAAGCCAGTTGGATAACTAGCAAAACGTCTTCAAGAACTAAACTTCAAGTCCAGTTGATCTAATTGAATACAACAGATATCTCTGGTGCATTGTTCACGAATAGGTCATATCAGAGGACTCTTGGACATCCTTTAAGATTGGATGAAAAGTTCAACTTCAGGTTAGGAAAGTTTTCTTTACAGTGAGAACGGTGAAACTGTGAAACTGTCTTCCAGCAGATGTTGTAAAGGCAAGTTTAGCTTTAAAAGTGGGCTAGAAGTTTCTAAAACCTAATAATATTGAGAATTACTGGTATTAATACATATACTGCAGTTCTGGTTGATCCAGGGATACTTTCCGATTGCTGTTTTTTATATGCTGAAGAGCTATTTTTATCCAGGGAAATTTTGCTTTCCTAAAATTTAAAAATCTTTGTTAACCTAGTGTAGTCCTACATAACTTTTTTTGTAGGTTCCAGAATTGAAATTAAATTAGGGAGGCCCAAATTAAATTAGGGAGGCCCATAAAGTGGCCAAAGCTAAGATAAGGTAGCTTTGCGGCAAATGCCAGGATGAGATTGGACAGACAATTTCTCTGTTGGAAGATGGTTGGAGTTCCATGTAGAAGTACAGGAACTCATGGTGGCAGATACATCCTTACAATGGTTATAAATTACTGCAGCCGCAACATGCACTCTGGGGCTCTAGAGGTGTGGCATACATGTTGAGGCAATGGCTGTGATAAAAGACAACTGTAGTGTCCAAGCTCCTGGGATCCACCCAGTAAGAAAAATCACTTCTTGCAGAGCGTATCTTCCTATTGGTTAGGCCCTGGGACAGAATGGGACAACACATAACGTATACAGTGCATACCGCATACAGTGCAAACTTCATCAGAACCTGTTAAAGAAGCCATCGCTGGAGCATAATCACAAGTAAGTACTGTACGTTCCCTACAGTCTCAAGTTTCTACCTAGGGCCTCCACTCTATAACAAGTAAAAGAAAAAAGGGGTAGGTAGACAGAGACTAATGATACAGACTATGTTGTGAAGGTTTTTTATTTGCAGTCCTTGCGCCACAACATGTTTCAGGTATCACGTACACTTTCTCAAGTGTGCATAGTGACTATGAAACAAACTCATATACTATTCACCAGGAAGTGACATCATATCAAAAAAACACTCCTCCCAATCCCTTGCTCATCCCATAGTACCATCCTTTGATTCAGTCCATAGTCCTTGGATGTACTAAATAGAGCTACCAACAAGTGTCCAAAGAAAAGTCTTTGTGTCCTATATTCCTGGTGAATAGTATTTAAATTTGTTTCACAGTCACTATACACACTTGAGAAAGGGTACGTGATACATGTTGTGGGGCAAGGACTGCAAATAAAAAACTTTCAGAGCATAGTCTGTACCGTTAGTCTCTGTCTACCTACCCCTTTTTTGTTTTACTGGTATAACATTGTATAAGATGCATTTTTTTTATCATAAAGATTTGGGAAATGTATATGATAGCTGACTAAACCATGATGTAAAAGATGAATTACCTGCTAGAAAAAATATTTGTGTGCCATGGATGATACTGTACAGTAGGTATCAGACAGCAACTGTTTATTACAACAATGGTGACCAGACAAAGTGACCTTTACACTGTATATACTGTTTGTATTCCACTTGTCTATCTTTTGTGTAAATGTTGCAAAAGCACATAATGCAAGCAGACTGATACAGGCTTGCCAAATTAATTGAAAAACCAAGCTGCCAGAATAACCTTTGATGAAGCCATATATGTAAAAATCTAATTTTACAATATTTGAGACCAATAAAATTGTATTTTGACCATGTCAGAAATGCTGGAATATAAAAAGAAAAGGAAGTATATATCTAAAACCCAACTACAGAAGCCCCTGAGGTTCCCCTACTCAGGAAAAAAGGAAGGTTCCTGACTGACAGAGCAGTACAGAAATCTATAAAATAATAAATTAAAAAGTGGCAATCTGTATATAAGGATAACAATATGGATTGAGGGGGTCAGCAATAATGAGCTGTTAGAGAGAACCTACTATATGTGGGTGTCTGACTCACTGTAGACCCAAGATATGTTTAATCATTATCTGCTGATATGGGATTCGGCAGATATTAGAGATGGTCCAGCTGGAGGATGGATCGGGGACCTTTGTGATCTGTAGGAAAGAATCTGATTGAACCAACCTCTGGGGGCGGACCCAATGTATTTGATTGACAGCAACAATGTGTGTCTGTAGATGTCTGCAACACTAAATAAAGTTGTTTAATTCAAATCGAATGGGGATTTAAGCTGGGGGGATCGGACGTACGTCACTACCTGATGAAGCTCATGTAGAGCGAAATGCATAGAAGTGACGTCATCTCCGGAAGTAGAAGCGCTAAACCACGGATAGTAAAAAACTCAAGAAAAAAGCAAACTAGGCACACCACTATGTACAGTGACTAAAAATCCCTTTATTTGCTTACATCTGGGAATAATGTGCATGTACATAAGACAAATTAAAAACACCTAAAATTCAATACACATTCCATTCCTCATGATATGACCCTAAATTCAGAACTCCCAGGCTCTAGTAGTAACACAGCTCCCCCTTATGTTAAAACATGTCACAAGAGATCATACTCATCTGTCACCAGTCACTAACAGTCACCAGTCACGGGGGATCAGAAGCAGCGCAGTGGCGCAACTTCAAAGCCAATGTAGAGAGCGGGTCACATGGGGAACAAGCGGTGAGTAACGCTGGAACGCTGGACGCACTAAACCACGGATAGCACCTATTGGTGACGTATTATAGGATCTGTAATATAGTCTACAGCTCATATAAATAGAACTCTAGCCTTTGGATGCGGCTATCACTTTTCGGATGCTGTTATTTCTCACTTACTACATATATATATTTTGGACTATTGAGAAGAATACCATCTAATAACTGTCCCCATATCTCTCTACAGGGACGTGAATACTAGAGTTCTGGACTTTTGATACTGTGCCACATAGGCGACTAATGTATAAACTGAGGACTGTTGGCCTTGAAGAAAACATTTGTTCATGGATAGAGAACTGGTTATTGGACCGCAAACAGAGAGTGGTGGTAAATGGAGCTACATCTATGTGGGCTAAAGTTCTAAGCGGAGTGCCTCAGGGTTCTGTACTGGGGCCGATTCTGTTTAATCTGTTTATAAATGACTTAGAAGGGGGCATTGAGAGCAAGGTCTCAGTGTTTGCTGATGAAACTAAACTATGCAGAGCTTTGGAAACTTCCAATGATGTGCAAGTGCTGCAAGCAGACCTAGATAGATTATCAAAATGGGCAGCAGAATGGCAGATGAGATTCAATGTTGATAAATGTAAGGTGATGCATTTGGGATTTAATAATCCCTGTGCCACCTACACCATAAATAACTCTGTGTTAAGTGCATCTGTAATGGAAAAAGATTTGGGGGTTCTGGTAGATAACAGACTTAGCTATAGCAAACAATGCCAGGTAGCAACGTCTAGAGCTAGCAAGATATTGTCTTGTATAAAAAGGGGAATAGATTCAAGAGAGAAAAATATTATTCTCCCTCTTTACAAGGCACTGGTAAGGCCTCATTTGGAATATGCGGTGCAGTTTTGGAATCCCATATACAAAAGGGACATCTTGGAAATTGAGGCAGTTCAGAGAAGGGCAACTAAATTAATAAGGGGAATGGAGGGGCAGGCAGGCAGATTAGACAAGTTAGGGCTGTTTACATTGGAGAAGCGATGTTTGCGTGGGGACATGATAACCTTATACAAATATATTAATGACCCATACAATGAACTCTCTGGTGCATTGTTTACTAATAGGTCATATCAGAGGACTCGTGGACATCCTTTAAGGTTGGAAGAAAAGAAGTTTCATCTTCAGGTCAGGAAAGGTTTCTTTACAGTGAGAACGGTGAAACTATGGAACTGTCTTCCAGCAGATGTGGTAATGGCAAGTTCATTGAATAACTTTAAAAAAGGCCTGGATAAGTTTCTAAGACTAAAAAATATTGAGAATTACTGGTATTAATGCATATAGATCTGGTTGATCCAGGGATACTTTCCGATTGCCGTTTGGAGTCAGGAAGGAATTTTTTCCCCCTTTTTAGGTGTTTTTTTTTTTGCCTTCCTCTGGATCAACTGTTAGGTAGGGTAAAAAAAAAAAAAAAGAGGGTGAATAGGTTGGACTTGATGGACGAATGTCTTTATTCAACCTTACTTACTATTTTACTATGTTACTATGTTAATTTCCTACCCTTAGGGAGCTTTTAGAGGGTTTTGTAGAGGGTTAAGATATTTTATAAGGCTATTATGTATGTGTTACATTTTATATAGGATTATACATGCAGTGGTGCCTGTAGTATATTTTTGGGCTGGCCAGCCTTCTGTTTGCTCTATATTCATTTATTTTTTGTTTTATTATATATATAATTTTAATAAATAATATATTATATAGTTATATTATATGTTATTTAGTTTGATACTTTTTCATATATATACAGATTGCCACTTTTTAATTTATTATTTTATACATGCTGGAATATGTTTAAGCCATTTCACATCCAAATTTATACCCTTGGGAAATAAATGTAAAAAAAATAAGTCTGTGCCCATGTGGCTGAATTGTGATGTGTTGTGTAGCAAAAGGCAGCTAGAAAGCTTAGGGAGAGAGGAGCCAAAAGGAGCAAAAAGCCCTTCACTGAACATAAAAATGGAGAAACACCTTCTTATAACAGAAGGCATCTTGCAGTCTCATGCTATATGAATAGCATTGCCCCCAAAGCCTAAGAAACAAGAAGTAATATCTTACTCCCATGTTCCCCAGAGTAAGGGGCGGAGATATGCAAAATACTCCTTTATGTCCCTTAGCTTATGCATATATATTCATATAAGAAGGTGTTTCTCCATCCCGATGTAAAGAGGCAAATGGAAAGGAAGAAAAAGGCGTTTAAAACCTTTAAGTCAGAGGGAACGGAAAGGGCCTTTAGGGATTATAAATTCTGTAACAAGGAGTGTAAGAAAGCAATCAAACTAGCTAAAATTAATAATGAAGTTAGGGTAGCTGAATAAAGCATCACTAAGCCTAATTTTTTTAAAGTATATTAATAGTAAGAAGGACTGAAAATGGGGCACCCTTAATTAATGGGGATAAGTTAAGTTACAGAGGATGGCGATAAAGCAAATGTCTTAAATATTTTTTTCCTCTATATACAGTATAGAAGATACAAGTACAGATATCATAGAGTATAATAGCAATAATGGTATAAAAAAAAGGAGGCGCACTTTGGTTAATAAAGGACAGTGGCGTAGCTACGTTAAAACATTCGGGGCACGTGCCCAGGATATTTGGCAAAGTGCCCCGAATGTTTCAACCAACTGTACCTTGCAGAAGTGCCCCGAACCATATTGTTCCGGATTTCCGGGCTGCGCTAAGATTTCTGGGCATGTCGCGCATGACGTCACACGCACGGCACGAAACAGTCAGCCCCTGCACTTCCGAGAGAGACACGAGAGAGACACAAAGAGAGACACAGATAAATAGAGACACAGAGAGAGACACAGAGACACAGATAGATAGAGACACAGAGATACACAGATAGATAGAGACAGAGAGAGACACAGGTAGATAGAGACACAGAGAGAGACACAGATAGATAGAGACACAGAGGGAGACACAGAGAGAGACACAGATAGATAGAGACACAGAGAGAGACACAGATAGATAGAGATACAGAGAGAGACACCGATAGATAGAGACACAGAGAGAGACATGGAGACACAGATAGAGACACAGAGAGAGACACGGAGACACAGATAGAGACACAGAGAGAGACACAGATAGATAGAGACAGAGAGAGACACAGACAGATAGAGACACAGAGAGAGACACATAGACACAGATAGATAGAGACACAGAGAGAGACACAGATAGAGAGAGACACAGATAGATAGACACAGAGAGAGACACAGATAGATAGAGACACAGAGAGAGATAGAGACACAGAGAGATACACAGAGAGATAGAGACACAGAGAGATAAACAGAGAGATACAGAGCCACAGAGAGATACAGAGCCACAGAGAGATAGATAGATATATACATAAATACATAGATACATACATACATAGATAGACAGACAGACAGAGGCAGACAGACAGAGTTAGTTAGAAAGATAGATAGATACACAGGCAGAGTTAGATAGACAGACAGAGTTAGATAGATGGATAGATACACAGAGATAGATTATAGATAGATAGAGATTTATATAGATAGATACATACATGCATACATACACAGGCAGAAGATAGATAGATAGATAGATAGATAGAGATAGACAGATAGATAGTAAAATAAATAAACAAGAGGCAGATATAGACAGAGATAGATATACAGAGAGAGAGAGGGACAGATAGAGATAGATAGGGGCTGAGGTCCATGTAAAAGGTACAAGAAGGTATCCCTAGCCAAAGGTGTGGGCAAGCGTCTGACTACAACTAAACACAACAGTAAGTTTAAAATGACCAAATTGCTACCAGTACATAATGAAATTGCCAGTTTACTGTGCCTTTGTGTCATTAATTTGTGTCTTTGTCCAACTCTGGGGCTGTGTGTCTATGTTTGTGGTTGTCTAGCTGTCTGTCTGTGTCTTTTTTGCCGTCTCTATTAAGTACATAGTGGGTGTGGCTTAATTGGGGCGGAGAAAGGGGCATGGCCTAAAAAATCATGGAGTGCCCAAAGGTGCCCCTGATCTTCTTAGACCCTAGATACGCCCCTGACCGAGGATATGGTACAGAAAGAACTAAATAAGGTTAAAATTTATAAATCTCCTGGACCGGATAAAATACATCCTCGGTTACTTAGGGAGCTAAGTTCAGTTTTATCTAGGCCATTGGATTGGAAAAAGTTTAATGTTATTCCAATATTCAAAAAGGATAGTTGTTCACAGCCGGGTAATTACAGGCCTGTAAGTTTAGCTTCAGTGGTGGGGAAGATAATGGAAAGTTTAATAAGGGAGCATATTCTAGAGTATGTTTCAAGGACTGACGTTATAAGTAGTAACCAGCATGGATTTCGGAAGATTAGATCTTGTCAAACTAACTTGCTTGGCTTTTATGAGGAAGTAAGTAGAAATTTAGACTCTGGCATAGCAGTAGATATAGTATACTTGGATTTTGCAAAGGCTTTTGATACAGTCCCCCATAGGCAACTAATGTATAAGCTATGGTCTGTTGGTCTGGGGAGGCACATTTGTACATGCATGGAAAATTGCTTAATGAATAGGATGCAGAGAGTAATTGTTAATGGGGCTTCATCATTATGGACTAAAGTGCTAAGTGGGGTGCCACAAGGTTCTGTGTTGGGGCCACTTCTTTTTAATCTATTTATTACTGATTTGGAAGTAGGTATTGTCAGCAAGGTTTCTGTGTTTGCTGACGACACAAAACTTTGTCGACCATTAAAAACTTCAGAGGATGTGCAATTGTTGCAGTGGGTTCTAGATAGAATGTCACATTGGGCTGCTAAGTGGCAGATGAGATTCAATGTTGATAAAAGTTGATACATTTTGGACTTAAAAATCCTTGTGCTGCTTATACTATAAATGGCTCTGTGTTAAGTGAATCCCTGTTGGAAAGGGATCTTGGAGTTTTGGTGGATAATAAACTTAAAGGAAGCAAGCAGTGTCAGGCGGCAACAGCCAGAGCCAGCATAGTATTGTCTTGTATAAAGAGAGGTATGGATTCAAGGGAGGAAAATGTAATTCTCCCTCTTTACAAAGCATTGGTAGGGCCTCATTTGGAATATGCAGTGCAATTTTGGAATCCTGTGTATAAAAAGGACATCTTTGAAAAGGAAAGGGTTCAGAGAAGGGTAACTAAATTAATAAGGGGATTGGGGGAGCTTGAATATGAAGAGAGACTGGAAAAGTTACAATTATGTATGCTGGTGAAAAGGCGCTTGTGTGGTGAAATGATTACTGTGTATAAATACATTAACGGGCCATACAATAAACTATCTGGGGCATTGTTCACCAGGGTTGCCAACCTAATTTTAAAAATTTTACGGACAAGAGGGCAAAAATTCCTGGACATCCAAGATTTTTCACGGGCAGGGGGTGGAGTTAGTAGCGTACCTAAGCCACTCCCCCTTTTGATGATTATTCTAGAGAAAACCGCCTGTTAAGGTGGAGTTAGTACTTAGTACTATTGCGTACCTAAGCCACTCCCCCTTTTGATGATTATTCTACAGAAAACCGACTGTTAATGGGTATCTAATTCTATACTGTTTTTGAACTGCCCATTACTAGAAACTGTAATTCTTCCCAAATCTATCCCCTATTTCTTTACATACACATCTTACATTTTATGATTTCAGCTGTCAATTAAGTGCCTTATTTTTATAAACTCTTCTGCTATTTGCAATTTTGTTGTCTAACAAACAATGGACTGGAGAGCTGGCAGTAATGCTGAAGGCTGGGGCCGCTGCTGGACTGGCTGTAGTGTAATGCTGGTGTGTGAACTGAAGGGCTGGGCTGGCTGTAATGCTGGTGTGTGAACTGGAAGGCTGGCTGGCCTGTAATGCTGGTGTGTGAACTGGAAGGCTGGCTGGCTGTAATGCTGGACTGGTGTGTGAACTGGAAGGCTGGCTGGCTGTAATGCTGGACTGGTGTGTGAACTGGAAGGCTGGCTGGCTGTAATGCTGGACTGGTGTGTGAACTGGATGGCTGGCTGTAATGCTGGACTGGTGTGTGAACTGGAAGGCTGGCTGTAATGCTGGACTGGTGTCACCAGACCCAGTACAGTAACAGTAGTAAGTAGCACTCACCTAAGTTAAAGTAAGTTGTCTCTCAGCTCTCTCAGGCAGGCTCAGGCACTTATGCAGCGCTGGTATGCTTCGGCAGCCTCAGACTCAGGGCCCAGGGCAGGGGGGGTCAGCTAGCACAAGCAACTGCAGTCTGCCTTACTAGTGGTGTAGGGTCAGTGGAGTGGACGGTGAGAGTCAGTTCAGTTGTCTCTGCAGTCAGCAGGCTTCCGATGAATCCAATCCAATGGCTTTGCTTGCTTCAGGAATCAGGACCGGCCAGGTCAGGAGTAAGGACTCGACTCAGGAGGACGTCAGGACTCAGAGGTGCTGGCACTGCTGGGGCGTTGGGGCCTGGGAGGACGGTGTCTGACTCTGTACATACTACTCTCCGAGCCAGCGACGTCACGTGCGTGACGGAGGGCGGGCTGCGCGGGCTCAGCTCTCAGGGCTGTTACTTAAACTTCCCCCTCCGCTCCTCCTCCTAATTAATTTTTCAACTCGCAGGCGGGACTCGGGAGGGAGGCGGGCGCAATAGGCTAGGCATAGGCAGAGCCGCGGGTCACACACTGGACTGGAGCTGGGTGGGAGGAGACGGAGGAGGAGCAAAACGGCACGCCGCGATGACGCGGTAGACGTGATGACGTCAGCACGCAGTGCAGCATGTGACGTAATACGCAGTGCGCTTCCGGGTGAGCAAAATTTAACTATTTTTTACGGACAAACTATGCTATTTACGGACTTCACGGACAGACCTTATTTTTCTGTATTTTTCACGGACTGTCCGTGAAATTACGGACGTTTGGCAACCCTGTTGTTCACCAATAGAGCATGTCAGAGGACATGTGGACATCTCTTAAGACTTAAGAAAGTTCGGAAAGGGTTTTTCACAGTGAGAACAGTAAAGCTATGGGACTGTTATCCAATGGACGATGTTATGGCCAGTGTCGCTCCTACCATGAAGCAGTGTGAACATTTTGCTCATGGCGCCGCCTTTGGGAAGTCCAAAGAGGCAGCAGCTCAGCCGACAAATTTTTTCTCCCCTTAAATCAGTGGCCGCCAGCAACCTGAAGGACACGGATGCCTGATTGGTCCTGCAGGCTGCAGCCGCTCGCTCCTTAAGGCACCCCTCTGTGCGTAAGTGTCTCACGCGCGCAGTGTGGGGGGGGCAGGTTTTTAGCCTACACTGCAGTAATGGAGACAACAGATGCATGGCCATACTGTAGAGGCACTGGAATTTCAGCAGAGAAGTGAGGTGGAGCGTTCGTCGGTGGATCGACTGGACCCATCCATTTGCTTCATGATCCATCTTCCCTTTCAACAGCAACCGTGTCCTGTGTGTGAGTGGGAACTGTGGTCGGACTTACCTGTGTGCTGGGGGCCTTCCTGTGTGTGTGTGAGAGTGTGTGTGGGTGTAAGAGTGTGTGTGTGTGTGAGAGTGTGTGTGTGTGAGAGAGAGTGTGTGTGAGAGTATGTGAGAGATTGTGTGTGTGTGTGTGAGAGAATGTGTGAAAGAGTGTGTATGAGGGGTCCATCTTGTCTGCGAGGCCCATCCTATGTGCACAATTGCTGACAGTAACCAGAGGATCAATTGGCGACAGCTCCAGAACAATTGCCGACAGCTCCTACCATGCATGCCTTCCTGATGTAATTAGTGCAGAGTCCAGCCACTGCCACTCTTTCCTGCTTGAAATTGCTACGATCAACAAAAGTAAGACAGCGCAACACCGCCAGAACAGGTTTTGGGAGGGAGGGGGTGGGAGTAGGAAAAAGGTGCCACCTTTCATATTTGCCTACCAGGAGTGTGGGGACATACTGTAAGTGTAATTATTGTGATTTGTGAGAGTGCATTTTCTGGGGGGCTACCTACCTACTTGGGGCCTTACTACCTATTTTGGGGTGGGGGCTGGTTACCTACTTGTGTGCTGGGGCCTACCTACCTATTTGGGGGCTGGCTACCTACCTATTTGGGGGCTGGCTACCTACCTACTTGTCTGCTTGGGACTACCTACCTACATGTGTGCTAGGGCCTACATACCTACTTGTGTACTAGGGCCTACTTACCTACTCGGGGGCTGGGACCTACCTAATTTTGTGCTGGGGCCTACCTACCTACCTACTTCAGCCCTTTTGCTGAAAAAAAAAGAAGACGGCACCAGATAATAACAAGGTATTTCAAGGTATTGAAAGATTTTGACCAAAATATAATTAAATGACTTGTTGACTTTGCCTAAATAACAGATATGATGGGGACACAGTGTTTAACAGATTGCTCTACCAAACATATTTTGCTGCAGGTATTTTTTTAATATCTCTCTCTCGTTAAAAGGAATTTCATATGGTTAGGCTAGCTTTAGCTGGTTTGTTAGGTTAGGTTAGACTAGCTAGTTTAGTTTGGGCCCTTCTGAAAGAGTCTACATTGACGTGGTGGTAAGCTTACAAATGTTTATTATAATTTGTATATTATTGGACCAATTGGTTGATTAGCTAAAAATGCTGCTGTGTGCATGGCTTCCTTTAGTGCGAGCCATATAATATCAAAAATTGATCATTGGCAGCCCATGTGACAGATTAGCATATTAGCAGGTTGTATTTAACTGTTCCCCACCTAGCATCACTGTATCTTTACAGCATTCTATCTTGTAATAACTAACTACTTTTTGGTCCAAAAAGAAGTATACATAAGGGATGCAGCTGTTTAAAAAAAATTTTATGAACATTTTTGAAAAATTTAATTTGTTAAAACCGTTTTTTCCCCCTGCACTTTAATGAAAAAAACATGGTGAAAAGTCAGGAAGGTACTGAAAAAATGATTGAAATAATTAAAATTAGTCTATAATGGTGAAGGTGCTTTGTGGGGACTTTTCTGGTAACAGGAACTTTTGCACAAGGAAGGTTCCATTAAAGGACAACAATATCAAAAAAACAACATTACCCCCACTACACGTACACACTTCCAGCAGCTGAAATCAGTGCTAAAAGCCCGCCTCCTAAACGGCCCAGGGCCATGATTAACATAACACTTGTCATTGGCTGGTGGGAATGTCTGTTACAACCTCTCTCCTCCTACTCTGCCAGTTAAACAAACTTGAAATGTCCTGTTGCTAGGATACAGCCTACATAATCAAGCTGATCAAGGGTGGGTGGAGGAGTGTTTGCTCGCATGCTAGCTTTGAATGACAGTTAGAGGCAGACAGAATTGTTACGCCCCCTTCACAGCATGGCTAATTGAAGGCAGAGAGAGGCTCAAAATCAGGAAAAAAATTTACGAGGAGGGCTGCATACCTTTACTCTTTTTAATGCAATTTTTAAAAAAATGCACTGAAGCAATACAGTTATCCTTTAACATGTTAATATAATTAGGTTAAAAATAAGCTATATTAAAAATTCACCTATGTGAGTTTTAAACTGTTAATCGTATATTTTGATGAAAAAAATAAATACTGTAACATGTTATTGTTAAATAACAAAGATAAGTGTTCTGTGTATCTGCGATCTAATATCAGAGCTTTCAAAATAGTTATTATATCCAAATGTAGTGAAGAAAGAGTTATGTAATACCGAATTTACAGATATAGTTTAAAGGACATGTTCACCCCCTTGAAAAAAAGAAAATATTTATGTAAATCATCTTTAAACCCTAAAACCACAATAGTTTAATAGCCAGATGAAGGACTAGCCCAGGGATAGGCAAGCAGTAGATCTCCAGATGTTTGAAAACTACAACTATCAGAATTCGTCTACAAGCACTCTGTAGTTAGGGAATGCTGGGGGTCTTTTTTAAACATTTGGAGATCTACTGATTGCCTATTCCTTACTAGGCTGTCATGCAGGGAAGAAAAAATTTCGCCCCCATCCCTCTGCCACTCAAACTGTTTCTGCTTTCCCTCTAAGATCTTTTACAAGCTTGCCCATGCTCAGAGAAGGCAGCCAGATAATAGAATTCTGTCTTTGACAGAAAAGCAGAAAAAAAGTGGTAACAGAACACAGGACAGCATTACAGGTTGATTTTACATCTCTCAGTTTTCTAACTATTGTAGTTTGGAAGTTTAAGGGCTGATTTACTTATATACAATTTTGCATTTGAGAGGTGGGCTCGCCCTTTAAGGCACTATTTGAAATATCGGAAAAGGTTGTTTTTTTTAGTATTCTTTGCAAAACTATTATTTTTTATTTTGTTAGTACCGTAGCTCAGTTATCATAATATAGTCATAGTTTAAAGATCATCTTCTAATGTTTGCAAACAAATAGATTCCTGAAAAATGTTAATATAGTTTAAAGCAGTGTACATTTTACCATCATGGCAATCAGCAGAAGGTTTTTCAATAATCGCCTCTATATTTTAAGTCACTAAAAATTGCATTTCTTTAACAAGCTTATAACTTTATAGGGTTAAATTGTTGTACTTACTCTGCTTGTCCAGTTGAAGTGGGTTTAACTGGACCTATCAACGAGCTTTCCAAGGAGTTAGTAGACATTTTCCCTTTAACTGTTACAATACTTTTTTCTCATTCTCCCTGAAACTTTCTTTGTTTCTTCTGTTACTGTGTAATCCTCTGATCCCAGTAGCAGAGCAAAGTTCAGGATTTGCATGCACACTCCTTTTTCCTGCCCTGTAGTATCTCCGCAATAACTCTGACACCAGCAAAACAATGGGCCCCTGGAAAGAATATTCAGCATATTCTGTTGATAAGATAGTAACATCTCTGTTCTAACCACCAAGCACTTTTTTTTATTGGCTTTTTGGAACGGTGGGATAAGCTGGTGCACTGGTGACTAAGTGACTGTTCCAAGACGCATTAAATAAAAATGTGTGGGGTTTTTTCAATCTCTGCCAGTGGGACTGTTGGAGGCACAACCTTGGTAGGACAATGTTAGTATTTTAGAAATGTATGTGTGTATGTATAGTTTATTTAATTTATTTATAAAGCGCCACTTGGGGACGCAGTACTGTACAGTAATAAACTACAATAACCACATACAAGGGGGATAAATACATAGATAGTTCAGTACAAAAATATAAAAATTATATAAATAGAAGTGCTAGAGCTTTGCTACAAGAGGAAAGGAGGTCCCTGCCCCGTAGAGCTTACAATCTAGTTAGGTGGGAAACATACAGATACAATGGAGTGGCGGAGTGAGACGTATGCAGTGCAAATAAAACAATCATAGACTGTGCTGGGTTCCAGATAGGTAGGATGTAGGGCTAGATTTAAACCTACTAATAGAGGTTTCTTGACGTAAAGAGAGGGGAATTGAATTCCAGAGGATGGGAGCCACAAGAGAGAAAGGTTTAAGGCGAGAAGAAGCAGTACGAGTGGGGGGAGCTGGTTCTGCGATGAGCGGAGGGTACGGGCTCGAACATATGGGGACACTGGGGAAGAAATATAACAAAGAGCAGCAGAGCGAAGGGCTTTAAACAATAGGAGAAGGATTTTGTATACAATGTGCTGTTAAACGGGAGCCAGGCAATGTTCCCTCTAAGCTCAAATTGGCTGTGTGCACAGAAATATATTTCTGTGCGCACACAAGAGTAAATTTTACCGCAGCACTTACATTCCAGAAGATTTTTGTGTTTAACCTGTGTGTGCAGGCCTGCAGAGATGAGTGCGCGCTCCAGGTTGTTGTCCGGTACAGAGGAGATTTGGGATCCTGTTTATTAGAGAGCAAAACAATACGTGTGGCAGAGTTAAATATAGACTGAAGGGGAGAGAGGTGGGAAGCAGGAAGACCAGAAAGTAGTAGGTTGCAATAATCCAGGCGCAATAGGATGAGAGCATGCATAAGCATAGCAGTGGTCGGGAGAGAAATAAACCTGCGGATTTTGGCTATATTGCGAAGGGAAAAGCGGCAAATATTTGCAACATAGTTAATGTAGTTAGAAAAGGAGAGAGAGGGATGGGCGGAGCCTGACCTTTGAACATGGCGGTCGCACACTAGCAGAGCTCCGGCTCAGGGAACCAGAATCTTCTAATGTACCACTGAAAAACCTGAACTTCTAGCTGAAACATTGATGACCAGGCAAGATAATGCCCCCTAAGAGAACGCAAAGTGAGGTAAAAGGAGATATCATGGGATTCGTTACTCGAACGGACGGAACCCCGGCTAGTCAACATGACGGCCCCAGAAAGGCGGGAGAACAGGATCCGTCCCAATCCCCCATAACCAGAGGGGATCTCGACAAACTATACGTGGATCTGGAGAAGACAATTAAGTCAGCCCATCAGACCACCATAATGGAGGTAAAGCATGAACTTTCTGCACTGGGTGACCGAGTTGCGGGAGTTGAGGCCTCACAGACCCACGTGGTGAGATATTGCTCCCAAGTGGAGAACGATATAACTGAACTTAGAGCTCAACTGGCAGAGCTACAAGCGGCACAAGATGACGCAGAGAACAGGAGTAGGAGACAAAACCTCTGCCTAAGGGGCATACCAGAGGAGGTCCTGGACCTCGGCCCCTACCTGGAGCACCTGTTCCACCTCATGGCGCCACAGCTACACGCAGCGGACTTTCTACTAGACAGAGCCCATAGAGCTCTGAGACCACAACCGGGTCCTAACGAACCTCCAAGAGATGTAATCGTCCGGTTCCATTACTACACTACCAAAGAGCTGATCGCTAAAGCCTCACGTAACCACAAAGCACTACAGAAAGAAGGCAATATATACAAGTTTTTCAGGACCTCTCACCAAACACCCTATATAAACGCAGATTGATGAAGCCGATCCTGAACGTGTTACGAGATAAAGGCCTGAGATACAGGTGGGGATTCCCGTTCCGCTTAATGGTACAACACAACGGAAAAATTATCTCCATCGCTAACCCAGAAGATGGGCCTATGCTACTAGGAAAACTGGGTCTGGAGGGCCATGAACTGCAGGCACAAAGCTCCAGGATCCAGAGGATCCCCCCGCCTAAAGATGACTGGACAGAGATACCCAGATCAAGAGCCGCTGGAGATACCCCTTCACCAGCCGGGAGCCAGGGACCCCTTTCCCCATACTCACCTACACAATGAGGCCTCCAAGACGGTAACGGTGAAGGTCGATCCGAAAAGGGAAGTATATATTTATATTTTCTATGCACTTAACTACACTGGAAAACGAGCCCCCCTCACCGCACCAGACCAGAGAAATAAATGGAACTAGTTATACGGTAAAACCTGACCCTATCCTTATAAGACATAACCCATTGGCCCCATACAATCTGGACAGGTAACAACTCTACATCACTTACCCGAACTGATACCACATCCACCTGTAAAAACACTTAATTTTGTCTACCAGCTGTGGACTCTCTACAGCTCTAACGCACAAGCCTGAACTATACATTGCTTCACCCTCACCTACTGCGACCCAGCAAAATGGCACGGTGAGCCGTATAGTCTGGCTACCCGGAGACATGGTCACACGGCCCCAACCGAAGGACATAGGTCTACAAGGGAGCGATTCACAGGAAAGCAACCTGGGTTGAGGGTTGGAAGACCTGACTGTGTGGTATACATTCAAATCGGCTAGATGTGTTTACTACTGATTATGTGTACAATTACGAACGCTCATGGTCATACGGGAAATATGTTTATAAACCTCGAGAGATTAGCCGATACTGGCTCAGGCCAGATACTTGATTTTTACAGCCCTAACACACAAGCCTGATCTGGAAGTGGCCTGGTCTTGACCTACTGTGGTTCAAACAACAAAAAAGTGATATGAGGGACCATATAGTTCGGCCGCCCAGCTTGAAAACCAAACATACTACCTGGTGGAGTCTTATAGTTTTCAACCGGAGGGCGCGGGGACACAAAGGACGATTTACAGGAAAACAATCCAGAGGGATGAGGGATGGAAGACCTGACTATATAATACTTACCTAAATTTGCTAGATGTATATACTAATGTATATGGGTATAATTACAAATACAAATGGTTAAATGTGAAATAAGTTTTTCTTCTTTTTAGCAGGTTTTAAAAAATAAACAGGCGACATACCAAAGGAGAAGGGACGGGAGGGGGGAAGGAGAGAGGGATGGGGGGGACAAGGAAGGGGGGGAGGGGAGGCTACTAAGAAACGTACGAGGATGGTATAATTAACAGAGAGAGGCTGCCCCATAGACCCCAAAAAGAACATTAAACCCCTCAGATAGTGGGGTACCTTTTTCCCAGCATGAGATACCTTCCAGAAGGCACTCCCAACAACCCATAAATAAGTCTTATATCAGGTTGTTCTGCATATATTCAAGGTTCCCAGAAATAGTGTCCCGTCTATCAGGCAATCCACCCCCACATAGTGGCAGACTCCTTGCCACATATGTTTCTGTTTTGTAAATTGAGTGGCACAGATAAGACCACTCCCCTTTTTTGGTTTTGTTTATTTTATTTAAGTTATTGGGTTAATTTATACTATAATTTATTGTTTTCTAATGTGAAAATGATGTTCTGTTTTTGCACTCGGATGGCCTCTCGGATGTCTCCTCGCGTCGGCCCCCTGACACCACCAGTTCTTGATAAAGGGGAGCAGCAGTTCGTCGCACTACTGATCGAAACCCACTGTACAGCTCGTCTACAACCTCTCCTCCCGACTCCGCTATCTTCTTCTCCAGACGGTAGGTCTACATTCTCACCATGGCCACCACCATGAAAACGAAATCCACGCAGCTGTCATTTCTCTGCCACAATGTAAAGGGCCTCAACAGTCCCACCAAGAGACACCTAGCTATCAAACAATACGAGAAATCTGCTTACCATATTCTGGGTCTTCAGGAAACCCATTTTATACAAGGGAAAGAGCCAAAATACTGGGGCAAACAATTTACCTCCCACTATTTCGCATCCAATGTCACCAAGAAAGGGGGCGTGGCAATCCTACTACACAAATCACTTCCATTCACACAAGAATCCTGTTATAGAGATCCTGAGGGTGCATATCTGATTTTCACGGGCAGCATCCAAAATACCCGGATCTCAATGGTCAATATTTACACTCCCACTCAGGGACAGAGCGCCTTCTTTAAGAAAATAGAGACACATCTTCTGTCACTTAACTTGGGCACACTGATAGTCCTAGGTGATTTTTACTCACTACTAACTTGGACCTCTCAAAACCGCCATCTTCCTCCTGCCCCACTTCCTCCAGTCGCTCCTGAATGTTTTTAATCTATGGGACACATGGAGAATGAGACACCCAACCGAAAAGAAATTCACATTCTATTCCCACCCCCACAAAGTCTACTCCAGGATAGATTATATCTTTATCTCAGCTCAGCTGGTCCCGCTGTTAAAAGACGCCGATATATCCATTATAACATGGTCTGACCATGCCTCAGTCTCGATCCAGCTATACAATCTGATAACTACAAAACAAAATTATCATTGGCGTCTTAATGACTCTCTGCTTGCAGCACCAGATATCCATACAAATATAACCACTAGCCTGACAGAGTATTTTAATATTAACACGAATGGAGAATCATCACCTCCAATGGTCTGGACTGCGCATAAAGCAGTAATCAGGGGTCAACTCATAAAATTAGCATCAATAAAGAAAAGGGAATCCACAAAACACCTACACAACCTACTCACAACACTTAAAGATAAAGAAAAATCACACAGTAAAACGCATCTTGATGCGACTCTTACTGAAATCACCACACTAAGGGGAGAAATCAACTTGCTATTATCAGCTAATGCAGAAAAAGCTATAAGACTAACCCAGCAAACCTTCTACAATAAAAGAGACAAGGCCGACACCATGCTCGCTTGTAAACTAAATCAAAGGATGTCACAGAATAGACTACTACCCCTGAAATCACCAAACGGTAATACTGTATTCGACCCAACTCATATCCTAAAAATGTTTACAAAATTTTACACAGAACTGTATCAGGGTAAGACAGCAAACGAAGACAAAGCCAACCCAGACAACATAAAAAAATACCTACTGAAGGCACAACTCCCCAAGATATCTGATTTAGAGGCACGACAGTTAAACGCACCTATCACTCAAATTGAATTAGAAGAAGTACTGAAAAGCCTTAAAACAGGGAAGGCCCCGGGCACGGATGGATATAGTATTACTTACTACAAGTTATTTAAAAAGATTCTCAGTCCCCACTTCCTATCTGCCTTCAACTCCATACTAGAACAAAAAGCAGCACTCCCCCCCGATATGTTAGAAGCGAACATAGTGGTCATTCCTAAGGAGGGCAAAGACACAACACAGTGTGGGAGCTACAGACCAATCTCTCTGATAAACACAGATTTAAAAATGTTTACCAAAATCTTAGCAAACAGACTAGCCAAAATACTACCCGCACTAGTGTATTAAGACCAAACAGGTTTTATTAAAGGGAGACAGACACAAGAATATACGCCGGACACTCCAACTCTTCTACCACTGCCACTCCACCCATACACCGATGATTGCCCTCTCAATTGATGCGGAGATGGCTTCGACAGAATCGACTGGCAGTTTATGAAACACACCTCCTACAATTTGGATTCACTGGCACTTTTATGAATGCCCTAGATAATTGTACTCATACCCACAGCAAAGATTTCAAATATGGGTTACTCCTCCCATAGCTTCCCAATTAAAAACGGTACACAGACAGGGATGCCCCCTTCACCACTTATTTTCGTTATGTATGGAACCCCTCGCAGCTCATGTCCGAAACCACACAAGAATGGAGTAAGTATAGGGGGGGAAGAACACAAAATAGCCCTTTTCGCTGACGATACATTATTCACCATCACCAAACCACAAACCTCCCTGGTATATCTATGTTCCGAAATGCAAATATTTACGATCTTTCTCGATTCAAACTCAACTACTCAAATCAGTTATACTACCAGTCCATATACCTCCCACTACAATGAGCTGTTACAATCTACTTCGCATTTAGATGGAACCACTCACATATTACCTACTTAGGCATACAGATCTGTTCAGACCCTGAAAATCTATACGATAGAAATTACACACCATTGCTTAAAAAATTAATCACCCAACTCAATGAATGGAAAACCTATATCTCTCTATTTGTCAAAATTAATAGTATCAAAATGATCTCTGCCCAGATTGTTATACTTGTTCAGATCACTCCCAATAGCATTTAAACCCGCAGATATGAAACTACTTCAAAACAAAATCAAAAACTTTATGGAACGAAAAACATCCCCGTATAAGTATGAAAACGCTTCAGAGACCTAAACAACTAGGAGGAGTGGCCCTACCCTCCATACACACTACTTTCAACACACTAGCTAGATTAGCACAACAAAACAATGGCACAATACATCAGAGGTTCCACATTGGCAAGACTGGAACAAACTCTCCTCTCGCCTGTACCCTTGGGAGATATCTATGGATACCCACACATAAATTAGACAAAATACACAATACATCTAACCCATATTTGAAACACACAATTGAGCTTTGCAAACCACAGTAAGAACCTATAAACTAAAAAAAAAAAACACACCATCTCTAATGACCCCACTATACCACAACCCAGACTTCCACCCAGGGCAGAACATTAATAGCTGGAAGGTATGGCTGGATCAAGACATAACACGAATAGGACATCTGGCCCCGGCGGGAATTCTACTCGACTGGAGCCAGGTCCAACACCAATACAAAGCTAGCTCATACCGAATGGTTTCACTACATGCAACTGGCACACTACATTAACTCAACTCTATCTGGGTCCAAAACCACTCAACTCTCCCTTTTCGAACAACTATGCATCACACCCTCACAGACCACCCACAATATATCTAAAATCTACAAATTACTCAATGAATATCGCCACTCCCCCAGACTGGCCTTTATGGACAAGTGGGAAAAACTGTTAGGCTCACAGTTAGAGACCAGCCAATGGCTAGCGATTTTCGACTCACTACGGAAGTGCTCATCCAATATAGTGGTTCAGGAAAAAGCTTTTAAAATAATGCATCACTGGTACATGTCACCCCAAATGACACATAGGATATTTCCTCAAACCTCTAGTTTTTGTTACAGAGGATGTGGGGCGGTGGCAGATATAAAACACTGTTGGTGGGACTGCCCCGAGGTCCAAAAAACATGGAAAATCTGCGAAACTCTGATTCAAAGAGCACTCCGTACTACGGTGTCTCTGGACCCATGGACCGCCTTATTTGACAGGAATATAGGCAATATATCCACTGAAAGCAACAAACTAATTCATAGTATATGTGCTGGCACGAGAACCTTGATAGCGGCATCCTGGAAACAGGTGGCTCCTTCTAGATGCCAATTAATGACAAAAATATGGTGGCTATGTGAGAATGAACTGGTGGTTAACAGACTGAGAGGCACTCTGAAGTATTATGATAAAAATCTGGAGCCCTTGGATACATGCGATGTCGGAGTCGGGGGGAGACCAAAGACCTTTGGGGGAGAGCTAGGGGAGAATCACCTTAAGTCGGGGGGGTGGGGGGCGGACGCGGGGGGCTCGGGGAGGCCGCTGAACTAATGCAGACAGCGAACACCTCCTTACATATTTGGTGTGTTTTGGTTTTTTTTCTTTTTTTTCTTTTCTTCTTTTTAGTTCTGTTTTGTTTTGTTGTGATTTAACAATGATAAGATACTGTAATATAATTAGCAAAAAAAGAAAAAGAGAAAATGTTTTGGAAGGTTTAAGATGCAAAAGTTTTATTAATGTTTAATCATATCCATATGAAAATGACTTTATTGTTATCTATGCAAACTTTCTAAATAAAGATATATGGAAAAAAAAAAAAAAGAAAAGGAGAGAGAGGAGTCAATAATTACCCCTAGGCAGCGTGCCGATTGGATAGGGAAGATGGGGGTATTGTCAACAGAGATGGAGAAAGATGGGACTGGACCAGGTTTAGGTGGAAAAACGATCAGTTCAGTTTTAGAAAGATTTCATTTGAGGTAGCGTTGAGACATCCAGGAGGAGATGGCAAGGAGGCAGTCGGAGACACGTGATTGGATGTCAGTAGTTAGCGTTGGTGTTGACAAGTAGATTTGTGTATTGTCTGCATATAAATGATACTTGAAGCCAAAAGAGCTAATGACATCTCCCAAGGAGATAGTGTAGAGGGAGAACAATAAGGGCCCAAGTACAGACCACTGCAGTACCCCCACATTAAGAGGAACCAGAGAAGATGTGTTGTTGCCAACAGATACAGAGTAAGTTTGTTCAGAGAGATAGGATAGAAACCAGGATGCCACTATATTCCGAATGCCCAAAGAGCAAAGTATCTGCATTAGGAGGGAATGATCGTCTTTGTCGAAAGCGGAGGAGAGGTCATGGAGGATAAGAATAGAAAAGTGACCATTGGCCTTTGCAACCTGTAGATCATTCACAACCTTACACAGGGCCGGCTCAGTAGAATGTGCAGGATGGAATCCAGATTGCAAAGGATCCAATAGGTTATGATCATGGAGGTAATTAGTGATACGGGAGAAGACTAAAAGTTCTAGCAGTTTAGAGGCTATTGGTAAGAGAGAGACCAGGTGATAGTTAGCTAAACAAGAGGGGTCTAGCAAGGGCTTTTTAAGTATGGGCTTAACAAAGGCATGCTTAAAGATGGAAGGGAAAATTCCAGATGTAAGGGAGGCATTGATTATGTGCACGTGATTACAGTGCTTCAGTAATCCAGAGGGCATGGAATAAAGAGGACAGGTTGTGAGCAGACATGATAAAAGCAGGCGAGAGACTTCTGAATGGGTCACAGGAACAAAAGATCCTAGAATAGCTGAGGGAGTTAAGGGCAACATAATCTGTGAGTCATCTCGAGTACCAGAGATTTGCATGCGGATGGACTCCACGTTATGTTGAAAGAAATGCACAAAGTCCTGGGGAGAGTGCGGAGAAAGGAGATGATCAGTGGAAGAGGGGCGCAGAAGAGAGTTGAAGATGGAGAACAGGCGACGTGAGTTTGATTTGTTGTTATTTAGAAGTTTCTAGTAATAGTTCTGTTTTGCTAGCAGGAGCCCGGAGCCAAGACATTGCAGCATGAACTTGTAATGGAGCAAGTCAGCCTTCGTACTGGACTTTCTCCATGCATGTTCAGCATCACGCGTGCACCTGTGTATAAAACGGGAAGTGAAATTAAGCCACAGATGAGGAACAGAGTTTCCTCGATTGCGGGAATGCAAGGGGGCAAAAGAGTCTATCATGCTAGTCAGGATAGAATTATAGGAATTGGCAAGCGAGTTGGGGTCATCGACTGTCAAAAGAGAGAGACTAGAGGACAGGGATGAGGCGAGTGCCGGGAGATCTATGCATCTAGTATTACGAACAAACACACAAGAGGGAGGGACAGGAGGAAGAAGAGGGTGTTGAGCCTTAAACGTGATAAGATGGTGATCTGAAAGCGGGAAGGGGTTAGATTGAAAAGATGAGACTGAGAGGTTTTTAGTGAGAACTAGGTCCAGGAAGTGGCCATCCTTATGAGTACTAGCGTTAGTCCATTGAACAAAATGTACCATCGAAAACAAAAATAATTTTTTTTACGAATTATTTGTAAAAAATCCAAGACCAAAGAGGAGTTTTTCTTGTGCTTGTGAAGGTTCTCTTTCATCCATGGTAATTCTGTAGTATTATGTTAGATTAACCTGGCTTAAAGTTTAGTTCTTAAAAATAATACGCTAAAGCTGGCCATACACATGCAATCCCACAGCATGTGTGCGGACAGATCACATTGGTATCTGTTGGCACACATGCTGTGGGAACAGCAAACACGAACCCAACCGACTCCCATATGCGGTATGGGGATCGGATCGACTCCCTCTACTTCAAGTAAAGGGAGCCGATAAAAAACAACAGATTTTTTTTTTACAATTTTTTAGTTGACACATCAATCCCCGATGGGATTTACCTATTATCGTTCATATGTATGGCCACCTTAAGTAAAGGCAGGCTACCGGCGTCCAGATTAAAACATAAAATTATTAATAAAGATAATCAAAGTCAGACTACACACTTATGGCGCTAAAGAGAGCTACTCAGGGGCTTGGTCTAAAGCTGAGCTAACTCACTCTTTTAAACCCCATATTGGAGTTAATCCTTCAACGATTGTTACACAAAGTTTAAAACAAAGTAACCAGTAGGCAATATTACATATTTTAAAAAACTAAGACAGTGTTAACTAACTGTGACTTTTACCTCTCTTCTACAATGGTAAACTGTTGTCACAAATATAGATAGATTATTTTATATACATATTTTCAACATGTCTCCTTTAGTACAGATATACTCTTTATACATATATTCTTATAATAGCTTCATGGTTAATGGATACAAAAGGCTTCTTTCTTTAGAAGATTCTGCTCTCTATCCCCTTTTCTAATACCTGGGTCCACATGGTCTATGACCTTGAAGCTTATATCCACATTACCCTCATGGGACTCTATTAAATGGTAAAAAAATATTAAATCAAACATGGATATGAGATACAAAGCAGCACAGCTGGTGTTTTCTGAGGATAATGAGGGAAGATGGGAACAAGGCAATGAATGTTTGGGTGGAGAATTAAGGTGAAAAATGAACTCTGAGGTGAAATTGTGGTGGGACATTTGTAATAGAAAACTATATAAGGGACAAACGCATCCTATGTGAGCTACACATAAAAAGTTCCCTACATTCCAAGTAAAGAGTTTATTGATAAGTGGAACATTTTTTAACCCAGTGTTCACTCTTTATCTAATGGACTTGATTATTGAATATGATAAAATGCAACATGCCAAGATATCCATTTAATGAACATGAATATTTTGGAGAGACAAAAGTGAAGGGGAGGAGTTATTAAAATCAATGAAGGATAAGCTATCCAGATTTGAGATTGATATTAAGAAGATCAAGCATGATACATTTATGAGGGATAAAACAGATTATAATATGGATAAAGTTTATCTGTGGTCTTACATCCATCCAAGTAGATCTTTTAGTAGGGATAGAGTCACACAGAGGAACAGATCTGGATAAAGGAACTGGAGGGTCCATTTTGAAAAAAGAGATAGCTCCTCCTCTCCCTTTGCCCCCCCCCCCTTGCTCTTTTTTTTACAACAGGACACCTGTGTAAGAGAGGAAGAACCCTTTGGGGGTTATAACCCAGAAATCAGACTACAAAGACAGGCTGAGGGGAGAGGAGGTGAAAGAAAGGTATCATCCAGGCCTTGGCATAGAGGTCCAAACCTCAGTGAGAAAAGGATGAGGGACTAATTGGTGCTTGTGTGAACACAAATGCTGGACATGGTGAAGTAGATAATAATGTACTCTATATTTCTAACTTGATATTGGATAAGACTGATGTTGAGACTCTTAATTTGGGCATGACTTTTGTCCCCTCAGAACCTTTAAGGGTATTTGACACCCTGATAGAGCTAAATAGATTTATTAGAAAGTTGACTTTGAAACATAGAAGGGGGTGATTGTGACAGGGAAATAGCACCGCTCACAGGGATCAGTGTAATTTAGACACTTTACAAACCCTTACAAGGGATGATATGAAAGGAAATCCTTCAGATATTAAACATACAGGATTAAAAAACATGTTGAATTTTTATCCCATCCACAGTAAGGGCACATACTTTGTATAGATCTCTTTTATAAATTAGAAGGGGCAGACTTAGAGAAATTAGAACCTGCAAAAATGGGTCCCAAGAAAGGGGACAGGAAGATTTTTAAGACTTTGAATAAGATCAGGGGTAATCCCCAACTGGTTCTGAAGGCCACAGACAAGGGGGGATTGGTGGTTGTCTTAAATAGAAACCTGTATGAGTTGGATATCTTGAGACAACTATCTGATAAGGATATGAAACCTTGAGGGGTGACCCAGTTATTGAATATATGGGAGAGTGGACAGAGGAAGTTCTGGATCAGAGGGATTTTCTAGTTTTAAAAAAAACCTGTTACTCCAATATTCCCAAGGTCCATAAATCCTTGTATGAAGTGAAGGGGCACCCAATAGTATTGGGCATAGGGTCCCTCAGCAAGCATCTTTCTAAATACATAGATACTATGGTACTGCCTCTTGTTACATGTCTCCCCACATATATACAGGATTTAACACAGGCTATCTTATTGTCAACTGTGAAATGGGAGGAGACATATAATTGGGTCACTATGGATGTGGTATCATTATATTCTTTTTTACATATACTAGGCCATAAATCAGTAATATTTTAGATGGATAGCCAACATTTATCATGAAAGCCCTTTTTTACTTCACACAAACTACTTTCTCTTTAATGGTGTGTATTTACAAAAGAGGGGGCCAGCAATGGGGGGGGGATGATTCTCCCCATTGTATGCGAACCTTATTTTATGGGTTATTGGGAGCTCAACTTAGTTAGATAATAATTTGTAACAACAATATAAAAGCAATTTATAGGTTTACAGATTACCTCATCCTAGTATGGGATGAGGATATACCTGGAATTTTTGATGACTTTTTAAGATAGTATTATAATACCAAATGGGTATTTCTTTTTCCCATTGCATGAACAAGATGAATATTGAGTTCCTAGATATTGAATTTAGGATCTTAGATAGTAAAGTGGTCACAGACCTATTTCATAAACCGACAACTAGGAACACAATTTTAAGAGCAGACAGTTCTCACCCTCAGTCAACAATACAAGCCATACGATATGGCCAGTTCTTACATCATTTAAGATGGATTTATTCAACTTGGACCCTGTTTCAAGAGAGGGCTATGGCTTTAGGGGGATCATCTTAAGATGGGAGGTTATCAAGTCATGGCTATGGCTTTATGGGATCATCTTAAGATGAGAGGTTATCAAGGTCATTAGAAATGCCTATGAGAGAGCTGTTGGTTCAAACAGAACATCTTTACTACCAAAATCAAGTAAGAGGGATGCTAGAAATATATTGGATCCATCTAATCCAGTGTTTATCACCAGGTACAGTAAGCATAGCCCAGGGTTGAGGAGGATCTTACTTTAACATGGACCCTATATTGAGGAATTGTTCTACCTCCTGCTTTTTTTTTTTTTATAAAAGGGCGATCTATAGGCTTTGTGGTGTCTCCCAGCCTATATAAAAAGGCCTTAGATGAGAAAAAGGGAAAATAACACATGGTGTTATAAATGTGGGGGAAACAGATGCAAAATGTGTAAATTCATGTCACAATCTTTGTGTCCAGTTCCTAGCAGCACATCCAGCATACAGTTCCCAGCAGCATCTTGTTTTCCAGTTTCCAGCAGCTCACCCAGCATACAGTTTCCAGCAGCTCATCCAGCATACAGTTCCCAGCAGCATCTTAGTATCCAGTTCCCAGCAGCACTTTGGTGTCTAGCATACAATTCCCATTAGCCTTTGTCTGTTTCAGAATCCGAACCTATAGACCATGTCCTCTTCCTGAAAGTAACACCATACTGTGGGAAACAGTATGTTGGCAAGATAAGAAGGATGGCTTATAAAAGGTTTATAGAGCATGTGAATGCTACACTGAAAGGCAACCTCAATTCAGCCATATCATCCCATTTAATAGTCCCATGAGGGTTATGTGGATATAAGCTTCCAGGTCATAGATCCTAAATTAGAAAAGGGGATCGAGAATGGGCGTGACCAAGATGGCGCTGTAGACGGACGTGTTTGAGAGTGCTCCACACCAACTATCCTGAATATATCACTGCAAGGGCTTATACAAAACACAGAAATAAAGATAAGGACAACAGAATCTGCAGATGGCCAAAAGATTAAGCTGTTATATGCATCAAGATAGAGACAAGACATCTCCCTCGGGGCCTGCGGCCTCCTCAATGGCCTCCCCCAGCAATCATACAGGCCACAGGTGAGACGACGGACCCCCTACCATCAGAAAACCCACTGGCATATACAGAACCCACACTTTCCCATTTACTCCAAGCAATCTCCGACATGAAACAATCCCTCACAACACTACTCAAAGAAGTTAAAATACCGTAGATGTCAGACTGCTCAGACAAGATCTGAATAAACTCCAACAAAGGGGAATGGGTGCAGAGGAGCGCATATCGCGAATCGAGGATGGCCTACCAACAGTTACACAAGAAGCTGCAGAACTACAACAACTAATTAGTGTGCACAAAGAACACCTGGAGGACTTTGAAAACAGGTCCAGAAGACAAAATGTAAGATTTATTAGCTTTGCAGAGGCTGTGGAGGGAAACCATATGGAAGACTTCCTTGAAACGTGGCTAATCAACCAGTTTGGGTGGGAAAACTTTAGTGTGGCCTTCACAATTGAGAGGGCGCACCGGATCCCAGGTAGAAGGTCTCCTCCTGGCTCCTGGCCCAGACCTCTCATAGTCTGTTTACTCAATTACAGAGACAGGGATGCAGTCCTCCATCTGGCAAGAACCAAACAGCCGTTAAGGTATGAAAACTCCACTATAATGGTCTTCCCGGACTTCTCCCCAGATTTGCAAAAATGTAGAGCTACGTTCCTAGCGGTAAAGCAGAGACTTAGAGTGGCCGGTTTGGCCTACGCCATGATATACCCTGCCAAACTACGGGTAGCTCACCAACAGCACACACTATTCTTTACCTTAGCCGCAGAGGCAACCGACTGGCAACCAGCCCCAGAGGAGAACCCACGAGTGGATAATCAAGTCTGAATAGTTCAACCATGAACTAGCCAAACTGGCTCTAAAGCCAACCCTGAACCCCACAGCTACAATGTTGGATTACAAATAAACCCCTGGAACATAACCCTGTCTTCAAGACCTTGCTCCTGATCAAGGGACAACCCTCCAGCTCCGGGTGGAGAGATACCCAGTGGTGAGTACCATAGTTATTTTTCCAACAGACAAACTTTACCCAACCCACACCCCCCTGGCCCCGTTAATACCTAACCATCCACATGCTAATGGCAGTAAGACATATACAAATACCCCATATACCTGCAGCCTGCTGCCGAGTGGCCAATAACCAAAAACTCTGACTATACACCAATGCCCAGGGCCTAGAAGCAGCCTCGCTAGATGGTACCAGCCACCCAATGCCGATACAATGTACCTGCAGATATGTCTGCGAACTGCCATATAAAACGCTACCACCTGGAAAACCCACACCCTACACGAGAATGTATATATATGAACGGGTCAAATAGTAAATGATATTAAGCTATCTTTGAACGTATAACCTCTTGTACTACAAATGGTAAACTCTGTGATATAACCTCCCCCCTCTTTGTTTCATCCTATCTACTTTTCTGGTCCCTAATCTAAACTCTTTTCTATCCATCTAAACTGCCTATCTCTAAATGGAGTCAACAAAGCAAGATACAATATGAATAGAATGTGTTGGAATTTACACTGTCCAGTACCTTATGAATCGATAATGAATACAATATCCCCCTGTATTTTCTAACCTCAACATACTGTACTTACTTCCCAACTAGCATCTTTCCTATCCCTCTACCTACCTCCTAATAAGGTAAATAATGATATGTATAAACGATTATTATATGCAAAACCTATAATAATAATAAATGTGGAGCCCCTTCTGTACTTCCTACCTCTACATATCTAATCCCTACTCTAACTCTTTACTATCCCCTCAAATCTGCCTATTACCATAACATGATGAATGATGATGATTGTAAAGTAGTCGCACTACGTTAAAAGTCGCACTATGATGCGTGTCTGAGCATCCTGTTCAACCTGCGCAGAGGACCCTACCCCTAAGGGACCACTCAGCTAAGCATTATATTCACACTCTGCCTTTATCTTTCCCTCATCTATGCACTATCCACTGTTTCGCTTGGAGCTTCCAATAATCAAATAAAGGCGCCAGATGGCCTGGACGAACAACTGTAAATGTTTATTAATGTAAATATATTGTATACTATATTTATTACCATCGTAAATATATATATATCTGTGATAAGTGAACCTCCAATAACAGGACCTGAAATCAAACGCCGCACCTGCAGTCACCCTGTCCCTGCCCCCGCCCATCCCTTACATAACTAAAGTACCCATATAACACTTGGACAACAGATGGATCCCTGGGGGGGAGGGCATGGGGACTGCATAAGGCCACCCTATATGTGAATCACATATGTAAAGCCCCAAACACCCAACATAGTAGCAGGGATAACTCACTGCAAACCCCTATTTGTAAAGATAGATAGATAGATAGATAGATACACAGGGGGATACCCCTCACCCTTAATTAAGCGGACGGCCCCATACTGGACACCCCCACATCTATAGGGTATATAGTTACTACAAGTAACCCCTATAAAGGAATGAATAATGTTAAAATGTTTTTGTGTGTTTTATCAATAGTTTTTAATGTTTATCCAGCACTGTTAGCTGGAAGTTTACTATGGAAAATGTTTATTTTGTCTACTGAATGTCTGAACTATGCCTATTAACTATGCCTATTATGATACGTCACATTTCACTAACTTTAACAAACTCTGCTACTCTATCCTCTCCCAGTCCGGCCGCCCTGGCATCCTAAACACCAACCACCATCCAACTTTAAAACGACAGAAACCCTTACACTATTTACCAGAGAACCACTTAAAAGAATTTAAATACAAGATACCATCAACCGATACAAACCAGATGTAGTGTCTCAAAGAAACACACATCCTGCTCAAAGAAACGGACTGGCTACACAGACACTGTCATTCAACCTATTCCAGAGGGGTTTCGTTGTTCCTATGTCACTCTTTGAGGTACAATATCCTAAATGTATGTATGGACCCACAAGGTCCATACATTATTGTAGCATTGGAAATAGACTTAACTCTTTATGTGATAATGGTGATCTACAACCCACCACCAGCATCAACAACCCATTCCTCGCTGATTACCCAACGGTTCAAATTATATGCATGGGCGATTTTCTTACATTTTCTTTTCTTTTTTTTTTTTACATGAGAGGAGGTACATTACCTAAGTGAATCACTTTTAATTACCAAAAACCTACTTACCAAAAACAAATCAGAACTGGAAATGAAAAACTTCCAACCCATCTCACTATTGAACTAAGATGTCCAAATTTTAGCCAAAACAATGTAGAATCAACTAGACAATATCTTACCAATGGCCATACACCCACATCAGTCTGGTTTTATTAGAGGCAAGCACACCAGCAACAATTCCTTTCTCTCCCGACTACCGCTATGCTAATGCATGCTCTCATTTTATCGTGCCTGGTCTATTGCAACCTACTACTTTCTGGTCTTCCTGCTTCTCACCTCCCTCCCCTTCAGTCTATACTTAACTCTGCCACACTTCTACATCCCCTTCCCCAACACCTATAGCCAGGGGCACCAGGCAGGGATGTCCTCTTTCCCCAACCCTGTTTGCCCTCACAATGGAACCATTGGCAATGGCTATGCAAAACTTCCCTGACATCATGGGCATCAATACTAAACACACAGAATTTAGGATATTTTAACACTATCAAACCCCACGATATCGCTCCCCAATATATATCAATTATTAACACTAAACCAATATTATGCCTCATCTGAGCAAGGGGCTAGTTCTTCGAAACGTTGTGCATGTGTGATGTTGGAATAAACCAAATTTGATTTGCAGTGTGCGTCTCCCCCATGTTTATTTCTATGTATTGAACTGCTGTATTGGACTGCTGGGAGTCTGTGGGAGTTACTGCACCTGCCCTCTGTTTATATTTCCCTATGTGCACAGGCCCTCTGTGATTGTATATCTCTCTATAAATCACTACAAATAGCAGCTATCCAATCTGGTCCTGGTCTGCCTGATTATGCAATTCTCGTTGGTCCTCCTATATTACTCCCTGAATTCCCATTAGTCATTACCTGTTATAGCCTGTGGTTTATCCCTTGTTTGTGGTGTGATCTGGTTCTTCAAACAGACCTTATAATGTGGAAAGTCAAGGATAAAAGTAAAAACTTTAGAAATAATTTAGGAAGTAAAACCAGCAATAAAAACAAAGGATCACACATGGTTACAACATACAGGGATATATAGATGTGAAGGATCTAGGTGTAAAATGTGCCCATTTATAAAAAAAGGTCTAGAATTTAGATGTTCAGTCACAGAGGAAATCTCTAAAATTAGAGAATTTATAAACTGCAATACTAATTTTGTAATTCATTTAATTACTTGTAATAAGTGTTATATGCAATACATTGGTAGTACCATTCGACTCTTAAAATGCCACTTTGTGAACATCTGCAACATATAGAGATTAGATATATGCCCAGCCACATTGCAAGACACTTCTGAGAGTGTAACAATGTAGATATAGTTTGATGTGCTGTCAAGGCATTCAGCAGATTATGCCCCTTTACCGTGGAGGCAACCGGATTGACATACGTAACGAAATAGATGTATAAAATGGATTAAATTCAATCTTTGATATTGCAGGGTTTGTGGATTTATGAACTGCTTTCTTAATATGTAAGCATGACTTCTGTCCCCCTCCTTCCCTCTTGATTTTATATATATCTATCTTTGTATTTTCATATGTATAATATCTACCTCCATGGATATGTTTGTAATATCAGTAGCTCTTTTTTTACATATCTGTTGTATTCAATTAGATCAACTGGACTTGAAATGTAGTTCTTGAAGACGTTTCGCTAGTCATCCGACTGGCTTTCTCAATTCAGAATGAATTGAGAAAGCCAGTCGATGACTAGCGAAACGTCTTCAAGAACTACATTTCAAGTCCAGTTGATCTAATTGAATACAACAGATATACCACGACCTGGATGAATGAGAACCTTCACAAGCACTCTCTTTTTTTACATTTTCAAGTGGGTGATATTGGTAGGATAATAAGATTCTGTTTTAACCTCTATGCTGTTGCTGTACTATATCCCGGTTGAAGCGGCCACCCCTTGTTTTGGTGGATGGTGTTTCTTGGAAGTCTGAGTCTAGCGAGGGGCTGGGGGATGTTACACAACTGAGCCAGATATCACAGGAGGTGAGCTCATTCCCCATTGTTATATTTACATTTATGATGGGAAGCCACCCTGGGAGTACCTACTTATATATAGCTAGCGGTATCTTTAAGTGAGTTTAAGTGAGAGGATCGGGGGCAGCATTACCCATTTCTGACTGTTTCCACTTACTGATTTGGTACTACGCTATTGTTGAGCTCTGAGATAGTTGTGCCCTGTCTGCCTATTATGCTCAAAAAGGATAACTGCCCATCCTCCCAGAAAAAAACACTATAATAATATATTTTTTTTAAATGGCTTTTTAATAGCAATACGAAGTACTGTGGCGTTTAAACTAAATGACTATATTCAAAATAAAGAGGGCAGATATCTGATTTTGATATGTGATATTAATAATGTGTCTTGTCAATGTTTACGCAAGTCATGCTAAAACTAAGGGGCATATTTATAAAGCGGCGGTACTGGTTTCGCTCTGCTAGTATCGGCTGTTCTACTTCGCCACCTTGAAGGTGGCGAAGTCAGCCGGTACTAGCCTCCCGCGGCGGGGATGGGCAGGCAACCCGCGGCGGGGTTGGTGTCGCCAGCCCGAAGACGTCGCGTCGGATCAAGACGCTGGCAACATCGGCCTCATTAAAGTCGCCGGTGCCCGCCGGGGGTACCCCTGGCGGCCGCAGGGGTACCTCTTGGGGGTCGGTGGCCTCGGCGGAGCTGGTGTCGCCGGGACTGGAAGAAAGAAGACGCCGCCCAAGGGCTCTTTTAAGAGCCGCACACTGGGGGTCCCGGTTCGAGCTGTGGGACCCCCACCAAAGGCACTTGTCAGTGCCGCAAGGGCCCTTACAAGGGCCGGGGAGGGGGGGTCCTGGTTCGAGCTGCGGGACCCCCTTAAGCCCCGAAAGGCCCTTCTCAGGGCCCCGCTGGAGGGAGCCTCCACCCCTCCCATCGGCTCCCTCCCTTCCCCTCCCCGGGAGCGGCCGGGGTGGGGGGCTTGGAGGGGTTGCCGGGGAGGGGGTGCGCGGCAGGTGGTCGCGACCACCTGCTGCGGCCCCTTCCCGGCAGCCCCTCCTAGCCTCCCGTTCCGAGATTTCCGCGAGCGGGGAACGGGTTGGGAGGGGCAGCTGGGAAGCGGCGGCGGGTGGTCTCCGCCGCCGCGGGGGGTTGTGGGCGGGGTGGGCGTATGCCCCGCCCCCTTAGGAGATGCGTCGGGAAGGGATTTTAAGTCCCTATACAGTATCGCCGTGAAGGGGCTTAAAATTACCGCAACACATCACGGCCGCAATACATATCGCGGGAATGGCGCTCGCCGTTATAAATACGGCGATAACGCTATTTTCGTGGCCGCGATGTGCGGCGGTAATTTTTTGGCGTTATTTTCGTTCCTTTATAAATATGCCCCTAAGTTTATATCTCTTACTCTCGAATTTACTACAGTTTAGCAGATAAATAGATAAAAATAAGTAAAGCCAAAATTGGACGAATCACTTGGTCTTATAGTAGTAGTTTATAGTATTTGAGGTTGAATAAAGAAATATGTCCATCCAGTCCAACCCATCTAGCAATATCCTCATTTCCTGCCTAGCTGTTGATCCAGAGGAAGGCAAAAAAAAACCCACCAAATTTATGAAGGGGGAAAAAATTCCTTCCTGACTCCAAGTGGCAATCGGAAATTTCCCTGGATCAACTCTACTTTATGTATCAATACCAGTAACTTGCAACATTCCTTGTTTGCAGAAACTCATCCAGCTTTTTTTTGAAAATGACCAATGAACCTGCCATAACAATGTCCACTGGAAGACGGTTCCATAGCTTTACCGTTCTCACAGTGAAAAACTCTTTCCGAACTTGAAGCCTAAACATGCAATACTTTAAACATCCTATAGAAACCTGGAAATTAAATCAATAATCAACATCTAAAACCAGATATATATAAGAAAATAAAATAATTTTTCTCACACAATGAAGTAGATGATATTAACAAATTTACTCTATGGAATGCTTAGAAAGAATATACTAGAGTATAACTGGTACAAATTGCATTGAGAGAGAAAAAAAGCTAACACAATTATTAAGTAAATTACAAGCTCTAGAAAAAGACAATAAAAAACAAACATCACCGATACTACAACAACAAATAGAAGAGATGCAAAATAAAATTAGAGATATAAACTTATACACATCATAAACAACTACACAGAATGAAAGCCACCTTATACTCTCAAAACAACAAACCTACAGCCCTATTGGCTAATCAAATGCCTTATTATTAATAACAAAATCACAAATCCTCAATATATGGCAGATGAGTTCTGCAAATACTACTGAAGTTTACACAACAAAACAAACCAACAACCAAATTCTGAACTAATACAAAAATTCCTAGATAAATTTCCCATGATATAATCAAAATAATTTTAACCTACCTTTCACAGATCAAGAAACTACTTAAACTATTTAAATTAAACAAAGCACCAGGTCCAGACGATTTTACATCAGTCTATTATAAACAATTTACAGATAGCTTAACAACACATTTAACTTTAAATATGTTTTATTTAGCTGCACAAAATAAATAATTTCCCACAGAAAATCTAAAAGCAACAATTACTATTCCTAAATCAGTATTAGTAGAGAATTGTACTGTGTTAGCCATTGATGAAAGTGAAGACAACTAATAAAAATAAAATAATACCTTTTATTGGCTAACTAAAGGATTGAAAATGCAAGCTTTCGAAGCAATTAGGCTTCTTCCTCCGGCATGATATTATACTGAATCTTGGAAAACACATTGTTTTATACATACTGGAACAAAGAGTTTCTGACATTACATTGGTGTTATCTTATGCCCCCATGCCTGGCAATGGCTTTCGTAAATAAAACAGTAAACACATTCAATGATCACAGGCAGTAATAAAAGAATTAGCAAAGGTTAGACAAACGGTCAGATACACTTCATCTCTAGTGCAATGGAGGGTCTGGTATAAATAAGATATTTATGGGTTTGGGTGGTTTTGAAGAATTTGGTCGGATTAACTCTACATGACATTTAGATAAGAAACACAGTGACACATTAAGTTTATATCTTTGTTGAGTCCAGAGTGCCAATTTATTTTTATAAGTTTACATTCCCATTCTAACCTCTCCTTTTGGGTTCTAAAATTTCCCATGAGCACCGTGACTTTTAGGTCTTTCAGTCTATGTCCTTGTCTACAGAAATGGGCACCCACAGGGACATCTCATTTATTGTTGTTGATGGTGAATCTATGAGAGTTTATCCTTTGCCTCAGGGTCTGTCCAGTCTCTTCTACATATAGTCCTGAGGGGCACCTAGAACATAAAATCAGGTATACTACATTTGATGATTTGCAAGAAAAAGTTCCCTTTATTTCAAACCAATGTTGGGAACTTGGTATTGGTATACTGCCTCCGATGTGGATGTACTTCACACTTTTTCTGCAAACAGGGCCTATTAGGGAAGTGCAGGGCCTATTAGGGAGCTTCTTACAAACAGTTGTTTTAAATTGGGTGGTTGTCGATAAGCTAAGAGAGGGAGGTCTGGGAATATTTCTTGTAGTCTGTCTTGGAGTTTCTTGGCTATCTTTCTGAGTATTTTCCATGTGGTGGTGGTATGTAACAACCAGTGGGGTACGGTTCTCCTTTTGGGTCTGTTGGAACTGTAGCAGGTTCTGGGAATGCTGGTTGCCTTCTTGGTTTGTGTTTCTGTAGTTGACCAACTGTATCTTGTTTTGTAAAGTCTTTTTAAGCTGTTCCAGGTGCATATTTCTCTCTGTAGAATCAGAGCTAATCCTGTTGTATCTTATGCCCTGACTGTAGATAATGGAGTTTATGGACTTTATGTATCTAGGATGAAAACTATCATTACTGAGGTATGTGGATCTGTCTGTAGGTTTGTGATAGATGGGAGTTTGTAATTTGTTTCCTTTAATCCATATTATGGTGTCCGGAAAAATTGTTTCAGTTGGTGAATGGTTCATTTTGAGTTTAATTGTGGGGTGTAAATCATTGTATCTTTGGGGAAAGTGCAGCAGGTCCTCTGTACTTGCTTTCCAGTTGATCAGGATATCATCTATATAGCATAAGTAGGCCATGTGTCTAATGGGGCATGTTGAAATAAACTTTTCTTCTAAGTTTGCCATAAACAAATTAGCATATTTTGGCGCAAATTGTGTTCCCTTTGGAGTGGCAGAACATTTTTTGACTGTGCATAATAGTAAACTGAGTTACCTGAGTGCCAGGTCATCAATGGAGTCCAGAAGAGATTAAGGGGAGGTGACTGGGATAACCAGTTACTACCGAAAGAAGCTAAATGGATCTTCATACTTAATACTCTCACCCCTTGGGCTGAATGATGACTTGGGCTGAATGATGACTTGGGCTGAATGATATCCCCTTTTTGACTCTTTCTTCTTCTTTTTTTGTACATGTTTATTCTCTTTTGGATACTTAGGACCTTATCTTAGTCTGGAGAAATACTATTTGGGCTTGGTCCACAAGATTGCTGTTGAATGAATAAATTAAATTTATGGATGGACTTCATTCTATCGCCTGGGATGAACTTGGAGTTTATCTGGGATGCAATATCCATGGGAGTTTATCTTATCTTGTTTATCTTGGATCTTACTACTATTGGGTTCTTGCTCCATTCAAGTTTTTTTCTAAGGTGTAATTTATTGAGAATATGTTAAGTGGAAATGTCTTCGGAGGATTTTGATACTTATATATATATGGTATATATGGTATTCCTTTTTTAGGACTTCAAGATGTGTAAATATACTGTTTAATGGTGGGCCAGAACTTTGTTGAAAATCTTTGATGGATACAATTACTAACCAGGATGGATGTGATAGACTTAAATACTTACATTAACTACATCTATATAGATACATGATTTCATTGTTACAGATATATCTTTTGAAAAGACATTGGCTGTTGGTGGATCAGAACTTTGTTGTAAGTCTTAAATGGGTATAATTACTAACTAGGATGGATGTGATAGACTTATCTCTAATTACCTTATATTTTTGAACAGGAATTGCACTCACTTATCCTTGGTGGTATAACAGCTATCTATTAATCCCTAGAATTTTTGTATAGTTCCCGGATTTGCTTGTTGGGCAAGGATTGAATATGGCGTGGATCCTTGTGTTATAATGGCCATCTCTTCATCTTTAGCGCTATAATAGCCTCCAGACTTCCTTTTTGGGCATGTATCGCCCTTTAGTAAAATGGCATGGATTTATGTGTGCTTCATCCTTTTCTTTAGTGCAGATGTGCAGACGTAATAAGCCAGTATTGTATGTTCTCATGAGAGTGGGAACTGTATATAAGATACCGTTTAGATCACTTATCCCTTAGCTACTGACAAAGTCTGTCGTGTGAGAGGATACACGTCTATCGTTTTAAACTGCTCCTTTGCCCTGCTTACTCACTATGGACTACCGACCTACGTGGTAATGTATACTTGGTAGCTCTTATGCTCAGGTTATATCTGCCACACAGTGATGTTTTATCCTTGGAGTATTTTGCATCATTATTTGTAATTAATTTTGTTACAAAATACTTTTCATGGTTACCATGTGTTATTAGTAGTATTCCTTGATATATTGATATACCAATAATTGGGTTGTACAGATACTTAAACATTGATGGATGTGGGGCTTAGGATGTGTTTTTAATCATTTGTGTGATTTAAAGTCGGATCCTTCTTACACGTCTATGGACACCATCACGTGATATATTGTGCTGCTTTCACCTGATTAATGACCTGGGGTGGCTCCGTACTGTATCTTAGGCCCGAATCTCTGCTACCTCAGACTACCACTGCACTCATACAGAGATGACTCCTCCAGCTCAGTATTATTGGCACCATTATTAAGGGGCATATTTATAAAGGATTGTCTTTTTCGCCAAATAATTAGCGCAGCACATCGCAGCGAAAATAGCGCCATTTGGGGCTTCGTTTCGCCTTATTTATAAAAAAGCGAAAAAAACACACGTCGCAGCTGAAAAAGGCGAACGGGCGCGATAAAGAGTGAAAAGTATTGCAGCGAAAACTTAACGCATCTAAGAAGACTGCATTGCGAAAACCATTCGAAACCAGAAAAGCCCACTAGAAAATGATGTCAAGTTCAAAATGGCCACCTCACATTTACCAAGAAGTCAGCCACGTCTTATTTAGTCAATCTTCTTAGAATTTCTCAATTGGAATACAATTTTCTTTTGCACTGCACATTCGCCTTTCTAATGCGCAATCGCTTTTCCAAGGCATATTCTAATTATAATGCGCGGTCGCCTTTCTAATGTGCGTTCGCCTTTCTAATGCGCGATCGCCTTTCCAAGGCATATTCCATTATAATGCGCGGTCGCCTTTCTAATGTGCGTTCGCCTTTCTAATGCGTGTTCGCTTTTCCAAGGCATATTACATTCTAATGCGCGATCGCCCTTCTAATGCGCGTTCGCTTTTTCAAGACATATTACCCATTAGAATGCCTTTTCACTCAAACAATGACTTTTCACCACCTTCGCTCACCATCTTTCGCTCTTTTTAACGCAAAAACCACCTTTCGCTCTTTTATAAATCGCGTTATGCGGAGGGTTTTAGCGATAGCTCGCGGAAACGGTTTCGCCATTCGTTAATGCTACCTTTATAAATAGCGTTAACTGTCTTTTTGGCGAAAACCCATGCGAAAAGCGAATGCGTAAACATTTTGCTACTTTTCGCTCTTTTATAAATATGCCCCTAAGTGTTTTCCATGTAGAAATAGATGCAATGCTACGTAAGCCTCTTTAAATTGAACAAGAGGAATGGCTATGTTACTTAGATTTAATTATTCATATGTCTAGACAAGATGTTGGAGTGAAGTGTTGGAATCAGGATAGGGAACATAGATTTTACGGATTTTAAGGATTGATGTTACTGGGTTCCAGCATGCAGCCTGCTTCGTTTTGTATCTTCTTCCTTGGATGTGCATAGCCTTGGTCGCATGGTGAATGAGCATTGAGCGCCGTGGAATTGCGCTGGGTTTTGAGCTTCCGTGAGTATCTTCCTGACTACCTGTTTTTCATTAATCAAGATAAGGGATATAGATTGTGTAGACAGATTATTGGGTGTGGCTGGAAGTGACCTGGCGGTCTTGGTTCATGGCGGTGCCAATGAAAAAGCTAGAGGAGGAGGAGAGGTCCTTAAAAATGATTTCTGAGAGTTAGGGGCCAAGTTAAAAGTAAGGACCTCAAGGGTATTATTTTCAGAAATACTACCTCAGACACGTGCTACGTTAGGGAGGCAACGGGAGCTTAGGAGTATTAATACAGGGCTATAGGGTTGATGTAAGGCACTGATGGGCAAACTGCGGCTCTCCAGATGTTTGAAAACTACAACTCCCAGCATTCCTATGCTTCCCTCTGTAGTTGAGGAATGCTGGGAGTTGTAGTTTTCAAGCATCTGGAGAGCCGCAGTTTGAGGATCACCGGTGTAAGGAGATGGGGTTTGGGTTTTTAGAAAACTATGCTGACTTTTCTGTTGGCTACAGGCTCTTTAGTAGGGATGGATTGTACCTCAATGATGATGGTGCAGCTGTTTGGGGGGAGAAGATGGCTAGGGGGTTGGTGGAGATTTTTTAACAAGGTATGGGAGGGAGGATACATGAAAGGATACTTCTTATTTTGACTTGACAGAGTAAATAAGAAAGGAGGGAAGTATGTATGTACGTTAAACAAGATTTGAAACCAAAATCTAAAAAGATGAAATAGATAAGGTTTTAAACGAAAAGGCAGAAACAATATAGGTGGAGCTGTGTACAGAAAGGTGGGAACCTTCTTGCTTCCTGTACACATCTCTACCTTTATTGTTTCTGCCTCTAAAATTCATTGTTGGTACATGCTATAAGCCAGCAAGGAGGTGGAAATTAATATCCATATGCAGTTGGCAAAGGCTGCTAGTATGGGGCATGTTCTGGTTATGGGGGATTTCATTTACCCTGAAATGGATTAAGGGGAACTGCCAGCACCCAAAAGGTATCAAGTTCTTAAATTTTCTTTCACAAATTGTAGAAGTTCCTACTAGACAGGATGCATTGTTGGATCTGGTAATATCATATAACCCTGAGCTCATTTTGAAGATGAAGGTAATGAGAAGCTTAAGGAATAGTGATTATGATATAGTGTCATTTAATATAGGTTGCAAAAAAATGTTAACTTTAGCAAAGCTTATTTTATGCTGTGAAAGGAATTACTCCTGTTCATTGACTGGAAGGATTTGTTCTTAAGTCTAAGAATACTGAACAGAAGTGCACTACTTTTTAAAGGCATATTATACTATTACATTTCTAAATTTATATCTTAAGGGAATAAGTGTAAAAAAATAAGGGAGAAAATCCTCTGCACTCGTACCAAGTGTGGGTGCTCACTCCTCAAAAAAATCCAACCCTTGATGGATAAAACATACGAGAATAACGAAGAAGCAAGGGTGGCACTCCAAACCGTAACTTTATTTAATACAGACCAAACAACATCTCACAACGTTTCGGGGGATACGTGCCCCCTTCCTCACCTGAGGAAGGGGGCACGTATCCCCCGAAACGTTGTGAGATGTTGTTTGGTCTGTATTAAATAAAGTTACGGTTTGGAGTGCCACCCTTGCTTCTTCGTTATTCTCGTAAAAAAATAAGGCCCACTCCTGCCTGGTTTAATGCTCAGGTAAAAAGAGAAATGAGAAAAAAAGAAAAGGGCTTTTAAAATTTTGAAATCTGGGGCAATAGAACAGGCTTACAGAAAGTATAGAATTAATAAGGAGAGCAAAAAAGCTAAAATAGAAAATTACCCAAAAATGTTTTTTAAGTATATCAATAGTAAAAAAAATGAGGACTGAGATTGTGGGACCATTAAATAATGGGAATAAGAGGGTTATAGAGGATGCAAAAAAATGCTGTTGTGTTTAACCATTTTTCCCCTAAATTTTAACTATAGAGAATCCTAGTCCTTATAACAGGGACTGTAATAATATGAAGGGTATACATGAGGAATATTCACTCTGGCTGACAGAAGATATGGGATGGGAACAGTAAGACTTTAGAAGTTAATAATTAATAAAGCCCTAGGACCGGATGAAATTCATCCTCGAATCTTAAGAGAACTTAGTCCACTTTTATCTAGACCACTTAAACTTTTGTCTGGTGATATGCCGCTGGATTGGAAAAAAGCCAATGTAATACTAATATTGAAAAACGGTAGTTGTTACAGCCTGGTAACTATAGACCTGTAAGCTTAACATCAGTGGTAAGGAAGGTGTTGTAAATTTTGTTACGGGATCACATCCTTGACTTTGTCTCTAGAAGTGATCTTATTAGTAGGGGTCTGCATGGATTTATGAGAAATAGATTGTGTCAGAAAAATTTACTTGTTTTTTATGAAGTTAGTGAGAATTTAGATTCAGGCATAGCAGTGGATGTAGTATACTTGGATTTTGTTAAAGAATTGCTGCTGTGCCACTTAGGTGACTAATGTATAAACTGAGGACTGTTGGCCTAGAAAAAGTTTAAATTTATACTTACGTAAATTTGTTTTACTTGAATCCCAAAGGCAGCAATAATAATGAGACGTCAGTCCCACCCACCCGAAGGTAGGACTAGTCCCCAAGCTTTTAAAAAAAAACTCTCATTCCTCCTAAGTGTAAAAATTTCATAGCAGTAAATAAAACACACCAATATGCTTGAAGAAAACATTTAATAGGGATGGGGTAGAAATATGCTGCCTTTGGGATTCAAGGAAAACAAATTTACCTAAGTATCAATTTGGACTTTCCTTATCATCCCAAGGCAACAATAATAATGAGATTTCACAAAGCAGTGAAGGAGAATAAGGGAGGGAATCCTTTCTAGTCTTTCTAGTCTGCAGAACATTAAGTGTGAAAGCCACTTCCCTTTCATGGAGGATATCAAGTCTGTAATGCCTCACAACAGGTATAATATGAGGCCCAGTTGGCTGCTTTACAAATCTGCTCTGGAGTAGCACCTGTGAAGGCTGCCCAGGAGGTAGAGACTGCGTGAGTTGAGTGAGCATTCACCCACTCTGGAGCTGGAAGATTCAAGGTTTGATATGCTGTAGAGATGGCTAGCTTTAACCATCTAGCAATGGTAGCTTTCGAGGCGGTTCTCCCTCTATTAGCGCCTGCATACAGAACAAGAAGGGAATTTGATTTTCTTTAGCTTTCAACTTTGGAAAGATAATTCAGCAAGCATCTTTTAACATCAACTGAGATTAGAGAGTATCCATCTACATTCACCGAGTCTGGATGGATGGCGGGTAGAAAATTTTCCTCTTCTCTATGAAATTCCAAGGAAACTTTTGGAATGAAGGCAGCATCTAACCTGAGATGTATTCCTTCCTCCAGAATCCTGAGATATAGTTCTCTACATGACAATGCTTGAAGCACGCTAATTCTCCTAGCAGAGCATAAAGCTATTAACAAAGCCGCCTTCCAAGTGAGTGGATGGATAGGAATATCATCAAGAGGTTCGAAGGGGTGTAGACTTAACCCCTTTAGAACCACAGAAAGGTCCCATTTTGGGACGAAGGACTTAATCTTTGGTTTTAAGACTAGGGCTGCCTTAAAAAACCTTCTGATGAAAAGGTCTCCTGCAATATTAGAATTGTAAAAGGCTCCAAGTGCAGCTACCTGTACTTTGAGAGTACTAGGCGCTAGACCTCTATTTAAACCGTCCAGCAGAAATTCCAGAATTAAGGGAATATTCGGTAGTTCTTCCCATGTATCTCTCTTCTGGCACCATGTTTGAAAGGTGTTCCAAACCCTTTGGTATATAGTGGTAACTGTTTTACGGCTCTTCAACAGAGTTCCAATGACACCTTCAGAGAAACCTAACCCCTGCATTATGTCCCTTTCAGTAGCCATGCTGAAAGTTTTAACTCCTTGATGTTCAAATGTAGGACTGGCCCTTGTGACAGAAGGTTGCTCTGCAAGGGAAGAGGCCATGGAGGTTTTATCGACATACGGACTAGACCTGCAAACCAAATCCTCCTGGCCCAAGCCGGGGCTATCAATATTATCAGACATTTTTCATTGGTGATTTTTTTCAGCACTCTGGGAATCAACTGTAAGGGAGGGAAGATGTATGCTAGCTGATATTCCCATGGTATGGTCATTGCGTCTCTTCCAGCTGCTTGAAGGTCTCTTGCAAGAGAATAGTAAGTTGGCAGTTTTCTGTTTACTCTTGACGCCATTAAGTCTACACTGGGTGTCCCCCATCTTTGGCAAATCAATTCGAAGACTCCATGATTTAAAGCCCATTCGTTGGGGTCTAGGAATCGTCGACTCAAACAGTCTGCCCACTGGTTCTCTGATCTTCTGATGTATGTAGCGGACAAACCTAGAAGGTGAACTTCTGCCCACGTCATAATGGATAAAGCTAGCTGTAGTCGTTTTTGACTCTTTGTTCCTCCTTGGTGGTTTATATAAGCTGCCGTGGTGCAATCTTTTCTCAGTTGTCCAGATTCCTTGCTTGGAAACTCCTAAATAATGAGCTTCCTGGCCTCGGCCGCTGGTGTCTGTTGTTATAATTACTGGGGGTTGCCAGGCTAGGGGCTGACCTACAGCTAGATGAGTTGGAACAGTCCACCATAGATTGCTGGACAGAGGAAGGAATTGAAATTGTAGAATCTAGGGACTTTTGGATCCCATTGTCTGCCATGTACAATGCTGTTTTAACACCTTACTCTGTTCCTATAACACCTCTTAGCCACTATCTAATCACACCCTTAACACCTGGCTGTGATATGCTAATTGGGATTTTCCAGGGTACATAATTGCCACAGATTCTTGTACAAGTCATTCTGAATTGAGAAAGCCAGTCGGATGACTAGCGAAACTTCTTCAAGAATTAAATTTTAAGTCCAGTTGATCTAATTGAATACAACAGACACGATCCTTGTCCCAGTTTGTTAGAAAAAAACTTTGCAGAATTCGCATGTGAGCTCTTGCCCAAGGAATTCCCTCGATGGAAGAGGCAACCAGACCTAGAACTTCAAGGACAGATCTTAGAGGAACTGTGGGAGAAGCCATTAATGTACTGACCCTGTGAACAAGATTTGTTACTTTTTCTGTTGGAAGAAATACTCTGTTCAGGTAAAAATCTCAGGAATTTTTTCTCTTGGCTGGGAGTAAGGGATGATTTTCCAAAATTGACCACCCAGCCTAAGCTCTGAAGGGTCGACAGCGTGGTCCTAATATTGTGCTCTAGGGTTAACTCGGAATCTGCTCTGAGAAGCCAATCGTCCAGATATGGAATAACTTCTATGCCTAGATGACGAAGGTGCGCTGCAATTACAATCATAAGCTTCGTTAAACCCCTTGGAGCACTTGAGATACCGAAAGGCAGGGCAGTAAATTGAAGGTGGTACAGGTAAGATTCTACTCTTAAAAACCTCTGATGACAAGGTTTTATGGGGACATGTAGATAAGCGTCCTGCAGATCCAAGGTTGCTAAGAAATACCCTGGTAGAATGGAGTTGACTGCTGATTTTATTTGATTGAGGATTTGGACATTAAAAATACTGGGGAGTAAACTCTTAATCCCATTTTGTCTGCAGGAACTGGTATTAACACTTTTTGTCGCATAAATAGCTGAATGGCCTGAGAGAGACTCTGCTGCCCTTCTACGGTCCGGGGAAGAGGAGACTTCACAAAAAGGTCCAGGGGATAATGAAGGAACTCTATCGAGTAACCATACTTGACGGTCTCCAAGACCCACCTGTCTGTTGTTATCTATTCCCATTCTTTGCTGAAGTCTGACAAGCGACCTCCCCAGAACTTGGTGTCATTGGGACAGAGGTCTTTGAAACAACAGGCGCCCTCTGCCTCTGGGTTGTCGAGGGCATGAAAACGGTTGTCTTTCCCAATCTTTGGGGAATCTGGTTCCTCTGAATCGGGAAGAATTTCAAAAGGAATGAAAAGGGTTTCCAAAAGGGTCTCTTGTCTTGAGGAAGAACTCCGAACTTATCGTCCCCTCTTTTGTTCACCAAAGGATCCAGTGCTGACCCAAAAAGTCTGCTTCCTTTAAACGGTAGACCACACAATTTATTCTTAGATGCGCAATCAGCAGCCCAGGGCTTCAACCAAATGGCTCTTCTTGCCACTGAGGAAAAAAACGCCAATCTGGCAGAAGACAGGGAAGACAAAGCTGCATCATTCAAATAATCTGCTCCTCTCAGGAGTATGGTAAGGTCCTTTAAAATTTGCTCAAGAGAATCATCCTTCCTAAGGCTACCCTCTAGTTCAGATAACCAAAGTCTGATCGCCTTAGCCACAGAAGCTGTAGCCACCGTAGATATAACAGCAGCCCCAGATGACAAAAAAGATTTCCTCAAAGCTGCCTCAGCCTTCCTATCCATAGGGTCTTTCATGGACGAGCTGTCTTCTAGGGGTATAGTGGTTCTCTTAACCGTCAGGGCCACCGGAGCATCTACTTTGGGGGCAACGTCCCAATCCTTGGTTTCTTCTGGATCAAAGGGAAAGAAATTTGAAAAACGCTTAGGTAAGGGGATTTTTTTATCAGGTGCCTTCCATTCCTCCTTGATTATACTCTTAATCGCCTCATGTATAGGCAGAAAATTACTTCTTTTGATCGCACCTGAGAATAACCGTGATACCTTTCTAGGAGGTTCCTGGGGATCCTCTGCATCAAGGGTCTCTATCACCAGCTTTAGAAAGGGCTCTACTACCGCCGAAGGTAAGAAGTCTTCTTCCTCAGAGACCGCACCTTCTTCTGCAGATGAAACTCGTCCCACTGGAGGAGAGGAAGGACCAGGTTCTTGATTTAGAAGCGGGTCTAGGACTGGAGTTGGGTTCTTAGGTGCACATACAGAAGCCTGAAAATCCCCAGAGTCTGAAGCTTTCATTGTTAGGTCTTGGGGCCGAAGTGTCTGAAAGGAATCAAAGGCATTTTTTAAAAATGAAAAAAATTCTTGCATAGATGGAGCTTTAGCAGGGGTCTCAGGTGCTTTAAGCTTTGGCAAGTCTGACATCACATCCAGGGCAAAACCGAGATTTAATCGTGGCTTTGCGCTTGCTAGATGGAGGAGGAGACTGAAGTGGCGTCTCTGAGGCAGACATTCTACCTGCAATACAAAAATTCCACCTGTAACGGTGAGTATCTGACATTGCACAGACTTATGGTTACCTAGCTTACAAGCTATAAAAATCTATATGGTTGGTCCGATTTCAACCAAATTTTGTATGCATATACTCCTTTACCAGTAAAAGGTTAACGAAATATTTTTTTTAGGGTGGGGGTGAATGGGGGGGGGGAATGAGAATTTTGAACTCCTGACACTAACGGCTGGACCGATTTTACCAAAATTTCAGGGTGTGTGCGGGGACTGGCTGAGGTGTATAGGGAAGGGTTTGGAGGGTGGACAGAGAGGAATAAGTGGGGGGGTATTGGGGGGGAGGGGAGGTAATAAAAGGAAAGCCCTCACTCACTCACTACTCATCACTAATTCTCCAACTTGCCGTGGAGGCAGACGCTCTTAAATTTGGCAGGCTCATTCATTGCACCCTACTTACAAAAGTAAGCAGGTTTCGTTTCAAATTTCCTGTAACGGTGAGTATCTGACATTGCACAGACTTATGGTACCTAGCTTACAAGCTATACAAATCATATGGTTGGTCCGATTTCAACCAAATTTTGTAGCATATACCTTTACCAGTAAGGTTAACGAAATATTTTTTTTAGGGTGGGGTGAATGAATGGTGGTGTGGGGGGGGAATAGAATTTTGAACTCCTGTACACTAACGGCTGGACCGATTTTTACCAAAATTTCAGGGTGTGTGCGGGGACTGGCTGAGGTGTATTGGGAAGGGTTTGGAGGGTGGACAGAGAGGAATAGTGGGGGGTATTGGGGGAGGAGGGGGAGGTAATAAAAGGCAAAGCCCTCACTCACTCACTCATCACTAATTCTCCAACTTGCCGTGGAGGCAGACAGCTTAAATTTGGCAGGCTCATTCATTGCACCTTACTTACAAAAGTTAAGCAGGTTTCGTTTCAAAATTCCACCTGTAACGGTGAGTATCTGACATTGCACAGACTTATGGTTACCTAGCTTACAAGCTATACAAATCTATATGGTTGGTCCGATTTCAACCAAATTCTGTATGCATATACTCCTTTACCAGTAAAAGGTTAACGAAATATTTTTTTTAGGGTGGGGGTGAATGGGGGGGGGAATAGAATTTTGAACTCCTGCACACTAATGGCTGGACCGATTTTTACCAAAATTTCAGGGTGTGTGCGGGATCTGGCTGAGGTGTAAGGGGAAGGGTTTGGAGGGTGGACAGAGAGGAATAGTGGGGGGTATTGGAGGCGGACAGGGAGGGGTGGTGGGGGTTATTTTCACCAAAATTTCGTAGTTGAATAAAAAATATAATATTAAATTAAAGTTAATGAGTGTTGCATTATCGTAAAGCTTATTGAATCGTCTTTCTTTAATATATCAAGTGCCGAGTGATAACAGCAATCTTGATACATTATTGCTTTCTTACTAAAAAGGTTATTTGAATACATCTCCGCTGCGAAGCGTGGGTATTTTGCTAGTCATTAATATTTCCACAGTTCAGTAAAGCCTTTTTTCTTTCCATATTACTGTCTGCTTTACTATGTTGGGGATGTTCTGGATTTCAAAACAGAAACAGAATTTATACAATGTTCACCAACATTTAACTCTTTCGTAACTTTTTTACCATTGGAAAAACCAACCAATGAATTGTTATACAAAGCTGACAAATTTCTAACTTCACATTCTTTCTCTTTAAGTCTCTAAGTGAGCTACTTATTTTCTTTATACAAATTTCTGCTTTTCAGCCAAAGTTTGTTGACAGTCAACACACATTTTTTAGCTGAAATTTGGTGGACTTCAATAATGTCATTAATAGTTTTTACTGTTCCCTCCAAAGTTTCTTTTTGCATAAGAAAAGTACTATATTATAACAGGCAACAAAAATCAATGTATTTTTACCTGCTTTCTTAGTTAGACTTTTATTTTCATTTGCTTTGGTCACATATTCCTGAGCCTTCCACCGTGGGTCTGAGGCTCCTTCCATACACTCAACAATCAGATTGGTAGATGTGACCTTAGCAGTTTTCATCTAAACATTTTCACAAACAAAAAATGAAAAATGATAAATGTATGAAAAATGTATATAGTTTACTTAATCAAGTTACCGTTACAATAAAACAAACAAAGATTATTTAAACATAAAACATACACTATATTACAATATTTACATAATAAATGATTACATGTAGACTACATTAGTTACCACAGAATGTATATTTCAAAGTGAGCTTTGCTCTTGTCCTTGCCTGTATCCATTAGATCCCACATGACATCCTTCTGGCATGGCTTCCAACCTGTTCAATCTCCAGTCTGTGTCCTCGGTCTCTCAATAGTCCAAGTAGGCTTCCCTTAATCCAAAGAGAGTGCCCTGAAGTCCAAATGATTCTCCCCTTCTAATCTAAAAGAGACCCTCCCTACTCCAAGAGAGCTTCCCTTTTCTGGCTTTCACCCCAGTTTATATCCCATTTTCCATCTATTCCTCCCCCCAGTAAAACATGGACAGGTGTCTTATTCCTACAGACAAGACATCTCTGTGATACACAGTATGCAAATGAAAACTGGCTAACCTATTGTTCATATCCTATTGATGTGCACAGTCCAGGAACCAAACTTAATTTACACCTGTGTATGAACTAATTATCATGGGAATGCAGTATCCTGCCTTCCATAGATGTATTGTCTAAGTCTTATAAATAGAATCTTGGCATATTAAATGGTATAAAACATTTTACATTAATATATATATATATAAAGGAACATGATTTCTTACAAATTATATACCATCTCTTTTCTATAGTCTTTTATAGTCAATCTCTTGCAAACTTCTTTTTCCTTCTTCTCTTAATTTCACTTTGTAAGTTTCTTTCATTAAATTCCTTAAAGGGCATGTCCACCCTTATAAAATTTTTATCCATATGGTAGTATTCCTTCCCCCAGCCCCAACTGCTATAAAAGATTTTTAAGAAAGTCCCCCGATAGTTACTTACCTTATCTCTCTCCTCCGCCGCACTGCCCGGCCTTCTGCTTGCATGACACTGTAAGCAGGAGGCCAGACCAGCAGCCACGTCCCTGATTGGCTGAGAGGCAGCCAATCACAGACACGGCTGCCGGCTGCTCAGAACGCCGGGGGAGAGAGGTAAGGTAAGTTTGGGGGACTTTCTTAAAATTCTTTTATAGCAGTTGGTGCTGGGGGAAGGAATACTACCATATGGCAAAGGGTTTTTATGGTAGGGGGAGGGATCGTAAAACGGGAGGGAGAGAGAAGGGAGGGGAGGGAGGCCTGCAGTGCGCATGCCAAACTTCTCCCGGAGGGGTGACAGGAGGTAGAGTCCTATATGGACTCTGCTATCCTCCTGGTGGGCAGATTTTGGGACTTTGGAGGGGATTACAGGAGAACAATTTGGAGAAGGGGTGTAAGGTAAGGATTTTATTACACTACAGAGTGGGGCCAGTAGTGGGTTAACTTATAGTTTTGGGGGTGGACATGCCCTTTAACCTTACTGTCCATGCTATGTGCTTCCATCTTAACCTTACTTTCCTCTACCTGTGTATTGATACTGATAAGAGAAGCCTCATCCTGTTTTATTATCATCATTTATTAGCATCAATTTCATTGAACATTCTTTAAGATGTTCCTCCCACTGTTTTTTGAAACCACCCTGGTCATCCTGTAATAAACTCGCTCTGGGGCTCATCCTAATCCTTAGCCCACTAGGAATCATATTGCTTTGTACATAGTTACCCAAACTGCTAATTTCCCATTTTATACGGAGTTGTTTTATAATTAACTTTTTATATGATTTACTAATTGAATCAAACGTTTCACCTTCATCACTGTTGTCCGAGGAATCACTGCTGTTAAATACCTCGGACATATCAGAGTCCCAATCAAATTGTCCCAGCGAGAAAGCCATATCTGCACCAACCTCAGGGATACAGGACTGGTCCACAGTTATAATATAAATATAATAAAAGGGGAGCTACAAACTCACTGGAAAAAACAAAGACTATGCTGAATCAATCTAAAAAGAAAATGGTGGTCCGCTCCCTAATAAATTACCTGGGTATGGTACCCCTATTAGGGGGGTGCTGGGGAACAGATTCCATTTATCCAATCTAAAAACTAAGGATAGAGCCCTTAAGATTCCACTATAGCACTCTATATCCCTTGTAACCCAATAATAAGATAAAGGCAGTCTTGGATCCCCTAACAATCTAACAGCTTCCATATAGGTAACAAACACATGTAGCATTAAATAACACCTTTATTTGTATTATATAAAACAAGAATATGAAGTGTATTCTTAAAACAGTTTGGGCGTCAATTCCACATGAAATAGGAATTGCCTCTGCAAAAAACTTTTTAGAAGCGAGAGGTAGAAACATGGATGTTCACTCTGAATTTGTTCTCACTTTGCTTAGATTTATTCTCAACAATAACGTGTTTTTATTTGAAGGTTCCTACTATAAACAGCGGTTGGGGACCGCTATGGGTAGTTCATGTGCACCTACCTATGCATGTTTGCATCTTGGACAATGGGAAAGAGAGGATGTTCCCAAGGCCATAGAGGAACTGGAGGTGTCACACTGCCTTTCCATGTGGGTAAGATATATGGATGATTACTTGATCCTATGGAAAGGCAGTGTGAAACAATTTTAGTGCACAAACAATTCTAATTGCATATTGGCTACCTCCATAAGGTTGCTACTACAAACAGTCTGCTAAACCCTGGATAAATAAAAGCAATTAGTTCAATAAGTTGTCCAAATTATTTTAAGCCCAATCACCACGTCAAGGTTGCTTTCTTTAACTGGGTCCTAACCTACTGGTACTTGCCTTTTTGGCTGAATGAGTTGACAGCTTCTCCTGTGTGGCCTGGATGCTTGAAGCTGACTCTAGTTTAAAGTACTTTACTCAAATGAGCACATGACCTAACTATGGGTGGAGTACAATTTCCTAGAAGGCTTGGTCAAACCTTCAATGTAACATACAATATATAGAAAATTGGGCTGTTGTACATCCATATTAAAGTGCAACTAGAGACCAAAAATATTATACATACAAAAAATAGAATTCTAGTGCACAAACAATTATAATTGCATATTGGCTACCTCCATAAGGTTGCTACTACAAACAGTCTGCTAAACCCTGGATAAATACAAGGAATTAGTTCAATAAGTAGGCCAAATTATTTTAAGACCAGTCACCAGGTCAAGGTTGCTTTCTTTAACTGGGACCTAACCTACTGGTACTTGCCTTTTTGGCTGAATGAGCTGACAGCTTCTCCTGTGTGACCTCGATGCTGGAAGCTGACTCTCTAGTTTAAAGTACTTTACTCAAACGAGCACATGACCTAACTCTGGGTGGAGTACAATTTCCCAGAAGGCTTGGTCAAACCTTCAATGTAACACACAAAATATAGAATTATATAGAATATATAGAATATTATATAGAATTATATAGCCCACAATATATAGAATTATATAGAATATTATATAGAATTATATAGCCCAATTTTCTATATATTGTGTGTTTCATTGAAGGTTTGACCAAGCCTTATGGGAAATTGTACTCCACCCAGAGTTGCCTTATCGAGAATTCTATTTTTTGTATGTATTATATTTTTGGTCTCTGGTTGCACTTTAATATGGATGTACAACAGCCCAATTTTCTATATAGTGACTGTGAAACAATTGTTAGAGTTTGTTGATAAATTCAATTGTAACACTAGAAATATCAAACTCACATATGATTATAATATAGAAAGTGTAAATTTTCTGGATTTGAAAATATTTAAGCACAATGGTACTTTATGTACACAAGTATATCGTAAGAAAACAGCAGTCAACTCACTCTTGGAAGTGTCCAGCCACCACCCGAGAAACCTAATTAGGGGCATACCGGTTGGACAGTTCCTGCGTGTGCGCAGGAATTTTTCAACCTTGGAAGCCTTTGAAGAACAATCAAGGGATTTAAAAGAACGTTTTGAGGAATGTGGATATGTGGAAAAGGATACAATTAGGGGTTCTAAAAAGGCTAAATATACTAACAGAGATGACATTTTGTATGGAAAAAAGGAAAAGAGAGAGGAGGGTCAAACAAGGATCTGATTCATCTCTGAATATAATAAGGAGTGGTGGAAATTAAATACAATCCTTAATCAGTACTGGTACCTATTAAAGAAGGATAGGGATTTGCAAAAGGTGATAGACCATATATGACCCCTAGAAGGGCAAAGAATTTGAGAGATTTGGTATCACCAAGCTATTTTAAACCATTAAAACAGCAATATAGATGAGTGGTTGGGAATGAAAAGAACTTTTGGCAATAGGAAATAATAATAAATGTATAATGTGTATAAATAAAGTAATAAATGTATAATGTGCAAATACATGAAAGAATCAAACACTTTCTACAACCAACAAGGTAAAGAATATAAAATGAAAACATTAATCACATGTCAGACCAGTCAGGTCATTTATATGTTGGAATGCAGATGTGGAAAACGATATACAGGGCAAACTAAACGCCCTATATATCATATAAGAACACACTCGTGCAATAAAAAATGGGGATGTTGAAAGAAGTAATATGGCCAAGCATATAGTGAACGTACATGTAAAAAAGTGATGTTTAACTTCATAGGCATAGATAGGGTTACTTTAGGTCCCTGAGGAGGTAATATTGAAAAACGTTTGTTACAATCGGAGTGTAAATGGATATATAATTTGAATACAGAGGAACCATATGGGTTAAACAAGACAATAAATTTTGCCTGTTTCTTATAAACTATATGGACACATATTGATTACAATAGTTGGTGTCTAGGATATGTATGTACTTTAGCTATCCAAGGTTTCCTATTCTTTTGAGTAATCCAAGTTTAGTTATGTTAACCATATTAAGTCTGTGTTTGCCCTTTCCATAAATTTTGGCGGGGAACCTTTGTTTACACCAATTTTCTGAAATTAAAAGTATGTGTACATAGTACAATTACAGTTTCATACAAGGTTTCATGTTACAACTTTTATTGTTTTGATTTGTTAATGTAAATGTTGGATACACAGTAACAATCCCTTTAGAAAAGAGGGTTTAAATAGGACAGAACAGCAGGCATCACGAGACCCTGAGGAAGCCACGTCATTGGGCAAAACGCGGAGAGGAGTCCAGTCGGAGGTCCAGTGCACAGCGGGACTTTGCTGGTAATCAGCAATATTAGCGTATTTCACTTACATGGAGAGCAGAGTGAGGGAGAAGGTGCAATGTGCAAGCCAAATTGGGTTAAGAGACGGTAGCTACATGAGGCTGCAGTGTGCATGCTGGGGGAGTGAGAATCAAAGAGACACGAGTGATCCGTGAGTAACCTCTACCCTTGTTTATCAGCACCCTGTACCTGTCAGTAAGTCCCGTATAGGACAGTTTGTTTGGCACCAGATTACCCCACATCTTGGATTATAATTTTGAAATACAACCGGATATTTCCCAAATTGGACCTCTCATATTAATTATTATTTAC
>CM033469.1:172034283-172057666 GCA_019447015.1 Hymenochirus boettgeri | reverse complement strand
TGAAACAATACTTCACATACACAGATACAGACCCCTGGCATATAATGCATTTCACTCCAGCCTGAAAAAAACTGATTCTGGGCATGCATACGGGCATCAAAGTGGGCAAAATAGTCTTTTTCCAGTTTTGAATAAGAAACTGGTGTTTTAAAGGGTTAAATCACTTTGTTTCAGTGAAACAATACTTTACATACACAGTCCCCTGGCATATAATGCATTTCACTCCAGCCTGAAAAAGACTGATTCTGGGCATGCATACGGGCATCAAAGTGGGCAAAATAGCCTTTTTGCATTTTTGAATAAAAAAACTGGTGTTTCAAAGGGTTAAATCACTTTGTTTCAGTGAAACAATAGTTCACATACACAGATACAGATCCCTGGCATATAAACTGATAAACACAAACTGATTCTGGGCATGCATAAGGGCATCAAAGTGGGCAAAATAGCCTTTTCTGAAACTAGTGTTTCAAAGGGTTAAATCCCTTTCAGTGAAACAATACTTGCATTCATACAGGTTGTTTCAATGGCTGTGAAGAAAGATGACATTGGATCAAGATGCTAGCAGCATTGGCTTTGTAGTCGCTAGAGATAGACCTGCCCCTGGCAGCCGCAGGGGCATTCCCCGGTGTTAGCGACTTCAGTGGAGTTGGTGTCACTAGATGGAAGAAGACAAGCCCACGGGCTCTTTTAATGGCCCTTATATTTTCTTATTCAGAACTGCAAAAAGGCTATTTTGCCCAATTTGATGCCCGTATGCATGCCTAGAATCAGTTGGTTTCAGGCTTGGAATGAATTCATTATATGCCAGGGGTCTGTATCTGTGTATGTGAAGTATTGTTTCACTGAAACAAAGTGATTTAACCCTTTGAAACACCAGTTTCTCATTCAAAACGGCAAAAAAGGCTATTTTGCCCACTTTGATGCCCATATGCATGCCCAGAATCAGTTTTTTTCAGGCTGGAGTGAAATGCATTATATGCCAGGGGTCTGTATCTGTGTATGTGAAGTATTGTTTCACTGAAACAAAGTGATTTAACCATTTGAAACACCAGTTTTTTATTCAAAACTGCAGAAAATGCTATTTTGTCCATTTTGATACCTGTATGCATGCCCAAAATCAGTTTGTTTCAGGCTGGACTGATATGCATTATATGCCAGGGGTCTGTATCTGTGTATGTGAAGTATTGTTTCACTGAAACAAAGTGATTTAACCCTTTGAAACACCAGTTTTCTCATTCAAAACGGCAAAAAAAGGCTATTTTGCCCATTTGATGCCCGTATGCATGCCCAGCATCAGTTTGTTTCAGGCTGGAGTGAAATGCATGTTATGCCAGGGTCTAATTGTGATGTGAAGTATTGTTTCACTGAAAAAAAAGTGATTTAACCCTTTGAAAACACCAGTTTCTTATTCAAAACTGCAGAAAAGGCTAATCTGCCCACTTTGATGCCCATATGCATGCCCAGAATCTGTTTTTTTTTTTCGGGCTGGAGTGAAATGCATTAAATGCCAGGGTTCTGTATCTGTGTATGTGAAGTATTGTTACCACTGAAACAAAGTGATTAACCCTTTGAAACACCAGTTTCTCATTCAAAACGGCAAAAAAGGCTATTTTGCCCACTTTGATGCCCATATGCATGCCCAGAATCAGTTTTTTTCAGGCTGGAGTGAAATGCATTATATGCCAGGGGTCTGTATCTGTGTATGTGAAGTTTGTTTCACTGAAACAAAGTGATTTAACCATTGAAACACCAGTTTTTATTCAAAACTGCAGAAAATGCTATTTTGTCCATTTTGATACCTTATGCATGCCAAAATCAGTTTGTTTCAGGCTGGACTGAATATGCATTATATGCCAGGGGTCTGTATCTGTGTATGTGAAGTATTGTTTCACTGAAACAAAGTGATTTAACCCTTTGAAACACCAGTTTTCTCATTCAAAACGGCAAAAAAAGGCTATTTTGCCCATTTGATGCCCGTATGCATGCCCAGCATCAGTTTGTTTCAGGCTGGAGTGAAATGATGTTATGCAGGGTCTATATTGTGTGATGTGAAGTATTGTTTCACTGAAAAAAAGTGATTTAACCCTTTGAAAACACCAGTTTCTTATTCAAAACTGCAGAAAAGGCTAATCTGCCCACTTTGATGCCCATATGCATGCCCAGAATCTGTTTTTTTTTTTCGGGCTGGAGTGAAATGCATTAAATGCCAGGGTCTGTTCTGTGTATGTGAAGTATTGTTACTGAAACAAAGTGATTTAACCTTTAAAAACACCAGTTTCTTATTCAAAACTGCAGAAAAGGCTATTTTGCCCATTTGATGCCCGTATGCATGCCCAGAATCAGTTTTGTTCAGGCTGGAGTAAAATGCATTATATGCCAGGGGTCCGTATCTGTGTATGTGAAGTATTGTTTCACTGAAACAAAGTGATTTAACCCTTTGAAACACCAGTTTCTCATTCAAAACGGCAAAAAAAGGCTATTTTGCCCATTTGATGCCCGTATGCATGCCCAGCATCAGTTTGTTTCAGGCTGGAGTGAAATGCATGTTATGCCAGGGGTCTATATTTGTGTATGTGAAGTATTGTTTCACTGAAAAAAAGTGATTTAACCCTTTGAAAACACCAGTTTCTTATTCAAAACTGCAGAAAAGGCTAATCTGCCCACTTTGATGCCCATATGCATGCCCAGAATCTGTTTTTTTTCGGGCTGGAGTGAAATGCATTAAATGCCAGGGTTCTGTATCTGTGTATGTGAAGTATTGTTACACTGAAACAAAGTGATTTAACCCTTTGAAAACACCAGTTTCTTATTCAAAACTGCAGAAAAGGCTATTTTGCCCACTTTGATGCCCGTATGCATGCCCAGAATCAGTTTGTTTCAGGCTGGAGTAAAATGCATTATATGCCAGGGGTCCGTATCTGTGTATGTGAAGTATTGTTTCACTGAAACAAAGTGATTTAACCCTTTGAAACACCAGTTTTCATTCAAAACGGCAAAAAAGGCTATTTTGCCCATTTGATGCCATGCACGTATGCATGCCAGCATCAGTTTGTTTCAGGCTGGAGTGAAATGCATGTTATGCCGGGGTCTATTTGTGTATGTGAAGTATTGTTTCACTGAAAAAAAGTGATTTAACCCTTTGAAAACACCAGTTTCTTATTCAAAACTGCAGAAAAGGCTAATCTGCCCACTTTGATGCCCATATGCATGCCCAGAATCTGTTTTTTTTTGGGCTGGAGTGAAATGCATTAAATGCCAGGGTTCTGTATCGTGTATGTAGAGTATTGTTACACTGAACAAAGTGATTTAACCCTTTGAAAACACCAGTTTCTTATTCAAAACTGCAGAGAAAAGGCTATTTGCCCACTTTGATGCCCGTATGCATGCCCAGAATCAGTTTGTTTCAGGCGGAGGAGTAAATGCATATATGCCAGGGGTCCGTATCTGTGTATGTGAAGTATTGTTTCACTGAAACAACCAAGTGATTTAACCCTTTGAAACACCAGTTTCTCATTCAAAACTGCAAAAAAGGCTATTTTGTCCAGTTTGATACCTGTGTGCATGCCCAGAATCAGTTTGTTTCAGGCTGGAGTGAAATGCATTTTATTTCAGGGGTCTGTATCTATGTATGTGAAGTATTGTTTTACTGAAACAAAGTGATTTAACCCTTTGAAAACACCAGTGACTTATTCAAAACTGCAGAAAAGGCTATTCTGCCCACTTTGATGCCCGTATGCATGCCCAGAATCATTTTTTTCAGGCTGGAGTGAAATACATTGTATGCAAGGGGTCTGTATCTGTGTATGTGAAGTATTTTTTCACTGAAACAAAGTGATTTAACCATTTGAAACACCAGTTTCTTATTTAAAACGGCAGAAAAGGCTATTTTGTCCAGTTTGATACCTGTGTGCATGCCCAGAATCAGTTTGTTTCAGGCTGGAGTGAAATGCATTTTATTTCAGGGGTCTGTATCTATGTATGTGAAGTATTGTTTCACTGAAACAAAGTGATTTAATCCTTTGAAACACCAGTTTCTAACTCAAAACTGCAAAAAAGGCTATTTTGCCCACTTTGATGCCCGTATGCATGCAAGTAATGTTTTACTGAAACAAAGTGATTTAATCCCTTTAAAACACTAGTTTCTTATTCAAAACTGCAGAAAATGCTATTTTGCCCACTTTGATGCCCGTATGCATGCCCAGAATCAGTTTGTTTCAGGCGTCTAGGCAGGAATAACACATTGGTGGATGAGCATAAGAAGAGATACGAGAAAAGAAGTAAAGCAAGTAAAAGCATGAATGGAGAGTTAGATATGTGAGTCTATAAAGGAGGGCTCGAAGACCAGAGGAACAGCGAGGAGAAACTGAGAGTAGTATAGCTGTATTCTTTGAGCAAACCCGATGGTGCAGGCAGTCCAAGGAAGGGAGCGACGATGGTGTGGAGCCGACCCAGAAAGGAGAAGGGAGGGAAGAGAGGAAGAGGGTCGTGAGGAACAGAGAGAGCAGAATAGAACGGCCTAGCCGGGGAGAGGGAAGAGAGAAAAGGAAGGACGAAAGCAAAATGCAGACTGAGGATTAAAGCCTGAAATGGAGTAATTTATGCATATAAGACGAGTGAGAAGAACATTCTGGTAGTAGAAGAGAACGCATGCCGTGTGAAGAGTAGGAGGGTGGCACAGGAGGAGATTGTAAGTAAATAACGGAAAAAAAAAAAAAAAGAGCCATAAATGAGGTCCAGAGAAGGTGTGACGAAATAAGAAGAAAGAAGAAGGGATAGAAGGGAGGAAGGAAGAGGGAGAATGAAAGAAGACTTCAGTGAGCACGTACGGATGGGGAGATGGGAGTGAGAAAAAGGGAAGGAAGAAGAAAGAACCTTCCGTATATCCGCCTTGGTGTTCCTGCCACACACATCTGCTCACCTGGTCAGCCCCCGTATCACACGTGGTGCAAACGACCTTTACCCCAGGTGTACGATAAATCTGATTTAGTTACCGCACCCGTTAACAGAAGAAATAAAAAACAATGTGCCTTAAGAGTTGTGAAATCAATCTCTGCACATCAGGAATTACCAGGTCACTTTCATGTGTATGGACTACTAGCATTTAATGTATTCAGCATAACTTAAAAAAAATAATATTTACTCGAGTGTTTTTGTTATTATGTGCATTAATTTTTTTGGGGATAGACTAAACTGTTATAATAATAAGCTAATTAACTGACCAGTCTATTCTCTATTTAGGATTCCTTCTCCATAATTGCCGATTGGAATTAACATACATTTTTTAATGAAATTTTTTGAATAACAATTGAATATTTTTAAATACTGTATGTAATTGTGAAGCACTTTTGCTAACCATATTTTGTCATAATCCTTGGCCATTTATAGGATACAACTTGTGTCAAAGATGTTTTATTAATGTATGTTACTAAGGCTGGTGACCCACCAGCCAATATTTTTCGGCCGACCGACTGGATTCATGCAATTTCGGTCAAAAATATCACTGTTTTGGACAAACGATCAAGCTGTAGTAAAATTCCACTTCCATGGAACGCCCGATTGATCGAAAATTTGTCCGCAGCCGATTTGCCCGACCGCACGGACTTTGCCCCTGGCCGAGTGCTCGCTCGTTATTTGGAAAGACTTTCCATTTTGTATTACCCATGTTCAGTCCCCTAATTTTAATGTCAAGTCCCAGTTATAATATTTTCTACATGTGTAACCTGCGGGATTAAAAAATACTCCCAGAGGGATGGCGGCTTTTGGATCTACAATGATATCCCCTGTATCCACCCTAACACATCAATCTCTATCGAGACCCAACCTAACAACCTTAACACTAAACGGTTTGTCCATTCACAAATAACCGTATTAGAGCTGGGTATATCACCCAAAGATACTTATCTACTCGCTGAACCTGACCTTCGACCTGAGTTCTCTGACCCGGCACCTCTTTTCCATGCGTCGGTGCGTAGGTGCGGTCTCATTCGTCCGAAGTCTGTGTGTGTGGCTACTGGACTGGCTGGCCATTCCGAGCTTGCAGCATTTTCGTACGAATGGGTCCGTATGGAACACAAATTGGTCCTCCACTATGTCGTGCACTGAACTATTGCTGTGCCACCTAGAATCATTCCATGTCAAGCGCCTCGTTGAATGTCAGTTAGAAAAATAATAGCCCATGTGTACCCATCTTAAGGCCAATTCTAGCCATTATGCTAAATAGCCCACACTGCTTACTGCTTTCCTTCTTAAGTGTCCTCACTCGTTTGGTTAGAAACATTGTCACTTAACTAAAATAAAAAAAAATCCTGCATGAATAGTTGAAAGATAGGACTTTAAGACACAATTAGAAAATAATTGAAATTGTATTGCCTAATTTACAAGAGCCATTCAAGCACGGTTAATCTTGTCATTATTAACTTTACTAATTTTTTATAAAAAGAAAAATAAGAACAGCCTTTATTTTACATTTTGGTCAAAATATTATGTTGCCACAACCTCAGTATATAACAGACAACTACCACACTGATTTGAATTGGCATGGTCTAGTCCCTGATAACTTAGGGTAAGTGGTCCTGCTCCTTTTTTTCTCCCCCTTAGGTCCTGTGTGGGTTTCAGCTAGTGTGTCACCCAGCCATGATGGCCTGGCATCCGCGGACTCCTAATATGATTTATTTAACTCAATTTCAGACAGCAAGAGGTTGTCAGACCAGAGGGAACTTTTTTTTAGTCAAAGTCAGTCAAAAGCAATTATTACGCTTGTTGGTACATTTTGTCTTGACCAATTGTGAGGCCTGTTAAAGATCACACAATTGGTTTGAAATAATTTCAGTGTCTATTAATTCCCAAGTTGAAATACTACAGATTGTTGAGCATCTGTCTTTTGCCCCCCCTCTTATTTTTTCTATGCCCCTCATGAGCTACCTTTCCTGTTGTAAAGATGCTGACATTGTTATTTTTGTATTGTTAATTGTTTAGCTCCGCCCCTCCAAATTTTCCTCCTGGATCTCCTTAACTAGTCGCAACTGTAATCTCCGTTGGGTCCATGCGTGCCCTCGCCGCATGCCCACGCACCGCGACGTCAGTGTGTGCACAGACGTGAGCGTGTGTGACATCATCTCTCGCCGCACCCGTGCCCAGCACAAAAAAAGGGGGCAAAGTTTTTTTTATGCTGCTGCTTCCAACTAAACTTACCTTTGTTTTACATCATACTTATGCTTTAGAGAATGTATTTTTGATCTTTAAGGAGAAATTTGCTATAATATATCAAGCAAAGGCGATGCCATAAAGTTAACTAGGGATCATTTTCACATGATGAGGTGCATTTGAAAATCATTTTGACTCCTTCACAAAGACATATAAAAACATATATGTGCTTCAGAAAACCAAAGGAGGTTATTGCATTTCATTACTCACCATTTCTTTCAATGTTATTCTTTCTTCTCATCAGAATTTTGTCAAGATTCGAGATTTCCTGAACACGAGTGCCTTGGTTCTATTCCCAAGGGGTGGGGTGGTTGTTGGGAACACAATGTATCTTTTTCCCCTGGTTCTCCAGTCCTGCAGGACAATACAGAGCTATAATCCATTTTGCCAAGGGACTTGTTGCCTGTGGACCTGAAAGGTGTCTATGTTATATTCTTATTCGGCTATCTCTAAAGGGCAATACTAGTACCCGAATGATCCAGTACTCTTTCCACCAATTTTGTAAAGACATGCGATTGCAAGTGCCGACCAGCGAAGCACAATGTGTACGAACGGATGTTTTGGCCATAATCGGCTTGTGTATGGACACTTTATTGGCTGCAATGGCCGCTCGTTTCGGGGTCTTTGCCAATCCGCCGGGCGGATCTCCGAACGGTCGTTTCGTACACATCTGCATCAAACAAACCTATACTTTTGTCCATTATAAAAAGGGGTTTACATAGCCCAGTGGAAACCAAGATATTTTGCAATGGATGGAAAACTGGTCTATTCCTAAACAATTATAATGATTAGTGAATCTTAGGTACAAAACACAATATTATACAAATACATAAACATTTGTAAGCACTGTTTTCCAAAAGGACTTTAGTGCACACAAGCGGTTAACTTTTTTTTTTCTTTTTTTGCTTTAAGAGGACGTTCAGTGCAAATACATATACTTTTAAGAAATAACAGGCAGCATTTTTCCATCCTAATGACCTTATATTTGTCTGGGTACAAATAAATGCTTCCAAAATACTGACTTCCTGTTTGAAGGACCCCCTAATAGACACTTTTATGGACTTTCCCTTGACCCAGCACCTGGGTTGATTCAGTTGCTCCTAGAGATCTGAGCATGTTTTTCCCATTCACAGCCAATAGTAGAAATTACTGTTAGGAACATTCCACATTAGTGTGCATTCTGGGAGAAGAAGGACAGTTACAGAACCTGAAATGGAAGCTCACTAATGTCAACAGCAGGGAATAGCAAGGGAATAAATTCTATTTATAGAAACTCATTTTCAAAATGGTAAGAATATGTAGAATAACTAGGTACAGTATGCATAATATAAACTAAGAGTTTAATATAATAAAAAAAAAAAGGGATTCCATCGAACTTTTGCTTTAAGCCTCTTCCTGAACCACATACCACCTGAATCTTAACACCTCTGGGAATCCAGCTACCCTACCTTAAGGGCAACTAAAGCTCCAGAACAGCACTGAACCAGAAGGCAGAACACTTTGATATAAACCAGTAATCTGTGTCTTAACTCTCATTTTGATACGTGGGCACTGGGAAATTCACCTAAATAACATATGGTTTCTGCTTTACTTCTTAACATTCTAGTATTGCACAGTTTGGTCAACGACCATTAATGTTCTCGCACATGCTCAATCCTTGACTATACAGAACCTTGTTACAGTTTGGCCACACCCATTAACAAATCTCTAGCCAATCCTTTTACAGGACAGATAAAGCAAGGAGCATTTGACTGAGGTCGGAGGTATGGTCTGACACTGCACATATACGCAGATACTTCATACAGTTCTTAACAGGCTTAAATTTACTTTAATTACAATTACTGAAGTGGTGATTATTTATAGCTTATTGGTATTTTTTAGGGGGTGTGTTTTCAGATTCTGGAGTATTAATAATTTGGCTTTAGTTCTCCTTTAACCATCCCCCTATTCGAATAGTGTTTGCTGCAACAATTACCACTGTCACAAGCATATCCCCAAGTGACAAAGAAGGCCCATGAGTCATATGTTTTTAAAGCATGTATAAGCAGATATAATGTAATTTAAAAACCTAATTAATTTGGCTTGAAAAAGCCAAATACTGTTCTTTCTCATTTCTTCTTTTCTTTTCTGCTTTTTTCCGTTTTATTCTTCCGCTTTTTTGGACCGATATCTCCTCCCCACAGTTTTTTGAGCTAGAGACATGAAATTCGTGGAGGTGGAGTTGTCCTTTATGTATCGATAAAACCTTCAGAGTTGGCAGAATCCATGTCTCAATCAACCCCATTGGACTGGCATTGGCAGTGCATCCCATCTCTCCCTGAAGTTTCAGGGAGTTTCCCTGATTTTAATGGCAGCTCCCTGATTCCCTGAAATATACAATCTCCGCTGAAATGTTTATTTGAATTAGAGTGAGGGAGCACAATAATTGCTTCTAGTGTTTTTTTAGTGGTTAACAAGTGACAAACACTTAATAGTGACATGACTTACTGTATGCATTGTGTCTGACAGTTTTTCATGAGTCAGACTGTATAATGTGTGTGTCTGTAATGCATGGATATATGCGTTTATCTTGGGGTGGGGTGGTAGGTATTCTCCTGCATTGTGTGGGTACCCTTCCTGAAATGAGTTTTGGCAGGTTGGGATGTCTGCATTGGTGTCATTCTTATCATGAACATACAGGATTCAGCCTCCTTAGTTTTATTATGAACGAAAATCAACTAAGCTAAATCCATTAGGCCATAAGGTGTTTTTGTTTGGTGGACAGTAAAGTTTTTAGCCAATATAATTAATTTGCTCACCTAGTGACACATCACCAGGTGGCTACTTTTGCAGAAATATTCACATTTCCCTTTGAATCTTTACTGCTGCTGGGTCCGAGTTTAATGAAGTGAAACAGGTTGAGAGTATGTATTTATTTATAAGGGAGGAGTGCATGTGGGTGAAAGGTAAGACGAGGTGAAATATCCCAGACAATGGCAGATGGTGAGGATACTGTAAGTTACACGTTAAAAGATACGGAGGTGGGCCACCATTGAACAAGACTGGGTATCAGATATTGATTTGTGTGCTCGCCTGTGGGGCGGAAGGAACTTCAAAAAAAAGAACAAGTTCTATTACATTCTTATATTACTTCGAAAGTGTGGGAGGCTGCTTTGAGGAGATATGGGGGGTCTGGGTCACCCCTCTGCCTTACTCCCCTTCATAGGCAACCCAACTTTCCCCCAGCACGATCAGGTCCACAAGCCATTGGTTCCAGTATTCTGAATACAGATCTGTGGCTTATGTACCTTACTCCCTGGAAAATCCCAATTAGCATCTACATCACAGCCAGGTTGATTGCCACAAGATTCTTATACAAGTCTTCTGAATTGAGAAAGCCAGTCCTGATGACTAGCGAAATGTCTTCAAGAACTAAACTTTAAGTCCAGTTGATTTAATTGAATACAACATATACCATACCTGGATGAATGAGAACCTTCACAAGCAAAACTCAAGAGAAACATCATATAGATCACCACCAGAGTATGTGTGGTAACTTACTCGATCCGACGGGAGGGCCGGCCCCCACCCTTGTTGCTAACCTGAGCCCTCAGTAAGTAGGCCAAAGTGAGAAAGTACTAACCAAGTATGCACCACAACCGGATGGTGGCCAGGGTGCAGCCAAGCTCCAGATCCTTCGCTAGTGTCAAAATCAGACAATCAGAGGACACATGGAATGACTGTGCACCCAAAAACAGCATCAGTCTCCATATCAAAGGTAATAGTTTTATAGAATTACATTCACATGACTGAATAATTATGAACACGGTCACGCCTGACATGTTTGCGTTTTTGTGATACTCTCATCAGAGGCATGTTAGAGATAACAGCTACCTTATAAAGGGAAGGGGAAGAGCCCATTGTGAACAGCTGGGCTTGATCATAGATGATGTAGCCCATTAACCACCCTTAAAGGCCCTGTGATTATCTATGCCACTGTATCTATGTTTCTTGCCCTTGTCTCCGTCGTTTAGGGCGAATATCATATTTTCTCACCAGTCTTGAATCCGGGCGTATATACAGCCAACATATTGTTTAGGGCCTTACACGTGATCAATAACTATAAAGTTACTATTGCAGTATTGTTTTTTGTGGGGACTATGCGTTCATTCTGAGCTATCCTATGATATCATTTGTAACCGAATAAAGATAGTGTAATGAATTTTTTTAATAATATTGGTGATCTCCCGATATTGATGGCGCTATACGGGTGGTGAATCCAAGGTCAGAGGAGCCGTAACAATAGTCAGCCATTAGGGCTAGGCCACACTAGCGCTTTTTTCGCTGTTTCGCGTACAATTTTCGCGCCTGCGATTTTCGCTAACAATCGAATGTTCCCTGCGATTTCCGATGCATTGTGATTGCGCGTCGGTTGCGTTTTTGCGGCGAGCATTTTTTCACACGCAATCGCTTGCGTTTTCGCTTTAAAAATAGCGAAAGTGCAAACGCGCAAAAATAACACGCTAACGCACAGAAATGAGAACAGCACGCAAAAGCATGTCCAATTGTGTGCGTTGTGTGCATCGCATCACCCTTACTGGACATTTGTCTATGAATGGCATTGGAAACAGAGGGATCAACTACCATGCCTAGATGCTCTGTCTGTCCGTCCATATATGAAGTAGGGACTCAAAACTTTTCACAATTAACAATTAGGGCTCGTTCACACTAGAAACTGACGAAACGCACACATGCGTCTTTGTCAGTTTGTATCCATTTTTTGCATACATTTGTATCCATTTTGTACCAATGTGTATTCCATAGATTTCTCTATAGAAAATCCATGAAAAAACGGACAGAAATACTGCATGCATAGTGCGTTTTTATAATGGACTAGAACGGAACCGGATTATAACGCAGCAGGTGTGAACGATATTATGAAATCCTATGGGGTTTTATTGTCTGTCCCATTTTTCTAAACGCACCTGCGTTTGAAAACGGATACAAACTGATGTGACGAACCCTAAACTGCAATAGTAGCTTTGGTTGATCTGATCACATGTAAAATGTTGCCTTAAACACAATATGTTTGTCTGTACTATCCGCCTGCTTCGCAAACATATTAATGCAATCAAACCCTAGAGATGAGACCAGCTCGTAGCTAGTCATATCACCAACCTGCAAAGGCTGATCCTCCTTAAAGCTGTGCCCATACACCATGCGACGGTATATTACTTACGCCGACCTTAGCCGCACTCCCAATCAAAATACCAATCGCGCAACGTTCCTCATGCCTCACTCCTCTGTTTTTACCCTCTTCCTGCATTGCTATTTCGCTCCTTCCCGCTCATTGTGCCGGAAAACTTCTTGTATTCTCGTTTCTTCTTCCTGATTCTTATTATACTTTTGTAGTTCCCCCCCGACATTTGCGAATTTCACCACTTCTCTAGCCAAATGAATGTGGGATTTTTTCGTTCGCGATTTCTTTGGTCATTGGTTAATGCATCAATATTTGGGCATGTAGGCTGTGGTTTTTTCCTCGGCAGAGTCCCCAGGTCGGCTCCAGCGATTTTTAGGGTATCACTGGTGCTAATGTGTATAATATCGTGCCTGGTGGATAGCCCTACCTTTAAAGGTGATTCATACAAATTTACTACAATTCTTTTATTTTACTCCCCTATTGGTAAGGCAGTTCCCTTTGTTTATAAACTTTTCCAGATATTTGAGGTTGTAAAGTGATTGTTCCTCCTTGTCCTACTTACACTAGGGTTTTCTCTCAACGCGTTTTTAATCATATCATTTGAATATAATTCTTGCTTTTTGTAGACTTGTTTATTTTTTCTTTATCTTCAATTCCTTTACTCCACCTATGTCCTTTCATTTATTAGTTTTTTATTTATTATGCTTCTTCTTCTTTTAGCCCCCTCACTCTCCCACCTCTGGTACTTGCTTTTTGTATATCCTTTTTTTTATCATGATATAGTTTTTACTCGGTTGTTCCTCTTCATGTTTTCTCTTTTATGATACCTCTCGTGTTTTATTTTTAGTTCTTACTCCTCTCACCCCCCCTTTCACTTGATTTCATTTGGGCAATTCGTTCATCTATTTTGATCACATCATCCAGCTGTTTATACCGGCCTCTTCCGCTTCACTTTCATTAAAAGGTAGCTGTCTCTCTATGCTTCTGTGGGATAGGCAACCAGTTAGATTTTCCTTTTCCATATGTTTGGACTACAAACTCCAATAATATCCCTCCCATTAAACTCCCAGAGCATTATCCTTGCATACTCTTTCCAACTTCCCCATTGCTAATTTTCGCTTTAACATTCCTATTACAATAACATTATCAAATTACCAAACAATACCCATGCCACCTTTCTTGCCTTTCTTTGCCCCTCTTCATTTCATACAAAAACAATTCTTGACCTTTTTACAAATAATTACAATTTTACAATTTTAACAAGCCTTTCTGTAATTTTTTGTGCGACATTCTCAGGAGTAGTTAGTTTTTTCATTCATTCCATCAAATCACCAAACATCTGGAGATCTACTGCCTGCATCTCTGTAACTTTCAGCAAGCAGAGGCCTGGAGCAGAGCAAGTACATTTTTAAAGCTTGCTTTACAAAACAAACTTCGCAATTGGGGGGGGGGGGGGGGGCTATCCTACAGAAAAGGTTTTTTTCAAGGGTGAAGATACCCTTTAGTGCCAGTCTATGTTCCACCTTTTACCATGCTCACTATGAAAAAATCTGGTGAAATATCTACCCAAGGTTAAAGACGATACTAGTTACATATACGTTTTCATATGCTCTCAAACAATTACAGTATATGTATATACATGTATGTAACCAGCTTTTACGATTCTGCAAACTGCTGTATATATATATTGCACTAAAATAAGAGAAAAAAAGATATGGCAAGTACAAGGAATTTAATGCCCCTCTTACAGTTAAGCAGGAAAAAAATGTTCATAAAAACCATCAGGCACATTATAAACAATCTAGGAGCAGTAAGGCTGAGGCCACACTGCAAGGCCTCTCGCACGCCATTAACGCTCACTATTGGCACGTATATTCCTAGCACGTGAGAGCATGTTGCAGTGGCATCAATTGCGATCACCTGATTTTCACAATGGAGCGTGTGCGATTAACGAATCGCACGTGCAGCGCACAGTCACACACAGGGTGGCCATATCAGTTGGGCCACACTAGTGTCGCTTTTAAACGTGTGGCCTAGCCTTAAGAGGGTAATCAAAATGACACCACAAACAAATTCCCAGCTCAGCTTGCTGTGTACCCCCCTCCTCCCAGGTCTTACTGAAAGTGTCTTGCCTCCTCCCTTTCTCTGTTCCTATTACAGGTGTCTTCACTGCATTTCCTGGGTTTTGAATTGTTGTCTCTGGGCGTTGTTAATATGTAATCAGAAAGGAGGGAGCCTCTCGTTTAAACCCTCACCTTGCCAAACAGACACTAAAAGGTTCCTGCTCACAGGAAGTTCAAACCCCAGCAGTGAGCACTAACATTCTTTTTTCCCCGAATATCAAGAGCCATGTGGTTGTCTACTGGCTTTGTTTAGAATGTCTTTATATTTAGGAAAGACATTCTACCAGTTTTAAACCTGCATTCCCCCTGTTCCTACCCCAAACATTACAGTCTTTCCCTGAGATATTGTTAGACCTAGATCAAAGCCAGTTCCTCTAGCTCATTATCAAGGCATTTTGTCTTGCTTTTATAGCATTTGCAAATTGTAACATGGTGATGATGTATCAGCTCAAACAGAGATGTGATAAACCTAAAGATCTTTTGGTCGGTGTAAGGCTGGGTACTATCATCCATAATTCAACCAAGCAACATTTCTTTGTTTAGGTCGATCGGGCTGAAATATCAGATGATTTCCTGGGCTGGCCATGACCGACCGCTCATCTGAATCAACACAAGGACACGTCTGAAAACCAAGGGCGATTATACCGTCCTCAGATATTTCTGCCGTATTTTCGTTATGGGCAACGGTTGGAAGTGCCAAGGTCAGTTCGGGGCAAAGAATTGAAACGTGCACTGTGTATTACAAACTTACATTTAAACAGACACTATCTCCTGGTATATAGTGGATAATAGCATGTTTTTTTGCTATTGCAGCTCTTGATATTGAGTATCTTTTTATAAGAAAAAAAATTAAAAAAAACAAAGTTGTGGTCAGAGTTAATTGAGTTTTGAGCTTTTGAAAAAATGCTAATTTGTAAACAAGTATGTATATACATTGTTTACTTTGATACCAGTAGGAAACCTAATATAAGATAAAATAGTATATCTAGGTTTCACTAGCAAGCATGGCTATTGATGAGGATAGGCAATGACTATTAACTATCAGAAAAGACAGACAGTAAGGCAGGGTTCACACTAAGGTCAAGACGCTGCGATGTTCCCCTGTGTCTATTGATTCAATGGCACTTCTATGCGATAAATGCAGCAAAATGCTGCACACAGTGTATTGCAGCTCGTAGTTTAACGGTACTAATACTCCTACGAGCAAAGCGTTTTGGAGCGATGTCAACGCTTGAGTGTAAACGGGCCCTAATCTGCTATTCAATATGCATTAAACAAGCAAGGCACAACCATTAAGAACTCTGAAAATATAAACCTAGAGCATGAGTATGCATCCCCAAAGGGGAAAAGTCTTTTTGTTAAGAGTGAATTGCATACAATAACATCTTGAATTGCAAACTTCTATGTAAAGTACTGTAAGCTAAGGAAAGCATTATACCAGCTGAACCAGATTTCACTGTGAGTCATGCATGCTAGGGTGTTGTACCTGACGTGAGCAAGCTTTCATAGATACTTTCAGGGCAAAGTACATTTATCTCTCAAAATCTAACAAGCAACACAATAGATTTAAACAGGAATTGTCAGGTAATTTATTCATGCAAATCTAATATTGGGTGCTATTAATCTATTGCATTACATGGCTTTCTGGGAACATTTTACTTAAGACCACAGTGACACCAAACAGTACATTGCCCTGTTAAGCTGGTACACACCTAGCGATTTTTCCTCCGACCGACCGTTCGATATTTTCGACCGTCGGCCAGGAGGAAGGACTGTCAGTCGTGGCAAAAGTACCCGCGTCCGATAGTTTACTGCGACCGATGCTCGCGTCCACAGAGGACCGCACGATCGGACGAGGTTTTCCACCATGTCCGATCGTCCTTTCGGACGTGGGCACATTCGGATCGATAATTTCGGTTCCGATCGACCGATACACGAACTATCGGTCGATCGGACCGAAATATCTCATCATGTGTACCCAGCTTTAGTCTCCTCCTGATAAGGTATGAGAACTAATTTGATGATTAGTTAAACTGTTAAAGGAGAACTATAGTACGATTCAAAAAATGTTTAAATTGAGAAGTACCTGGGGCAGGGAGTTAGGAATGTACCTGGGGTAGGGAGGTAGGAGTGGACTCTAATAACATTTCTATGAGAAGCAGCAGCATGAATAAAACTACTGCCAGCTTTCTGAGTGCTTCAGCGCCTATCTTTAATACAAGAAGACCCAGGGCACTAACATGGCACATAAAAGCTGTGTGAGCTCTAGCTCCTCAACGGAAAAAGTTTGGAAGGAATAATACTTTTTAAAATAACTTTACAGTCTTTATATCAAGACTATTAGGAAAACAAGTTCCAAGAGAATAGAGGGACTTCTACATTGGTATGTTTTTTTTTTTATGTTTAGTTCAGAGAAGGCAACTTAAATAATAAAGTGAATGGAGGTGCTTGACTATGCATGCAGATTAGACAAGTTTGGGCTGTTTACATGACAAGCGACGTTTGCGTGGGGATATGATAACCTTATACAAATATATTAATGGGCCATACAATGAACTCTCGTTGCATTGTTCCCAGAATAGCTTCGACTTTACCCATGTGCAGTTTGCATGGGGTGCTGCCTGAGACAAAAGTCCACCCTGCCTCATTAGAATGGGAAATTAAAAAAAAAAACGCTCCTTAAAAAAAAACAAAAACACGTGCATGCTTGGAGTGATTGGGAAGCAGCATTCACGAGCCCCCTTGATCTCCTATCGGTTTCGTCCAAAACAGATTATGGGCATCAAGCAATCCTGAATAGCTGTTTCTTCGCTTTCACTTATTATAAATCCACCCAAAATGCAACTAACCTATTTCAATCCCATACAAAAGTTTAACCCAGGCCAAATGCCTAATTGAGAAGATAGAAAAAGACAGATATAGATAGACAGACAGACTGACAGATAAACAGATAGAGAGACAACTCAGAGATTTATGATAGATTATATAGAGAGACAGAAAGGAAGAGAGATATGGGAGAGATAATTGGCAAGCAGATACTGGTACATTTACTGGTGCAGTAACTGGTAATATATGACCTGTATATAACGCTTTAAGTATAATGAGGATGAGGAAAAAACTTCAATCCAAAATGTGCATATCACAGGACAACACAGGAAGTCTGGAATTCATTCTTTAACTAGCCACTTTCCTGTGGCATTTTATATCTTGGATTAACCAAGTTGTACCCCTATAGTGACTGATGAGACTTAGTGTTAATAAAATACATATATATGGCTCATGGGGAGATAATTAGGTACCGTAATGCAAAATATAGTTGCACAGGAGAGCTGCAGCAGTTAAAAACTGAAACTCCAGGCTGTGACACAACCTAATCAATGATGTAATTTACCTATGTCCCTGCACCAACACACACACCCTCCTGACCCACAGCCCCCCCCACCTTTATCAAAATAAATAAGCAGACGACAGACACTGCTACTAAAGTGAAAAAATTAACCCGCCTGCCAAATAAATGAAATACAGCAGCCAGACATTATGTGGAGGCCCTTCAGTGGTGGGTGCCCGGGATATTGCCCATTTGCCCAATCCGGCCCTAACCCACATTGACATATCACCAGGTAGCTCCTTTTTGCAGAAATATTTACACTTTCCTTTGAATCTTCACTGGCTGTGGGTCGAGTTTAAATGAAGAAAACAGGTAGAGAGTATTTATTTAATTTAAAGGGAGAAGCGCATGCGGGTGAAGGTATAGTCGGGTGTGAAATATCTAAAACATGACGAGAGGTGGATACTGTAAGTTTACAATAAAGTAAGTTTAAATACAGCGAACAGAAGGAATTGATGCCCCTCTTACAGTTATATCAAGAAAGCAGGAGAAAAAGAAAAATGTCCATAAAACCCATCAGACCCATGGTTACAATGTAGGAGCAGTAAGGGGGTAATTGAAATGACACCACAGACAAATTCCCTAGCTCAGTGTGCTGCATACCCCACTTCCCAGGTCTCACCTGAAAGTTCTCGCTGTTGTCTCGCTCTCTTCCGTATTAACGGTGTCTCCTGCTTTGCAGCAGGGACTTGTTAATATGTAATCAAAAGGGAGGGAGACTCTCGCTTAACCCTCACTTGCACACAGCAACCTAATAGGTTCCTGTTCCAGACTAAAGTAAAAACACCAAGCAGTGAGGACTAACATTCTTTTTTCCACCCGAATAGCTAGAGCCATATGGTTGTCTAGTAGATACCACAGGTTTGTGGATGTGGACGGTATGCCATAAACCATGTTTAGTTGTTAGCTGTAGCTTCAAAATACAATGTTTTTTTTTTCAAGGACCCTCCAGAGCCTACCTTTGCTTCTTTAAATGACAATTATACTCACCTTCCTTCCGCTCCTCTTCCTTAGGCACGGCCTCACTGCAACGCAAACGCAATCGCACATGGAATCGCATGCGATTTCATGTGCTTTTGTTGCGTCGGCGCATGCGTTTTTTAATAGTATCGCGAACGCAAATCGCGAGCCCATTCGCATCGCACCCGAAAATGCACGTTTTGGTGCATTGCCTCGATTCTAATGATTTAAAAAAAACACAACACAAAAAGCAGAAAAATTGCAGCAGTGTGGCCTAACCCTAAGTCAGTACTTTCTACCCAGGGTGAGAACCTGGGTACTTTAAGTTTGCTGACATCTTTCATCTGTTTATGTGACCGTGTAGCTACACCGCTATACACGAGACTGAAGTTGGTTTCCTATTCGAAAATTGTTTCCTATTCACGTTGAATTTGGTTTCTTATTCGGAAAATGAATAAAACTGTGTTTCAAAGGGTATACACTTTGTTCAGTGAAACAATACTTCACATACACAAATACAGACCCTGGCATATATGCATTTCACCCACCTGAAAAAACTGATTCTGGGCATGCATACGGCATCAAAGTGGGCAAATAGTTTTTTCCAGTTTTGAATAAGAAACTGGTGTTTAAAGGGTAAATCACTTTGTTTCAAACATGAACTACTTTACATACACAGTCCCCTGGCATATAATGCATTCACTCCAGCCTGAAAAGAACTGATTCTGGGCATGCATACGGGCATCAAGTGGGCAAAATAGCCTTTTTGCTTTTTGAATAAAAAACTGGTGTTTCAAGTTAAATCACTTTGTTTCAGTGAAACAATAGTTCCATACACATATCGATCCCTGGCATATAACTGTAACACAAATCTGTTCTGGGCATGCATAAGGGCATCAAAGTGGGCAAAATAGCCTTTTCTGAAACTAGTGTTTCAAAGGGTTAAATCCTTTCAGTGAAACAATACTTGCATTCATACAGGTTGTTTCATGGCTGTGAAGAAAGATGACATTGGTCAAGATGCTAGCACATTGGCTTTGTAGTCCGCTAGAGATAGACCTGCCTGCCCTGGCAGCCGCAGGGGCATTCCCCGGTGTTAGCGTTCAGTGAGTTGGTGTCACTAGATGGAAGAAACAGCCCCGGGCTCTTTTAAATGGCCCTTATATTTCTTATTCAAACGCAAAAGGCTATTTTCCCAATTTGATGCCCGTATGCATGCTAGAATCAGTTGGTTTCAGGCTGGATGAAATTCATTTATGCCAGGGGCTGTATCTGTGTAGTGGAAGTATTGTTTCACTGAAACAAAGTGATTTAACCCTTTGAAACACCAGTTCTCATTCAAAACGGCAAAAAAGGCTATTTTGCCCACTTGATTGCCCATATGCATGCCCAGAATCAGTTTTTTCAGGCTGGAGTGAAATGCATATATATAGCCAGGGGTCTGTATCTGTGTATGTGAAGTATTGTTTCACTGAACAAAAAGTGATTTAACCCTTTGAAACACCAGTTTTTTATTCAAACTGCAGAAAATGCTATTTTGTCCATTTGATACCTTTATGCATGCCCAAATCAGTTTTGTTTCAGGCTGAGACTGATATCATTATATGCCGGGGCGGTATCTGTGAATGTGAAGTATTGTTTCACTGAAACAAATGATTTAAAACCCTTTGAAACACCAGTTTCTCATTCAAACGGCAAAAAAGGCTATTTTTGCCCATTTGATGCCCGTATGCATGCCCAAGCATCAGTTTGTTTTCAGGCTGAGTGAAATGCATGTTATGCCAGGGGTCTATATTTGTGATGTGAAGTATTGTTTCACTAAAAAAAAGTGATTTAACCCTTTGAAAACACCAGTTTCTTATTCAAACTGCAGAAAAGGCTTAATCTGCCCACTTTGATGCCCATATGCATGCCCGGGGAGGGGACCCACAAATGTGTACAGTGAAACGAAAAAAAAAACAAAGAACAAACTAAACTTGTCACCTTTGTTCCCTTTGAATTTCATAACTGGGGCGAAACTCTTCCCCTTGCCCCTATGCCCAATTGTTCCGGATGTGCAAAATTTTTTTTTTTTCGTCTGTCTTACATGTTATAGCCGTGATCTTAGTAATTTTTTCACTACAAATATTAACCTTGAAAACACCAGTTTCTATTCAAAACTCGAAAACTATTTTGCCATTTGATGCCGTATGCATGCCCAAATCTGTTGTTTCAGGCTGGAGTAAATGCTATATTCCAGGGGTCCGTATCTGTGTATGTGAAGTATTGTTTCACTGAAACAAAGTGATTTAACCCTTTGAAACACCAGTTTTCTTTCTCAAAACGGCAAAAAAAAGGCTATTTTGCCCATTTGATGCCCGTATGCATGCCCACATCAGTTTGTTTCAGGCTGGAGTGAAATGCATGTTATGCCAGGGTCTATATTTGTGTATGTGAAGTATTGTTTCACTGAAAAAAAGTGATTCCCCTTTGAAAACACCAGTTTCTTATTCAAAACTGCAGAAAAGGCTAATCTGCCCACTTTGATGCCCATATGCATGCCAGAATCTGTTTTTTTTCGGGCTGGAGTGAAAATGCATTAAATGCCAGGTTTCTGTATCGTGTATGTGAAGTATTGTTACACTGAAACAAAGTGATTTAACCCCTTTGAAAACACCAGTTTTATTACAAAACTGCAGAAAGGCGCTATTTTGCCCACTTTGATGCCCGTATGCATGCCCAGATCAGTTTGTTTCAGGCTGGAGTAAATCTTAATGCCAGGGGTCCGTATCTGTGTATGTGAAGATTATTTCACACTGAAACAAGTGATTTAACCCTTTTGAAACACCAGTTCTCATTCAAACTGCAAAAAAGGCTATTTTGTCCATTTGATACCGTGTTGCTGCATGCCCAGAATCAGTTTGTTTCAGGCTGGAGTGAAATGCATTTATTCAGGGTCTGTATCTATGTATGTGAAGTATTGTTTTACTGAACAAAAAAGTGATTTAACCCTTTGAAACACCAGTCTTATTCAAAACTGCAGAAAAGGCTATTTGCCCACTTTGATGCCCGTATGCATGCCCAGAATCATTTTTTCAGGCTGGATGAAATACATTGTTATGCAAGGGGTCTGTATCTGTGTATGTGAAGTATTTTTTCACTGAAACAAAGTGATTTAACCATTTGAAACACCAGTTTCTTATTCAAAACGGCAGAAAAGGCTATTTTGTCCAGTTTGATCCTGTAGTGCATGCCCAGAATCAGTTTGTTTCAGGCTGGAGTGAAATGCATTTTATTTCAGGGGTCTGTATCTATGTATGGTAATTATTGTTTCACTGAAACCAAAGTGATTTAATCCTTTGAAACACCATTTTCTAACTCAAAACTGCAAAAAAGGCTATTTTGCCCACTTTGATGCCGTAATGCAATGCAAGTATGTTTTTAACTGAAACAAGTGATTTAATCCTTTAAAACACTAGTTTGTATTCAAAACTGCAGAAATGCTATTTTGCCCACTTTGATGCCCGTATGCATGCCCAGAATCAGTTTGTTTCAGGCTGGAGTAAAATGCATTATATGCCAGGGATCTGTATCTGTGTATGTGAAGTATTGTTTCACTAAAACAAAGTGTTTTAATCCCTTTAAAACGCTAGTTTCTTATTCAAAACTGCAGAAAATACTATTTTGCCCACTTTGATGCCTGTATGCATGCCCAGAATCAGTTTGTTTCAGGCTGGAGTAAAATGCATTATATGCCAGGGTTCTGTATCTGTGTATGTGAAGTATTGTTTCACTGAAACAAAGTGATTTAACACTTTGAAAACACCAGTGACTTATTCAAAACTGCAGAAAAGGCTAATCTGCCCACTTTGATGCCCGTATGCATGCCCAGAATCAGTTTATTTCAGGCTGGAGTAAAATGCATTATATGTCAGGGGTCTGTATCTGTGTATGTGAAGTATTGTTTCACTGAAACAAAGTGATTTAACCCCTTGAAACACCAGTTTCTCATTCAAAACTGCAAAAAAGGCTATTTTGCCCACTTTGATGCCTGTATGCATGCCCAGCATCAGTTTGTTTCAGGCTGGAGTGAAATGCATTTTATGCCAGGGGTCTGTATCTGTGTATGTGAAGTATTGTTTCACTGAAACAAAGTGATTTAACCCTTTGAAAACACCAGTGACTTATTCAAAACTGCAGAAAAGGCTATTTTGTCCACTTTGATGCCTGTATGCATGCCCAGAATCAGTTTGTTTCAGGCCGGACTGAAGTATTGTTTCACTGAAACAAAGTGATTGAACCTTTTGAAACACCAGTTTCTTATTCATTTTCCGAATAAGAAACCAATTTCAGCCTGTGAATAGGAAACCAACTGAATAAGAAACCAACTTCAGTCTCGAGATACAGACCCCTGATATATAATGTATTTCATTCCAGCCTGTACATAGAGATTTAACCCTTGCAAATCACCAATTCTTTTTCCTCATTAGAATCCAAATTCAGTCTGGTCACATTTATTCAGTATTGGTATAACTTGTGCTTGTGCTATGA